>MU968501.1:14039602-14283299 GCA_034641835.2 Pinus albicaulis | reverse complement strand
CTTGGTTCCATTCTCTTTCTCTCTAATTTCAAGTTTAGACTAGGATGACTATAAAGCTTTTGGAACTCTAACAATTGCTACATTTTATCTTATCATGGGGTGTAGGTAACTTGAACAAAATATATTATTTCCAACCTAGGATGCTAATACAGGGTGGAATTTAATTGAATTATTTATCAACCAACACAATAATTGTAATAAGAATAGCATAATGACAAAGTGTGGTGTGTAGTTGAAAAGATGAAAGAAAGAGGATTTTTATGTTTTTCTATCTTTTGGAGGTAGGGCAACCTAGGATGATAATAAAGGTGGAATTTAATTGGATTATTTATCAACCAACACAATAATTTTAGAAAGTGTAGTATAATGGAAAAGTGTGATGTGTAGTTGAAAACTTATGAAAATAAAGAGGATTTCCATGTTTTTCTATCTTTTCGAGGTATGTCATTTTATTCCAACCTGGGATGCTCATCTAGGGTGAAATTTAACTTGATTTATCTAACACAATCATTGCAATAGTTGTAGCATGATATCAACATGTGGTGCACAGTTAATAATATCAAAGGAAAGAGGTATGTTGTGTTTTTCCTTCTTACAAAGGCATGCCATAAAATATACATGGATCACCTATATTCCCTCACCTTTCTAGCCTATTATATGAAAACAACATAATGTTTTAAAGAGACATCCCTGGGTCAATGGTCCAAGTCAATATTCCAAAGCCTCATTGTCCCTATTTAAAGCTCATCATAGAAATTTGGGTGTTGTATTGGCCCTAGAACAAAAGAAACTACTTAATGAAAAGACTTTTATTTTGTGGCATAGAATTTTCAATTCATCATAGTGACTACAATGGTATCTGTTGATAGAGTGATGACTTCTTATCATATATGAAACATAGTCAATTTAACAGTTTGGACAAGGCTATCATACCTTATATTATTATGCATGTCCTTTTGAGAAGATATTATATGTCATTGAAATAAATTTATCTCCAAAAAAGAGTAGTTATATGAGAGGATCGATTGTTGTAGATCTCGTGTAATGATATTATTTTGGCTTAATACCACTCTTGAATGGTATGTTCTTAATGATTTAGGTAAATCGATAAGTTATTTACCTTTGTAACATGTAATTTCTTGGATGTAAATGTAATTTTTTCTTGTTAAGATAAAAATGTGGGTGTGCAACATTCTCCATAAATGATCAAAACGACCAGTGTGCTAAGAATCAAGCTACATGACTAAAAGTTTCATCTAAGAGAACTTGATGGAAATCAACAAAAATTGGTTCAAAAAACTATAAACTTGATATTTGCACAACCTAGTGTTGAATTACCTATATTGATATCTTATAGGTCATAGGTATGCTTGGATAAAAATCACAATTTTTAAGTGTTGAAAACCCGATCGATAATTGAAGTAAGGTCAAGCGATATTCCAAGTGGTAACAAAATGAGTAAACTTTTTGTATTTGTGGGGGGGGGGGAACTAAAGGATGCATGAATAATACAACATTCATGATCAATTCAAAGAAGTCTCCATAGTAGGTGCCACCTAGATGATTAACAGAAGTAACCATTTCAAGTAATTCTTAGTTGAACCACTTAGGGAAATACATTATGCCATATACATCAAAATGAAGATGTAATGGTTTTGCAAACAAACAAATACTATCACCAAATCAAATTAAATATTGTTTATTTTCGAGTAGCTCGTAGTGTTGCTCCATGGTTACCTACAATTAGATTTTTATAAGTTCATGTGCATAATATGACATCTACAACCACACAATTTGAACTAAATATCATAAGATAAATCTTGAAATGCTAGAGGACATGAGAATTATCATGACTATTCCATGATCCTTCTATTATTCAGGAGTGGTGACACTAAAGAGGCCAAAGTTTGTAATTAGTGATATTGTATCTTCTCCAAAGCCATTGAAATGGATGTGAATTGAACTAAGTCATTTGTTTTCTATAGAATAGTATCACAACACTAGAAGAACATGATTTCAAAGTTTCTCCCTTTTCCTTGGCCCCTTTTGAGGAAGCATATTGTTATTTGGGTTTCCAGTTGAAGCCCTCAAAGATATAGAGTGAAGTTGTAGTTGTAACTTGTGGCTCATTTACAACATCAAGAAGGTCAATTTTTAGGTACATATATGGATCTCTATGGATATCAAGGTGGAACTCATGAAAAGCATCCTATTCTCCATCCTTGTATTTTATCTTTGAGTAGCATGCATCCCCAATTATAGTATAAATAGAAATAGGAATGAATGGTTCTCTTATCATTGTAAAGGAAATAGGAAGCGAAGGGGCATTCCATTGGTTAATTGGGAGGACCTATCAGAAATAGTCCAAGGAACAACATGATTGGGGTATAAAGCACATATCACTTTTATCAAAGGCCTTGGTTCGAAAGGAGGAATGGAAACTCATTATTGAGAGAGATATCTCACAAGAAATATTGATCAAGAAATGCACAAACTCAAGAATGGATCAAAATACATAAAAAAATCACATAAATGGGGGTTGGAAACTCCTCTTTAAGAGAGGTATTTTGCTATAATATTTATAAATATACCCATAAACCAAATGCATATATATAAGTTGATTAAAATGCCTAACAAATCTCACAAAATGGGTTATTCAATCTCATCATAAAGAGAGGTCTCTAGTAAGAAATATTGGCCAAGATAATAAATTTAATGCATATGGAGTGATGAATTAAAAAGGATAATAAATTACACAAATGGATCTCTTCATTCTCGAAATATTTGCTAGAGTATTTTTTTGTGATTAGAATATGCCTATTTTGGTGTGTGGGAATGGCACAATGGCTCATTTAGGTAGGGATCAAGGACATGGGAAGTATCAGGACTTTGATATGCCAAGGGACTTTAAATATTTAATGTTTTTTCAAAACTACCATATCTTAGAAAATTTGGTTTTATTGTCAACCCACTTATCAATGGATAAACCTCAACCATTCAACAAATATCTAGATATTTGAGGGGGGATGGTTGTTCAATGGCATATTTTTACTAGCCACTTCATCAATTTTGGGATTAGGCTTGTCAAGGAGGAGGATACACTTTGGTAGAGTGTCTACCCCATATGGGGTGCATACTTAGTGAATTTTGGTTATCACTCATAGTAATCAATTATGAAAAACCATCATAATCCTTGGTGGGTTTGAATTTGGAAGTTCTAGGCACCACCAAAGGTGATACCCTTTTCATGGTTGACACTCAATAAGAAAATATTAACTTGGGATGCATTGTAGTGCAAAGGCTAGTAGGGTCCCAACTATTGTCCATGGTATTTGGAGGGTATAGAAACAATTTCTCATTTATTCATGAATTTCTCATGCTTGGGGAAATATAGAGTTATGCAACTAGGTTAATGGCCTCTGAGCCTATTTTGGATGGTTAGAGGTTGGAGGTGTAGCGTTCAAAAAATTGCTTGAACAAGAAAAATACGTGATAATAGAGCTCAAAGACTCCCTCTTCACATCATATGGTTAATTTGGCTAGCCAAAAATTCAATGGATGAAAAAGAAAAAGAAAAATCCATACCAATCAATTAAAGATTAATTTCCAGACGGAACGATAAGGAAGAAAATGAAGGCCCCTAAGTTCTACTTTCCCTAATCAGGGCCCTTGGAAAAAGCATGGTATACCTTAATGAATTTTCAATAGATAACCCATGCTAGAGTGACACTGATCAAGTCCTCCCTCTCATAAACAATGTCAAAATAGCATTCTTATTAGGATTAGGGAGGAGGGAAACAATAAAGTGGAGCTAATGGTAACTTCTACACTTATCTAGGACGGTCCCAACTATTTTCCATAGCATGTGGAGGGTATGGATAGCTCTGATTCTCACATTAGTTTTGTTTATCCTTGATTTTTTTGCCATGGTTAACCCATCAATTTATTAGTTTAACGCATCTAGATTTTGCCTTCATTGATATATTAACGTAGTTATTTATTCAAACCAACCATATTTTCTATGCCTCCTTAATTTAATCCACATATGCCTTGATTATTACATGCATCTATTTATCCAATCAATTTAGTTGTTTATTGAATTAAACTCCATCATTGTTGTTGTTATCGATCCCTCCATCATTACATGTGAATTAGTTCATTAAAAATGTCTTATCTGATGTTTGATTAGTTTTAATTTTTCTATGTGATTCAATGTTTTATTAAGTCTTATGTTTTAAAATGAATACAATTTTAAGAATAAACAAAGAAAATACAAAATGGTTGAAACACATTAAAATTTTTATGGATTTAACTTCACCTTTTTTAGGTTACTAGTCCTATATTTTAAGATGGATACCAATTTCATTGGCATATAATAAAAATTAGAGCACATACAAGTATGTCAAGCTAGGAAAGCATGATAGTTTTAGCTCCATGAAGATAGAAGATCTAGTCTAGTGCCATTGGAAAATTTTCCTTATATATAAGAATAAAGATAACTACGCAAGAAATATTCCAGAGGAAAAAAAAAATGTATATCTTAAAGATAGTTATATGGATGAAATAATGGTAAATCATGACTCAAACACAAGTTCATTAGCAATGGTTGTTCTTGGTATCCTAAAACTCAAACTGAATGCCAACATAATGAGGGGTATTAAATGAATGATGATCTACATCATCATCATCTAGACCCTTAATGTCTTGATGTACTTATCTTGATATACTGACATCTTCATTAAAATATCTAATAATTGAAAAATCAATATAACATTTTTGGTTGTGTGCTCATGTTTTGAGTTGTTCTAATTTTGTAATATTTTTGTTGAAGATGGCAACAAGAAACGATGAAGGAGGCATCCTGAAACATCATTCCTGATCCTAGTTGGAAAGTGATCACCTAAACTAGGTGGGGCCCACACAGGTGATTTTTGGCGCAAAGTCTATTTTTAGACTATGTCTATTTTTAGACATTTCGATCATATTCTATGAGTTGCGGGATGCTATTTGTGGATGGTTGGTCAAGTTGGAAAAATATATGGACTTCTATTTTTAGACATATTAGGCGGAATCTATTTTTAGATTTCCAGTCTAAAAATAGATATGTCGAATATTATTAGCTCTTAATAATATTTGGACTCTAAACATTATCTTATTCTCTTGGAGCACTTCAGTTAAGTGCACAGATGTGGCACAAGAGCTGACAAAAGGAATTACGCTATTCCTGAGGGTTATGTGGAGCTATTGCATGGATACTTCAGTTAGAACTCATGTGACAGAGTTTGGTGGAGTTGATTGAGGAAGTTAATGGAGTTGTGTTCAGTTTAACTGAGTTAAACATAGTTGAGCTAGTTGTATCTAGTATAACTGATTGATACACTAGTGAGAGTGGTGTGAATTAATTATTAATTAATTCACTAATTTTAAACTCATTAATCAACTAAAGAATACATCAGTTAACTTCAGTGCATGGACAGTTTCAGTGGAGACCAGTGGAGAGATAGGTGAAAGAGCAGTGTGACTATAGTGATGCATGATTTTCATCCAACACTCAGTAGAGATGCCTATAAGGACTGTGTGAGCAAGGCTGGGGCAATTCGAACTCATCAAGAGCTATTCTTCAGCAGGGATTCCGCAGTAGAGGCAGGCTAAAGGCTGGCAAAGATCGGTGCATGGGATTTGCAAGATCAGGGCCTGATTAGTGTGTAACAATTGGAGATTGTACTGAGTGCTTGTGAGGAGCTTTGTATAATGTTTGCTACATGATATCTATGACATATATAATATATAGATAGTTGGGGGTTTTCAGCTTTAAGCTTTCCCATAAATTACTGTGTTCATATGTGTGAATTTTTATGGTTTTAATGTGTGCATGCAATGGATTTTATTTCCGCATGTAATGATCAATGGTAGAAGAGATTATGTATTGTGCATGAAGATAAATAGTGTGTGATCAGGAGAATCTCGGTGGATAACATATCAGTTATTGAAATTTCTACAATTTTCTTGTATTAACATTTTTGCTATTATTTCTCTATGTTTTGATTTTTTAGAGATGTTGAAATAGTATACCCTATTCCTTCACGTTTCAAAAAGAATATTCTGAATTTCTAGTGACTAAGGACTATATTTTAAAGCCACCATTAGGGTCATATCCAATATAAAAGACATTAAGCAAAAGTTACAGGTGAAAAGTATTCCATTTACATAAGAAACATGTATTTTTCTAAACAAAGATCAAAGAATTTCATCTATCATACCCATAAGAGAAAAAAGAAAAAAATAACTTCCAATTTTATTTTCTTATTAGACCTCAAGAAAAAAGTGCCATGTTGTCCCTGGATGCGGGTGATTAGTTGCAATGGTACGTGGAGGAGGTTATGGGTCGACGCATGGGCTCAATACTTCGCCACCCAAACTCACATCATATTCCTCATAAATATACCCACCGTCATTTGCATTGCCGCATTAATGCAGCACAGAAGCCCAGACCAGCTTCCGTCCATTATGAGAATGGCTACCTCTGGAAGCTTCATTCCTGCTCTGCCTCCCTTGCGTTCTAGTTGCTGTAGAGCCTAGCTCTTGAACCAGCACAGGGCGTCGCTGCTCCATCGTTTGCTGCATTGATTTAACTCCTGGCATTCACATATCGCAGAGCACACTCTGCAATCCGTGGCTCAGTCTGCCCAATGTGAATTCCCCTACTCTGCCAAAGGGACCCAATAGGAGAGAAGGAAACTACTCCAAAGCGGCCCATAATTATAGCATCGTGGATGATTTAGGTCAATATCCCACTTCTATGTCAGCTCTGGAAGTACTGTAGTCATGCCTGAAACAACAGAAAGCCCTAATTTCCACGTTAGGTGCTATCGACCCTGTCGATATGCGGCTGATGGCTTTTGACTTAGACAAACCCAACCCCCGACTTCCTTCCATGGTCACCTTCCAGATACCATTATCAGTCTAGCATATCATTATTCACTGATGTGTCATAGACGAGGGTGCATAGACATGCATCATGTCAAAAAATGTTTGGTAGAAGTTAGGTTCTCCCAAACTAAAACTTGCAGTCATAATTCTACGAGTGTACGATGGTCGTCCCTCGACCCTCGTCGGCCTCTACCAAAATGTCCTGGTCTATTTATCTAGAAAGACGGTCCACATAGACATTGAAGTCTTAAACGCTCACCTGGATTACAACATACTCCTCGGGTGGAGTTATATGTATGCCATGTCTACCATAGCCTCCTCTATCTTCTGCATTATGATATTCCCCCATGACGACCGCATCATTACTGTAAACCAGATGACACACAGTGAGAAGCGTCCCCTAACCAACATGGATGTAATTCTACCCTATGTAGATACAGCCTCGGATGGTCTTTCATGGTACCAAGAATATGGCCTTGGCCAATTCAAACTGTCGTCCGTTCTAGGGTCATTCCTAGGAGATCCTCCCATTATCCCTGAGGCATCACCCGATGTCACAGGGGCTCTGGTGTGCATGATGTGTACATCAAGCATCGAGGCTACACAATACATGGACTCAAGTAGTAACGACATTGAGGCATCAGCCACGGCAGCCTCTCTAGCATACGCCACTTCCAAAACCCCTTTCCTCTACCCCCTAGTTGGCTTCATCTCCCAGCAAGTTTTCGCAACACTGGTATTACCCAACATATCGTTGGCATTCCCAGTTTGGTACCTCATTCCTCCTTTCGGAATAGAAGCCACCCATGTTACTACCACAGGGTTGAAGCCCCTCAGTCCCAAGGAGCCCCCACCCATCCAAGAAACGGTCGAGACCACCCCCTGCAAATGAAGATCCCATTGCAAAACTGGTGATCATGGCCAGGAAAACTGAGAAGAGAGGAAAGAAGATGGTTAACCCCACCATTCAACCAGAATCAACAGTATACTTCATATTCGACGTAATAGGTCATCCTACCCATATATGTCTAGAGATGGATGAATTCAAAACACTCCTTGGCTCTGAAACAGACATCTCGACGCCGCGTTCCCATAAAAAGGAACCTACCACCAAAGTTAAAGGTAAAGCGCTGCCTACCAATAACTCATGCACTCTCTGTAGCAACTATGGGAACTATACCCACCATTTTCTAGAGATACCGTGATATAGGTACGCCTTACATGCGATCGAGCGATCCTATCAGGAGGATCCCTCCATCCAGTCTGTTGGCGATGAGCCTCGTGCCATCCTATACTTGTAGGAGGAACGTAGGGTTGTAGAAAGACCACCATTTATGCCCATTATATGTTGTACACTATGCGATGAAACTGGTCACTTCCTCGAAGAGTGCGCATCCCTAGAGCTCATCCACAAATGGTATCCAATCGAAAGGATTTACTACATAGGACTACAGGAAGCACAAATCACATGCCTGTTATGCATCAACAATCACCTTTTGGAGAATTGTCACTACATACCTCGATTCCGGCTAGCCCTTGGTAGCCTTCGCTTAGCCATAGTCTGCCTTTCCCAAGAAGACGACATGGATGTTGATTCCATTGGCAGCTTCATGATCCAAGCAGATAAAGTGAATGCATCCATCATGTTCTTGACAACTGAAGAACAACCCACCAGGGAACCCCTAGTTACCCCCAACCACTCTTCATAGGGACGACTAGCATGTATGTTATACAAAAAGATAGACCATGCAGTCGTCCATTAACCTAATTTAGTAGCCTTCCGGCATTGGTTCCCCATCAGACCTAAAAATTAAATCGATGGAACCTTCCTATCAAGGATATTTTTCTAACATGTCAGGGTAATCATTATGAGAGACATTGCATTTATGGCTCGAAAATTCATCCCACCATCGACATGATTAATGCCATAGAGAAGAGACAGGACAAACTCCGAGAATGGCATAAAAATTACATCGTCGGGTCAGTGTCCCCATCCCCACAATGGTTTATCAAGAAAGATAAGACAAAACACAAACAAGTGTAACCTCAACCAAACCTAGGATAACATGCAGCCTATGTGATCTGAGCGATCACCGAGTTAGCCAATGCAGAGAATTCAAGCCTCTTGCAAACAGTCTCTGAATAATCTCTTCTCTCCCTCAGAAAATTCTCTCAAACCAAGATAAGATTATGTGCACTTATTGTCGGATTTGTTCTCACTTTCACCATACAATTAAATGTGTACATCTCCCCAAGTTGAGAGCGGCATGAGCTGCGTTGAGTCTACACCCCACCAAAGAGGTAGACGCACCTAAGACAACAATACGGAAATGGAAGTGGAAGACAACCTCTTCTACGACCGACCCTTTCCAATCATCCACATCAGGAAAAACGAGTCACATAGAATCCCACACTATCTACTCTGTTGGCTCAGTGACACCATGCACCATCTGCACTGGCCAAAATCACACACCAGAGTCATGCCCACGAATGGAAACATTCAAGCACCTTTGTGGCAGGCACAATTTCCACCTACCAGAAATAGACCATCCTAGCAGGGATCCCAACCTTGTGCTCATGTAGAACTCCATTACCGAGATTATTCCCCCGCCAAACGTCGATGACACAATCCATCACATATGATTTGTATCATCGCATGCCAAAGATAGGATTACCACCTTCCCCTCGTCCCAGGATTTCCACCTTAGTCCTGTCACAAAAAACCAAGGTACCTAGTGATTTTACATTGATTTCCACAAGATCCCAAATTTTCATGTCGTCGTCGAACTCCTTAATGACACCCAGCCTCTAGAGCAGTGCCTAGTACAATTAGAGCTTGTCGACGAAAATCAATGAAAATCGCTGCAACACAACAAGGCCCACAAGAAAAGGGTAAAAGCATCATTCGACCGCCAAATCACACCTCACTCATTCACTAAGGGAGAATTAGTCCTCCACTATGATGTCTCAAAATATGCCTTAGGGCCACGGAAGTTCAAAACCCTATGGAAAGTACCTTACATCATTAAACATTGCCTCCGACAGGGGGCACACATCTTGACAGAACTGGACTGGACTTGCCTCACTAACCCCGTCAATGGAATTTACCTCAAGAAATTCTACCCATAAGGGCCCTAGTGGCCCTTCCCCTAGAGTGAGAGTACACAAAATCCCAAACACTCAAAAAATTTTGACCCAAAGACTTATTTAAAATGTAATATTCCAAAAAGGGAAGATTCAACAATACTTGCTAGAATAACACATTTTTCAGAAGTATATGCATTGAAATGAATTTTGAGCTCATGAATCCCTTATATCTGAAGATCTAGCATCTAAATCCAAGAGGAAAGAAAAAACAAATCAAACTAAGTGAGGTAAACAGACCTCCCACACCTAGTATGGCTGGAAAAACACCCAAAAATGGGGCTGCAGCAATATGCAACAATACTGTGGTAAAATAATGCAGTTTACTGAGCAACAGCAGGATACCAATAAGAAGGCTCAATCATTCATATATATAGAAATAAATCAGATCCATAATGAGGCCCTTACGATGTACAACAGGATATAGAAGACAAGAATAGAATAAATTCCTCAAAAGAGGGACTGCAACACATGTATTGACTGAAAAATTGCTTGACAACATTATTTTAAATAGTTGTAGTAGTTGTATATTACACTCCAAATCTAGAGTAGATCTATGTACAAAATATTAGATCCATACCATATATGTACACTAGAAGATCTCCTTTACAAATTCCCCTTGGGGTTTTGAGCAAAACATGAAACACAAAGAGTAGATCTGAGATCTAAAGTTGCAGATCTGCAGTAATATTTAGAAATTTCTAAAGATGAATACAATAGAAGAAAATCAGATCTGAACAAAACATGGATCAGAAGTACAATCCATGGATCACCATAGTGAAGGACAGAATCCCAACACCAGAGATCTCTCCTCCAAATGTGTGTCAAAATACCCTGCAACTGTATACTTGAAAATAACGTAGTCTTGGAAGGTAAATTGCACTGTAGGCTTGAGCACTGGTTTGGCCTGATGCTAAGATCTGAAAATGCAGGTCCGAAGATCTAATAATCTCTTATCAAGGGGATAGATGGCTTTCCCACTGAAAAGAGGCACTATATTGGCCTAGATCTGAGTAGATCTAGCCTCCACTTGCTGCAACTTATAAGGACAACCAAACCCTCAATAGGATTTGCATTGTAGTTGGAAGATGAGCTTGGCCAAATGCCTGATAGTTGACAAGATCAGCAAGACTCCTCCAAGAGTTACTCAATGGAAGAGGTGGGATTACCGATCAGGAACACCCTAGTGCTAAACAACATTATTCTCAGCTAAACAGCAAAAGAATGATATATGTCTAAACAAACAATATATTCAGAAATATACTCAATCAACAGCCTTCCTCTGTTGTCCTCCTCTTCCATTTATAAGATGAAATTCATGCCAATCCCTAAACCATCTCAATGATTTAGCTCCTTTCACATGTGGAGCCTCCAACTAAAACTGTGTTGTGCATCTAGGAGATTCACTATTTCTAGACAGCGTTGTTGATTTGGTCCTGGTTGACTTAGTCAAATGATACAACCTCATTCACACCTAAGTGTGCTTGTGTAAATAGCCCAGATTTAACGTTTTTCGCATGTGGCATTGATTTATTTTTCTAATTTGGAGTTTTACTGATCCTCCTTTACAATTTATTCATGAAACAGAAAAATGAGACAAAATTGTATATTCCCATTAGCTTGGGCTAATTGGGAATACTACAGTCCTCCCCTCCAAAATGTTTCTTGTCCTCAAGAAACTGATAGGGTGAGTGTTGCAACACTTCTCCTCCTCCATTGGTGACACCATCAAGGATCAAGCTTTCTTCATAAGCTAAGTGTTCACCAATCCAAACCTCCGTGAATTGTTCCTCCAAAGTCATCATGAGATGTACATAATCCATCCCACAAGGCATCAAGAACTCAACTGAAACAAACATGGTTGAACCAATGCTCTCTATAAAACATTTAGCATAAGGTACATAGAGAGTTTCTATCCCATGTGGTACATACAAACTTCCCATCCTCCCTCCATACAATCCCATAAAAAGTACAACTATATCATCAAGGTATGGAGGCAAAATTACATATACACAAACAGAAATCAGAGCATGAGGAGTTGGTTCATAGTCCCACATATGATACCAACGTAGAGAATATCTTACCTGCATCAGATATAGATATGGTAAGTAGTTTCCCCACCACTTACTTGCTGCACAAGTCATCTCACCGTGGCTAAAAGTGTGAGATATGTTTGGTGCTTTTGGGAGGCATCCATCATGAAAGTAAATCTCCCTTTGCACAACAAGGGAGTGGCTAGGTTTAGAAAATTTAGTGGCCCAATAGTTTCCATGAGATTTACATGATACTTCACTCCTCATTGGAGTCATGACCTGCATAAACATGGTGAAATAATATGCCAAATTAGAAAATGAAACTTTCTTTACATGATCATATTTTTCACCAACAATATCTCTCATACATATAGAGTTGTGCATAGATTTTTATCCTCTTTCAAAAGAAGGAAGAGATGGTTGAAATGACTCTTTTATAGAGTCCCTTGGCTGCCCCAACTCCACATAGCTCATGCATTATTGAAAATTCTGATGTAGCTCTCCTCCAAAGCCTTCCCATTCAAAGCATCTCATGATAGTGTTGTACATTTTCATAGAATAGGTAGGGCTGAAACAAAACTCTTTGTAGGCCCTTTGTAGAATCTTCTCCTTGAGCTTGGAATATCTAGGTAAGAATATCCTACCATGATGATAGATGACTCCCTCATGGACTAGATAGCCCTCTTCATGTAGCTGGTCATCAAGCATCATACAAGTGTGAAGATCTTTCGAATAATCCACCAACAGCTAGGATTTTCAATACAGATCTACACTCCCTGACAGTGATAATGTTGATGATACATCAACAGGAATGTCTGTCATGTTGCTAATATTATCTTTGACATATCCTATGCCAAAGGTGCATGTAGGAAGGACATACCTTCTCTCCTTCTCCTCCAACAACACAGAATCAGAAATGAAGGTGGGTGATGATGATGAGAGAAGAAATTCTCCCTCCTTCTTGTGCTTTCCCAAACCCTCCAATGTTGTAGTTGTGTCTTCTAATGCTCCCATCCCTCCTGGATCTAATTTTGGAGTATCAATTAGTGAGATATCTCTCACCAAAACTGAATCAGGTGGCCTCCCAGATGGTTTTCCACTATATAAGAGTTTCCATTGTAGAAATCTCATGAAAATAATTGATGGGACAGTGAGGGGTAAGTATGCATGCCTTTGATCATTTGAGGTACACCACCCTTATTTTCCACCCATTCCATTTTCAAATCCTCCCAATCAATGGTGACTTTTCCCAATGTAATCAACCATTGAACACCCAAAATAACATTGGGTATGTCAACTACAAAGAAGTGATCCACCAAAGTGTAGGATCCCATGGTGACTGAAAGTGATGGGACATAATGCATGCATTGAATTTTTCTATCTCTTGGGACCAAAACAGAGAATCCCTCAAAAGTATCAGTGTGTATTTTGCTCCTTTACACGAGATGGGCATCAATGAAATTGTGGGTAGCCCCACTGTCGACCAACACAGAAACCCTCTGATTCATGAATGAATCTTGAACTCTTAAGGTAAAGTACTTAGGTACTCCCCTCAAAGATGAAATATTTCCTCCAAGTTCTCTTTGGATATTCCTCCAAAGAAAATCACAGGTTGTGCCAAGATGATTGCTCCGATACCACTGTAATATTCCAAAAAGGGAAGATTCAACAATACCTTCTAAAATGATGCATTTTTCAGAAGTATGTGCTTTGAAATGAATTTTCAGCCCATGGATCCCTTAGATATGAAGATATATTATCTAAATCCAAGAGGACAACAAAAATAAATCAAACTAGGTGAGGTAAATAGACCTCCCACACCTAGTATGGCTGGAAAAACACCTAAAAATGGGGCTGCAGCAATATGCAACAATACTGTAGGAAAATAATGTAGTTTTCTGAGAAACAGAAGGAGACCAATAATAAGGCTCAATAATTCATATATACAGCAATAAATCAGATCCATAATGAGGCCCTTACAATGTACAACAGGATACAAAAGACAAGAATAGAAGAAATTCCTCAAAAGAGGGATTGCAGCACATGTATTGACTGAAAAATGGCTTGATAGCATTATTTTAAAGAGCTGAAGTAGTTTTATATTACACTCCAGATCTAGAGTATATTTGTGTACAAAACATTAGATCCATACCAGATTTTTACACTAGAAGAGCTCCTTTATAAATTCCCCTTCGAGTTTTGAGAAAAACATGAAACACAAAGAGTAGATCTGAGATTTTGCAGTAATATTCAAAAATTTATGAAGATGAATAAAATAGAAGTAGATTAGATCTGAATAGAATAGGGATTAGAAGTATAATCCATGGATCACCATAGTGAATGGCAGAATCCCAACACCAGAGATCCCTCCTCCAAATGTGTGTCAAAACACCCTACAACTGTATA
This sequence comes from Pinus albicaulis, assembly GCA_034641835.2. Taxonomy (NCBI): domain Eukaryota; kingdom Viridiplantae; phylum Streptophyta; class Pinopsida; order Pinales; family Pinaceae; genus Pinus; species Pinus albicaulis. The sequence goes on along the minus strand of MU968501.1, from coordinate 14,268,786 downwards.
CTTGCAAATAACGCAGTCCTTGAAGGTAAACTATGTTGTAGGCTCTAGAACTAGTTTGGCCTGATGCCAATATCTGAAAAAGTAGCTACAAATATCTAATACTCTCTTGTCAAGGGGATAGATGGCTTTCTCACTAAAAAGAGGCACTAGATTGGTCTAGATCTGAGTAGATCTAGCCTCCACTTGCTGCAACTTACAAGGAAAACCAAACCCTTAACAAGATCTACGTTGTAGTTGGAATATGAGCTTGGCCAAATGCCTGATAGTGGACAAGATTAGAAAGACTCCTCCAAGAGCTACTCAATGGAAGAGGTGGGATTCCTGATCAGGAACAACCTAGTGCTAAACAAAACTATTCTCAGCTAAACAACAAGAGAATGATATATGTCTAAAACAGATAATATATTCAGAAATATACTCAATCAACAAAATTATTTTTTTGTCCTCCTCTTCCATTTATAAGATGAAAGTCATGCCAAACCGTAAACCATTTCAATGATTTAGCTCCTTTCACATGTGGAGCCTCCAACTAAAACTGCATTGTGCATCTAGGAGATTCACTGTATCTAGATAGTGTTGTTGATTTGGTCCTGGTTGACTTAAAGTGTGCTTATGTAAATAGCCTATATTTAACTTTGTTCACATGTGGCATTGATTTATTTTTCTGATTTGGAGTTTTATTGATCATCCTTTACAATTTATGCATGAAATAGAAAAATGAGAAAAAAATGTATATTCCCATTAGCTTGGGCTAATTGGGAATATTACATAAAAAGTGCTCAAAGTATCACCATGGATCACCAAAATGAACCCTATTTTAGATTTTCTAATGGAGCATTAGGATGGTCTTAAAATTTAGCCGCCCGCTGCCTGGGTCATTTACCACCCTGACCAATCACCACTGTGTTAAAATGGTGTGTATATCGGTTCAGCAATAAACAATCAGGAAGAATATGACTTCGTCATCAAACTTATGTGTGACGCCCTCCATCGGGGCATTCACCATATGCATATCTACATTGATTCCCAGTTAGTAGTATCATAGGTAAACCAAACCTTTGAAACAAGGGATACACATATGTTTAGAAAATATTTGTGTGCCAAAAGATTAAGGAGACAATTTGACTATATCACATTTTCACATGTACCAAGGAGTCAAAACCAAACTGTTGATTGCATAGCTAATAATATCCTAATGTAGAATGCATCTCGAATAAGCCATCATACATAAAACCAAAAATATAGATATCCATAAGCATAAAAAAATACATAAACCGAAACAAGTGATACATCATCTAGACCCGCAAAAAATATCTCTCATATATATATATCAAAATATGTGTATATGAGTACAAAAAATAGTGTCGCTGGCCCAATTTCCATCCCAAAGATACAAAATTCATCAAAATTAAGGGAATCATCCTCAAAACGGGTGCTTTTCCTATGTACAAAAATACTCTAGGGGGGTGCCCCCTCAAGAGGGGCACCTAGACCCACCATTGCTCCCGGTACCACCAGCGGAGCTACTGTCGCAACTGTGATCACCACCCGACGTAGAGTGGGCCGATAATCCCTCTCACGAGCCATCATTGTCTCTAACTAGACCTCCTCGAAGTCATCCATGAAACCTCGAGCAGGCATACCTTGGGTCAAGAAGTCCACTCAACCCCGGAAGTCCTCACGAGTAGTCACCTGAGATATCATTTTTGCAATACGCACCTTTGTGCATCAGCACAAGTTTTCTTAGCCAAAACCTTTGTAGTAGCCGAGCTGCTACCCTCACCTGAGGGGCCAGCACCATCTCCACTAGGTCCACCAGCACCACCACCTAGTCCACCTGCATGACCACCTCCCTGACCACACTAAGGTGGACGTGGAGGATCGTGGCCCACTAGTCGGGCCATAGGACAACCTACCTTGCCAACATCTACACGAGTAACCAAAATAATGTCAGTGTCACTAGAAAAACATGTAAGTACATCCATACTCAAACAAACGTAGAAAAAACATATAAACCATACCTGCAGGTCCCCAAACATAACCAAAAGGGAGACCCATGTCTAGATCGCCCTGGAAGTCCATTCCCACATACGGGTATGGAAATAACATCTGTGGGTTGGCCTCGAACCAAACCTCTACCGCGGCATTCCAATAATGCCCCACCATGCCACCACCGCCCCACGGCATCACTGGAGCCCACCTCCTCATACGTGGCTCCTGTGGCCCCACAATAGGCACCACTACCACTAACCTCATCAGCACCACCCTCTCATACATGATGCTACATAGGATACTGGTGTAAGCAAATGACTTCAATCCACGTTGGACCTTGTTCAATTGCGACACCATACCATTAAAAAAAAAGCGAGCAAAGTCGAAGAAATTCTCAGACATCAACTGACGCAACACTCCAACCTGCGGGCCGGATGCCCAATGCAGAGCCACTGACCCCACCAGTCATATGATCACTACTAGAGCACACCACTTTGCCACATCTGTAGTTGATGCAATACTAGTGTATCCCTCAGTAAGAGGCACCCCCCCATAATGACGCCTCCGAAATCTATCCAAGTTCACTCTCTTAGAGGGGAATGGGTACCTCAACGCCTCACCCTGAGGCAGTAACCTGGTCACAAAGTAGATATCCATCTCGAGACGGATCACCAATTTCATCCCTTGCAACATGAACATGTTGTGCCTCCTACGCCAGTGCTCTATAATGTAGCGCAGTAATTGGTTCTGCGACCAAAGAAAATCATTTTTAGCAAACTTCAGAAGGCCCCATGTGGCCAACTAATGTCGCACCCCAGCATCAGCAGCTAGAGCAGTCTGGATCTCTGGCCAGTCCTGCTTCCTCCACAATAACCTGTCATGAACACAAGTACCCATCAGTACAGCAAAAAAAACCAAAAAATAGACAAAAAACCAATATTTTAGTCACCTTGGCCTTTGTGTGTCTGTCCCTCAGATAGGTGTGCTTAGCGCGTGCCTATATTTTTCATAGGTGCACCTAAGGCATGCTAAAATTAGGGAATAGAGTGCCCTTTCATGCCTGTCCCTCAAAATTGTGCACAAGGAAGGTGCAATTTTGCCCAGATCGCCCACACAACCTAGGGCAGAAGTCAGTCAGAGTCCGTACAAACCCAATTTGTACAGACCCTGGCACCATCAAACTAAAAAAATTAAAATTCAAGACGTCATGGAAGTTACCTCGGCATAGTATCGCTAGTCCCTAGTACACAGGCTCACTGCAACGACATGAAATGCTACACAAACACCTCTAACCTCTCAAAACTCAACAAATACAAATGAAATTAACTAGGGCCATATTAACCTATTTATAGCCCTTTTCAAAAACTTCGGAGGACCATAACGAGAGATCAGAGGGTCCATTCTGTGAAATGTTAGATGCACCATCATCAGTACTCCATGATGAACGGAATGATGTCACACATTCTCTTTCCAGGAAAAATAAATTTTCAGTGCCGACAAGTATGCCCTCTCTCATATTTCTCTTTAAAGTTCAATAGTATTTGATGAAATGAATATTCTTTCACTTGAGGTAATTGTTTTTGTAGGAAAAACCAACAAACCATTTATAGACCCATTTATTGAAAGTTCTAGAGCAGGTATGATTCTACCTCCAGCATGATAGAGTCCCAGAAAACTTTGCATATCTTAACACCATTTCTCCATCAGAAATAAACCATAGGGTCCTCATATCTGACCATGTATATCTTCCCCTCACCCTACACATGATAAACATCTGTGTTGGTTGGTAAAGCCTCCCCTCCATAGCGCTCATCACCCAAAGTAGAACATATATCATAGATGTTGGGTATGTGTTATATTCTTTCCATGACTAAGCACGCGCGAGGGGGTAAGAGGGGGGGCGATAGCACCCCTTTGCACTAGGCGCAACGAGGGGGTCACAGGAGGGGCGGTAGCCCCCCCTGTCGGGGTTCAAGGCAGCGCCTCGGCAAAAAAAATTTGTTCCTTAATTTCCGGTGGGTAGTCCATGCCCATGGTTTTGTGCATGGTTTTGCACATGGTTTCTAGGTACGATGGTTTTCGGCCCCTGGTATTTTGTAGATCCGGTCAAGGGAACTAGGATTATGTTCTAATCCAGGGTTTATGAATTGGGGTTTATGTATTCTTCGGCATGTACATATATGTGTTGTAACACTAAAAGAAATATAATGAAAAATCAAGCTAGTCATCCTGATTTGGGATCCAGGGGAAAATCTCTGTGTTGATCTGTTTTATGTTTTATGCTCTCGCTATTGTTAATTTTCTGTTATAAGATTCATGTGTAGATAATTTTTGTTCAGGTTTAAAACCTACATTTGGTATCAGAGTTGTTTGGGCTTCAAGGGGATGCCTTTGCTACTGAGTGTTTTTTGCTCGGGCCTGAGGTAGACCCTGTTCAGTGGGAGATCTACGGGATCGATTCTTGTGGTGAAAGAAGATGGCGAGCGGCAGAAAGATAGAGATTAAGAAATTTAATGGTCATAGTTTTGAGTTGTGGAAGCTCAAGATGGAGGATCTGCTGGTGGATAAAGACCAGTGGATCGTGGTAGATCCAGGTACTAAACCAATGGCAATGTCAGATTAAGACTGGAAGAAACTGGATCGGAAGTCTAAGAGCACAATACGGTTGTGTGTCTCAGATTCAGTATTGTTGAATGTATCTGGGGAAGCTATGGCAAAGACCTTGTGGGACAAGCTAGGGACTTTGTACCAATCTAAGTCTCTGGTGAACAAATTGTTCCTGCGGAAAAATCTATATAACCTAAGGATGAAGGATGGAGACTCGGTGACAGAGCATCTTAATGCCTTCAATAATGTGGTAAGTCAGCTATCATCTGTTGATATTAAAATCTCAGATGAAGATAAGTGCATTAGTTTGTTGTGTTCTCTTCCAAATTCGTGGGACAGTCTCGTTATTGCAATAGGTAGCAATACAACTACCTTGGCTCTGATGATACTGTCTCTGCATCATTGCCGAGTGAAAACAAGAGACGGAGAACACGCAAGAGGGCCGCAAATGGAGATGCCTTATCCGTACGAGGAAGGTCCCAAAACAGAAACAAGAACACAACAAGGGGAGAAATAAATTTGTAGGGAGACCCATCTTCGGAGAGTTTAAAAGATGTACAGAAATGGCAAAGAAGCGGGGAACGAAACTAACAAAGAGGAGATCCTGGGAGATCTAAAGCTCCTGAGAAAGGAAAGGGATCTGATGATGCTCCTTCTGCAGAGGAAAAAACCACCTCGGATGAAGGTGGGGATGTGTATTTGGCTTTTTCTTCAAATACACATGTAGATCATGAGTCATGGTTGATTGAATTAGGTGCATCCTTTCACTTCACTCCGCTTCGGGAGTGGTTCTGCGAGTATGAGAAATATGATCGCGGTGATATATTCCTAGGGGATGATAGGAAGGCTAGATTCGTCGGACATGGAAAGGTCAAGCTGAAGCTACAAGGTGGAAGGATTAGAACACTTCCTGGTGTTCTGCATATTCCTGCATTGGCCAAAAATCTGATTTCTATAAGCAAGATGGATGATGCAGGTGTAAAAATAGTGTTCGAGAAAGATGCCTGGAAGATGGTTCAGGGAGCACTAGTATTAATGCGGGGAGTTCGAACGAGAACTCTGTATAAGCTACAAGGTAGCACTGTTATTGATGGGTGTAACAGTTCTGTGGTTCCTGAAAGTGGAGCGGAAAGCCTAGCTGTCTCTCGAGAAAAGACCATGCTATGGCATCAAAGGCTTGGACATATTGGAGAGAAGGGCCTTCGGATACTGCATAGAAATGGTATGGTAGAAGGTATGTCTAATTTTTCTCTGGATTTCGCCCGTGGCCACTTGCAGGCGGGAATCAAAATTCCGGGCAGTTTTTCTTCGAAAAGCAAGAGGGTGAACAAGATATTAGAACTTGTGTACAATGATGTGTTTGGACTCGTGCTGCCCATCATCGAAAGTCCGTGTACTATGTTTGGTCGAGGATGACTTCTCGAAGGAACACATGGACATACTTTCGAGGAAGAAATCTGAAGTCTTTGACAGATTTAAATAATTTAAGGCTCTGGTGGAAAACCAGACAGAGAAGAAGATAAAGGTGCTAAGGACAGATAATGGTGGGGAGTTCTGCAAGAAGGAATTTGAAGATTTATGTAAGAAGTGTGGTATAGCACGACAGAAGACTACTCCATACACACCTTAGCAAAATGGAGTTGCAGAAAGAATGAACAGAACACTGATGGAAAATGCAAGAAGCATGCTCAGTGGTACCGAGTAAGGACAAGAATTCTGGGCAGAGGCAGTGAATACTGCATGCTATCTGGTTAATAGATCACCTTCATCAGTGTTGGAGGATAAGACTCCACATGAGGTTGACTGGTAAGAAACCCTCTCTTTAACATCTAAGGGTATTTGGATGTCATGCATATGTACATGTTCCAAAGCAGAAAAGGATCAAGTTGGATAATAAATCTGAAAGGTGCATCTTTATTGGGTATAAGGATGGTTTAAAAGGTTACAAGCTTTGGAATCTGGAAACAAAGAAGGTTTTGTACAACCAAGATGTGGTGTTTAGAGAGGTGAAAGATGTTGTTAAACATGAAGTCCTACCAAAGGAACCTAAGAAGATAGAGTTTGAGCTAAAGGAGGATGAATCAAACTCTACAATAGAAGAAGACTCAGAAGGGGAAGAGCCACAAACTCCATTTGTGAGAAGATCAGCTCAGGAAAGAAGGTAAACAGAAAGGTATAGTCCATCTGCTTTCTATTCAGGTTTTGCCTTAACTATAACTGATGATGATCCCAGAACTGTCAGTGAGGCAGTAGATTCAGAGGATGGAAAACTCTGGAAGGAGGCCATGGTTAATGAAATGGCATCCTTTCACAAAAATGGGGCATGGGATCTGGTGGAGTTGCCAGCTGGAAGGAAGCCCATCTGGATAAAATGGGTGTTTAAGAAGAAGATGAATGTAGAAGGCAAGGTGGAGAAATACAAAGCTCGGTTGGTAGCAAAGGGTTATTCCCAGGTGTCGGGAATTGATTTTGGTGATATTTTTTCTCCTGTTGCCAAAGTTACTTCTATTAGATTACTTTTATCTGTTGCTGCTGCATTTGATTTTGAGATAGAACAGATGGATGTGAAGACAACATTTCTTCACGGGGATCTAGAAGAGGAGATCTACATGAAGCAACCTGAAGGCTTTATGGTGAAAGGTAAGAAAGAACTGGTATGCAGGTTGAAGAAGTCTCTATATGGGTTAAAACAGTCACCAAGGATGTGGTATCAGAAATTTGATACCTATATATGGGGACTTGGCTTCACCAGAAGCAAGGAGGATCACTATGTTTATTTTAAATTAATTGGTGACCTTGTTATTTATTTGGTCTTGTATGTGGATGATATGTTGTTGATTGGAAATGACAAAGAAATTATCCAAGATTTGAAGACCCAACTGTTCTCCAAATTCGACATGAAGGATCTGGGTGCTACAAATTATATTTTTGGGAATGGAAATTAAGAGAGATCAGGCAAAGAGGACACTCTGGTTAAACCAGAGGAAGTATGTCGAGACTATATTGCAGAGGTTCAATATGCAGGATAGTAAACCAGTGAATGTTCCTATTCCTGTAGGTGTAAAGCTGTCTGGTGAACAGTGTCCCAAGACACAAGAAGAAGAGGAGGATATTTCCCGTGTTCCATATGCAAGTACAGTGGGTAGCCTGATGTATGCAATGGTCTGTACTAGACCAGAAATTACACATGCAGTGGGAGTATTGAGCAGGCTTATGTCAAACCCAGGGAAGGAGCATTGGACAACAGTAAAGGGGGTTTTCAGATATTTGTGTGGCACTAGTGATTATGGCTTGTGCGACCAGGGAAGACCAGGATTAGAAAGAATGTTGGACATTCGTGGTTTTGTTGATGCAGACTGGGCTAGAGATCTGGACCAAAGAAGATCTACAAGTGGGTATGTGTTTAGCCTATTTGGAGGCGTAGTCAGTTGGATGAGTAAAAGATAGTCTATAGTGGCTCTTTCAACTACAGAGGCAGAATACATAGCAGCCACTCATGCAAGCAAGGAGGCAGTTTTGTTGCAGAGATTGTGTTCAAGTATGGGGTACAGCAAGCTATAAGGGTAGACTGTGATAACGAAAGTGCAATTTTCTTGGCTAAGAACCCTACTTATAATTTAAAGACAAAGCACATTGATGTTCAATATCACTTTGTTAGAGATACGGTTGAGGCTAAAAGGGTGTTGTTGGTAAAGGTGGACACTTTGAAGAATGTTACAGATGCATTGACGAAGTCTGTGAGCACTCAAAAGTTCTCTTGGTGTAGATAAACAATGGGTGTTGAAGAATTGGGCCAATGACTAAGCTCTCCTGTGGCCCCCTACAGAAATAAAACAACAAGTGGGAGAATGTTGGGTATGTGTTATATTGGTCCTTAATTTCTAGTGGGTAGTCTGTGCCCATGGTTTTGTGCATGGTTTTGCACATGGTTTTGGGGTAAGATGGTTTTCGGCCCCTGGTATTTTGTAGATATGGTTAAGGGAACTACGATTATGTTCTAATCGAGGGTTTATGGATTGGGGTTTATGTATGCTTTGACATGTATATATATGTGTTGTAACACTAAAAGGAATATAATGAAAAATCAAGTTGGTCGTCCCGATTTGGGATCCAGGGGAAAATCTTTGTGTTTATCTATTTTATGTTTTATGCTCTCGCTATTGTTTATTTTCTGTTATAAGATTCGTGTGTAGATAATTTCTGTTCAGGGTTAAAACCTACACCAGAAACAGTGACGCCATGGCCATACCACTTTAGTCTGGGAAACACCTGATGCCCATCCGTTCATCACGCATAAGGTCAAGTTTACCATGCAAACTGAAACCGCCTTCCCAGACGACCAGGTTGTACAAGTAGATAAAATGCGCACTACCATTCATCGCATTTGGCCCACCATACCTCTAGCAGCATAATCCCATCTGCGACAATTTTTCATCCGCTTCATCAACCCTGCACATGAGACCAACCAATGGGACCCCCATCCTAAAAAAAACACCTTCCTCACGCCATTAGTGAGCGAACACTTTCATTTTTTTGGGTACCCGTATCTGTGTTTTGTACAAACCAAACCCCATTATTTTATTCTTTTGGTAAGTGTACAAAGACCACAAATGGTGCACTTTGTCCCCTCATCCTCACATTCAATCGTTTCTCCCATGGTAGTAGTCCCCAAACACCCTTGGTCGGAGTATTTCACCCCACGCACGCACCATCACGACATTCATAGCCGGTTTACAATTGCCCTGGAAGTCCTACCGACTCTAGGGATTTTCCCTTCATAAATAACTATGACTGTCACCAAGCTACTTAAGTATGCTCCAACCTCAGGCCACTGAATCCCCATCATCAGTTTTCAGTCACCTCTCACATACATGCCTATGTTAAACCCACCACATCCACGTCCCCGATCCCTCATATCGGCAACCCCTCATTCGGTTGAGGCTTCCTTTTTGCCGACTTCAACACCCATATTCCAAAAAGGAAGTGGTACCTTGGACTACCCCTCTCCATGCAAAGGGGCATTCTCAGGTGGCACTGCGGAAGACATCATTGTCCATAAATGTCATCGATCCTCCTGAAATTTGATTACGACAAAAGCTTTCATGTCAATATGATATCAGACTGTATAAACATTGCACTTTGATCATATCCATCAATGAAAAATGCCTCTACAAGCGTCTTTTTCAACAATGGTTACACGAGAGGTCCCAGCCAGCACCTATGCGTACATTGTGTAGTTATATGCCATACCAAGTTTACGCATATGGGTACCACATTCCACCTATCGTCAAAGAAAAAATGCCCTTGAAGGCGTCAGCAGTTGTTGTCAACAACCACCAGCATCACTACCATAGCAGTGACACAGACGAAACATTTATCTGTCAATTTTGTTTAACTAGCCACAACATCATGAGCATGGGACATGCCCACCTCATTGAAATTTTGTATATATATTGTAAATTGTATTTGCTTGCGGGGATCCCTTATATGTAGCCATTCTTGGAACCGATGTAGGGTGTTTTAAACTCCAAAGCTTCACGCAAGTCTCCCTCTCTCTCTACACACGATACATAAAAGAAACTATAATGAATTTTGGCTATACAGACCTTCCTAGAACTCACACATTAGGGGCCAACTGTTAACACTGAAAAATCATACAGCAGAAGATGACATTAATTAATGTCAAGCCAAAGGATTTACAGGGTAGGAAGACAATATGGAATCTAGAAAGTATTTAAAATCTCAAAGTTTTAAATGAAATCAAATTTGAGGTAGTCATAAAATGCTATTTGCGCGCATTATCCTTCGAGAAGAGTGCCTTCTACGGACCATTTTTCCCGACAAGCACACATTACTGAGAGTGGTGAAATGTCACTATCCGGGACCACATAAAATCAAATGACAAATTACTCCTTACATGAAGCCACCTAAGGACAACCACCAATGCCCCCTTAGACATTATGTGAACACACAATGGAATCATACCTCTCCTTGGGGTCACCATCCACCATGTACCGAGGGAGGGAAGGAGGATTTCAAATCCCCTATATAAAGACATCATGAGATGAAGAATGGGTGATCACATTGTTATGCTAGCCAGAATTGTCCAAGAAATACCAGCAGTGTGTGACTCGGAGCCAGAGATAGACGGGACTCGATTGTTGGCCATCCAACAATATTAGTCCATCAGAGCAGAGAGAGAGGGATACTACACCGAGGTGAGTTTCGAAAACAACATCCTTGCATCGGGACCTAGAACCATTGTCTAAGGGCGCTTTGACAAGTTGGTAAAATTTCTTCTTCGTATCAAATGCTTAATAAGAAGGGGCCTAGAGCCACCATTTGCATTATTATCATTTGACTCTCTTCAATAGCTTCTATATATTTGTGTTTTAGTTTTAGTTTAATTTGAGTATACATTTGCATGATTTTTTCCTCTAGATTGTATGCTTTTTAACTCCACCACATTCTGCCTGTTACCTATAGTTTAAAGGGGTAAACCACACCCATTCGTACATCCATTCACCAAATCCACCACAAGAAGGGGTACTCGAAGTAGAGAATTCCGGTGGTCCCTCTGGCGTGACAGGGTGGATAGCAATAGTCGAGGTCAACTCTAACTCGATATCTTGGGTGATTGGAGATTGAGAGATCTAATAGCAACCAAATGCAGCCTCTAAGAAGCACATGCCTAGCTCTTCTTGCACAAAGCTGATCGGTTCGTTGGTTGCCTCGAGGTTGGTCACCATGTGTTTCATGTAAGGTTTGCTTTCTACCCGAATCTAATTATTCTTGCCCTTGTATGGGAGCCATCAATGGGACCACTCGGTGGGAAAGTATCCTTGTATTTTTCTTGACCAATCCTAGCTCAATAGAAGACTGTAAGCTTCTGGGATATCCACAATAATTATGTTAATGCACTAATGCACCCTGGAATCTGAGGAGAGGTAGATCAAGACATTATTCAATTCGCCTATAGGGAGGACTTGGAATCTATCAAGATGAATGATCCCGGCATCTATCTTCTCAGGATGGATGTTCAATTTCTTGCATATGGACAAGGGCACGATGTTGGTGGATGCACCATAATCGACGAGGCAATTGTGGACATTGAAATTGAATGTCTCAAAAGACAAAAGCAAAGGGGGTGTGGATCCTCGGGAGTTTGCATTGACGACATTTACGATGGACTAGAGGCTCACAGAAGCTTGGGAGGATGTGGAGCTTACTGCCTTGGCTTTCGAGGTGGTTTTGTTTGTCGGAGATGGGCTAGTGAAATCTTTGAGAATCAGGTCTCATTGGTTGGCTATCCAGGCGAGCTCGTAGAGGCATATGTTGGCTCGTGTCTTCTTTATTTCTTCAATGATGTTATATCTAGATTCCAAGTGTGAGGGCGTTTCCGGAGAGTAACTTGGTGAACTTGATGAAAATCTCGCCTTGGGGGTGCCTCGGACAGCGGTGGGGCTATATTTTTCAGGGGTTGCCATAAGGTTTTCTTTGTTTGGTGGCATAATTTTCCTCTGGAATGTCTTCCTCTTCTCCTCAAAAGAGTGATCGAAAACCGGGCCTTTACTCCTTAGGCTATAATTTCGGGGGGTTTGGACTAGGGATCATCAACTAGGTTTATCTTCTTCATAGGAGGAATTACATCTCCGCGAATTATTTCGAGGTCGAGGAATTATTGCAGTAAAACACAACACCCCCATTTTTTACTTATGCACTTCAAATAATGGGGACCCTTTCTACAAATTTTTTGGCTAAACACCTTTTAGGATTTTGATTAAGTTAATTATTTTGTAATTTTATCATTTTTTTCATTTTTATCGGATTTCTATTTTGACTGTTTCATTGAATATGGTTTTTCATAAGCTTTCAAATGATACTTTTTTTACTTCATTTGGTCAAACGGTTTGTAAATGGCACTCCTTTTAAGTTTTGATTATTTTCTCGCTTGGGTTAAAAATGTATAAATGTACCAATATTTTAATTCTCATAGTTAAAATAATCATTCATTATAAATATTAACTTTTAGTTCATTTTTTAATTTTTCAATTTTACTAACGGTCCTACAAAATGACCCGGTTAAATTGTACAACAGACGAAAATACATTTTCAGGATCTTGGTAATATACTTTAACTTGTTATTTTAAAACAAATTGCCAAATCTAAAACTCCAAAATTGCAAAGTGCTTGTAGTCTAAATTGTAGGATGGTTAATCCACATGGGCCCCACTTCTCACCACACTCACTCTTCTGAAAAATCTCGATTTACAAAAAAGTTGAAATAAAATATGGGATGCGATATTGTGATTGTGACACATCGCAAATCGCATATCGCAAATAACAAATATTTGTTTTTATGCATATATTTAAAAAATGACGAAACTGCGATGTGATTTGGTTATATGATGGGCTTTTATGTTTTATGCAAAGTTTTTTTCATTCTCCTTATCACTCTCGTGACCTCACCTTCACCTCACTCACCCTCCACCTCACCTTTCCTACCTCATGCTTACCTCACCTCACGCTCCACCTCACTCTCCTTATCCCTTATAACTCTTAGTCACTCACCTCTCCTCCTCCTTTCTCTCTCTCTCACGTGGATGTTTGGTTTTTAATTAAAATATATAATAAATATTATATTTTTATTATAATTTTAATATAAATAAATTATAATATTAAAATAATATATTTATATTTTAAATAAAATTTAAATCATTTATTTTTATTATTTAATTTCTAGTTATAATAAATTGAGATTAATAACATAATTAGCATTAATTAGCATTAATAAATCAATAATCTAATCTAATTTAAGATTAGAATTTAATTCAAAAATTCTGATTTTTTAGCCTAAGCAACAGAAAATTTCAGATTTCTGACTATTTTAATACACCAACTTTAGAAGCTCATAAATGGAGTTTTACTTGGCCAAATGAGGCCCAGGATAGCTCATTAGATAGATAAAATCATGGAGAACATTTCTAGAGTTGTTTCATTTCTAGATTTGATCATTTATTGGAACTAAAATTCAGCAGAAAAACATGATCCGAATTTTTAACAAAATAAATTTTCTGAGTTTTATTTTCTGCATTTTAATTTGGCCACAACTTCTTCTAAATGCATATCCATTCTTCAATGTATCATTGGTCAATTATATCAACACATAAATAAAAAGAAAGCTTATATTTCTTTCTCAATTATTTAATTCATTAAGTTTGAATTGGATTTATTTTAATTTCTAGATTTGACATTTTAATTTTATTTTTGCATTTTAATTTTGTTTTCAAATTGTTTTTGCAGGAAAACAGTGGAAGAGATGAGAAGAAGAATATCTCGGTCAATGAGAAGGTTCCAGAAATTGAATAATATGATTTGAACCAATGAAAATTGATTGAGAAAAACCACTCTTCAAACAAACTTTCTTATGAATAAATCCTTTTGTAAATATTATAAATAGCAAATTGCAAAATGTAATAGGGGTCTCTCTCCTCTACAATTATGGAATTCTAAAAGAATTTCTCTAATAGGAATTTAGAGTTGTAGGGTGGGAGGAGAGGAATCTCAGATCTGGAGATTATTGAGGTTTTTCTTTTACATTCTGAGTTATGTATAATGAACAGATTTTTTCACTATTGTAGCTCTGATTTTGAAAGCAGAAGTTCAGGCATTGTAAAATACTGTAAGAGACCAGAGTTGGAGAAATGAAATTAATAAATCGGTGTTTATATTACTATTTTTTTAAATGTTGGTTTCATTTTATAACAGGAATGTGTCAATTTACTCGCATATTTGTGCACTTCTGTCGATATAAGTAATTTTCTTCCATTTATGTTATTATTTGTCTCTACTCTTATGGATTGAATTCTAATTTCTGATTAACTATTTACTCAGAAATCTATCTTATAAAACTGATTTATTTAATAGTGATATGTTGTGAACTATTTCTGCATGTTATTGTTTAATTATTCAAGTCACTGATTAAATGATCAATAACATTTTGATAACTAATTCCTCAGTGTTGTTGATTGATTATTTCAGCTAAGACGTCTCTAGATAGAATATGTTTGGTATTCACGATGTTAGTTAATTGAACTATTTCGTTAGCTTGATACTTTTAAAACAAACATATTTAAATCTCAAATATTTAAAACATCTTGCTATCTGTTGGAATAGATCTATATTTGCCTAATTGAGATAGGATTAAAATAGTTTCTTTTGCTTACATCTTAGAATAATGTTGCATATAGATTAAATTCAACATTTTTAAAAAGTCCTATTCTCAAAGAGACAGAACTTTAATTGTGATTTGGCTAAGCCCAAATTAGCTTAAAGATCACTTTCTTTCCTGATCAGCAAGAGAAATGATCTGATGTCTCTTTCCCATTAGTAAATAAAAGTCATATTTTAAGTCAATGAAGATTGAGAGAAGGTAACTAGACCTAGTTAAACCAGTCAGAGCCACCATTCCAAATGGAAAAGAAACTGCTTTAAGGTCCAAATCAGGTGGTCATCCCGCATGTTGTTGCAGGGCCTCAACATTTTTGGCGCTAAGAAGGAGGGCCTGAGATTTGTTTTCCTTTTGAGTCTTTATATTCTAATATTTTATTTGTATTACAATGGCTCCTTTAAACTTCCAATTTGGAGTTGTATTTTTGGACAAGCATCTTCCAATACTCCACCGAAAATAGTAAGACACTTGTCTTAGGTAAAGTTTAACGGTAAGAGGAATACTTCTGCATTTGATCATACTTTACAATTCATTCAAATTTTTTCAAATTATTCTTTTCATGAAATTGATGAAGGTATTTTATGCAGGATTTTCTCTTACATTCTTGGCAAAAGCCAGAAACTGGTGTAAATCACTTCCAATTGCCTCAATCCACACTTGGGAACAATTTATTACAATCTTCCTTTGTAAATTTGATGGATATATCTACGAACAAGTATGTGATGATTTTGAAAATCTACTAAGGTTTGAAGGCGAGTCTTTAATTGATTTTACCATTAGGTTTCTTTTAAATTGTTTAAAATTTAAAATTAAAGATAAACCTTCGAAGGAAGAATTACTAGATTGGTTTGAACATATTTTCTCTCTTCCTTAGATTCATAATCTATGTGAAATTATTTCAAACTTTGATCAATCTCCTTTTAATTCCATTGACATAAGAAAGAATTCCAATATGGAGGTAAAAACAAATAATGATGAAGAAGCCTCTATTTTGTATAATCAATTCCTTCAATTTCTACACATTTCTTATTGTATTGGGAAAGATCAAGATGCACCTTTACATGTAAATGAATTTCAATCACGAATCTCAGAAAATTTCACTTATCAATTACAAGAAAATATTAGTAGCAGTATTGAATAAGATACCGCTTTGAAATCTGAAAATCAGTATGCATTAGAATCAGAAAATTAGATCATAATTTCACAAGTAGCAGCAGTGATTAAAGTTTCCAATAATATGAAATCTGTTGTACAAATTTCTGAATTCTTTCATGATGAGCAAATTCTAAATTCATATCAACAAAGCAACATTCTTCAAGAAAGCATAAGCAGTCAAGAAAATGATCTTAAATCTGAAATTGCAATGAAAAAAATACACCAGAGTGCTCAAATACAAACATTTTCAAATGCATTAGTTCGGATTCATATTTTTCTCTTTATCCTGATAATTTATTTAATAGAAATTTAACTTCTCTTCACATTAAAAATATTTTAGAAAAAATAGAAGTGGATCTAAATTAATTTCCAAATAGTTTTTATCAGGATAGAGAATTAATTAATGATCATTCTTCTGGCATTAATGAACATGAGCTTAATATTCCTTCTTGTTTTGATACATTGAAAGAGATTGAAGGGAATTCTAATTAATGTCTTGAGGTCATTTATGATAATTACTTGACATTGAGGATATTTATTTGTCTTCTTTACAGTTGAATCTTCATGATCAAAGTCTAATCACATGTGAAAATGAAGAACAATCTAATTCAGAAATTGTTTGAAATAGTTCTCATTTTCAAACAAATATCATACTTATGATTTCAACATTCAAGAAACCATTCCAACATATGATTTATATGATGATCAAGCTTGCATTCCTATTCAGAGTCATATCCTTCTCTCTAATTCACAAGTGGGTATCAACAATCATTCTAATTGCATTATTCTGCTCAATTCTTGTGAAGATGAAATTACTTTAAGTCACTCCCAATTGTGTTGTAACAATAATTGTAACACTAGTGTAAACTATGATTCAATTTTGTTATTTTTTCAACATTTAATTTTAACTTCAGATTCATTTTCTGTTTTTAGTCTTAGATTTTTAGATACTCTTTGCTGGCATAGTGAGAAGCTCAACATTGAACACTCAATTGAAGCAATACCTCAAGGGAAAAATGAAGATTCAAATTATAATTGTGAACATAAAAAATTATTAAACTTCCAATTTCAATTTATTTTCATTTCTTATCAATTACTTCTTACTTCTCAAGAGAAGTACCAACAAGAAAATATATTTTCACAATGTGACCAGTAATCTAATTCAATTAATAATCTTTTGTTGGATTTATCGGACTTCCATTCATTTTTCATTGATCAATTTGAAATACATTTGGAAAGTTCTCCTTCACAGAAGATTGTTAAATAATTTGGCACTTAGACATAACACTAACAAAATCCACAGGCCATTGTTTTTGAAAGACCATTTCTACAACCTGGCCTGTCATCCTCTCTTTCAAACCTCTCTCACTCAATAATGGAAATCCATCCAGATTTCTATGATCCAATTGAAATTCAGTTGGAAAGGACATTTCAAGAGAAGGTAAGAATGAATTTAATCTATTAACAATAAAGTTACATTCTACTTTTAGATTTAGTTTTTGTAGTTTAATTATATTTTCATTTTTACTCATGTTTGACATGTACATACATGTAAGAATTTAAACGCTTACATGGTTACATTGGAAATATGACTATACCTAGTCATGTTTCCTTCATTGAGTTAGAAATAGGAATAGATTAATTTTCTTTTTTTGATTGCATTTATTCACTATTTCAGATTTTCAAAAAAAAAGTAATGAATCCAATTTATTTTGGGCATCCTATTACAATTATAGAAAATCAACCTAGACCATTTTAGAAGCTCTTGAATTATCTAATCATACTTATTTGTCAAAGCCTTCAATTTTCTTTTTTTTTTAATTCATAACATTGATCATACATGAAGAAATTCCAAGAATTTTCTACTACTTGACAATTTCTGATTCACAAGTAATTACGAGAACTCATTTTTACCACTCTTGTCTTCTGATGTAATTTTGGAAATGATGCAATTTCAGAACATTCATTACTTAGAATTTTAGATTAAAATAAAAAGGTGATATTGAACTAATGCAAATTTTGAGAAAATTTGGGAGAACTTGAAGCTTGAAAGAGGTAAAACTTACAATAAAAATTCTCCTAGGTATGTGTTTACAGGTTCATCATCATCTATTGTTATTTTAATTTCAAAGGTTGTTTCTTATTTCTATTTTGTTTTATTTGCAGATATTCATTGACTTGATTATGAAAACTCAAGATAAGCAAGCAGCCAAATTTTCTTAAATATGCAACATGTTCAAGGAAGTATTTCTGATTTCATATGAAATTTGAAGGATATCTAAATTTTGCTTATATTTATTGAAATCCTGATCAGACTTAATGAATTGTCGGAGGAAACATATCAGATCATTATATTTCACAAATTCTCTTCATAAGGAAGATCTGGTAAAATTACTTTTCAATTAGTTATTCTGACAATTAATTAAAATTATTAAAGAGTTATTTATTAAAAAGCAAATTTAAATCACTAACTTTCTTTTTGAATTGAATAATTTAAAGAAATCGTCAACCCTACATATGGCTCATTATAAATCGTATAGCAGAAGCTCCGAAATGAGCACACACTAAATATATCCGATCTTCAATGATTTGTTTGTCTGATATCACATTATCTGTATCACAAAATTTGATATAAGGCAACTTCTAATGATTCTTGATAAGAAACCTTGGATGCTTATCTTTCGATATTCATTCTCACTTATTTTCCAATAAAATTGGTTTGCCAAAATTGCGATTTTTATATAACTCGGACTCAATATGACATTTAAATCCTCTTTATATACAGATATCACATCCGTTTATAAATCACAAATTTGGTAGGGGAATATATTTAAAATTTCTGATGTCCTAGATCCTAGATGAAATTAAAATTCATATAATAAAAAATATTGGGTCTGTTCTTCATCGCACATCGGCGCATCAACGAAATTACATTTAGCATATCAGAAATTTTAGTAGTCATTTTTAAAACCTTACTCAGTAAGTTATATTAGTTGCGATGCGATAAATGACAAGGTAAGGATATTGCGATACGATGATACACATATCACATATCACACAAGATAAGTAATATGTTAAATGATAAAACTTGCAACAAGTGATGTGGATTTCGCTGCGAATTGCGAAATCACAAAATTGAAAAAGAGTTAAGTTTTGAAATCTGCGGGAAGGTAAATTATAAAAGATGTGAAGTGCAAATGTGCGTGATTGGTCACTATTTGTATGGGTTGCAAAACCAATGTTCCACGCATATATTTTGATATTTGTAGTCACGTTGCATTAGTCATTTACCACATTTTCATTATCGCAAGAATAATATCGGTGTTTCAGTTTATTCACAAACTTTAATCTTTTGATATGATTATTCTCTGATGTCGCATTCATCCTTAGAAATTTTCTATCACATATGCTCATATCGTAGCTTTGCCATCGCAAAATTTATATCACATCGCTAAACTTAAATGAAGCTTTGTCTTGAAAATCTTTTGATGCGATAAACTTTGATATTTGACTTCCCACCATTTTCTTTTGTTATATATATATATAATTCTCAATCACATATTGGCAAAAGTGGAAATCATAGATCTTAAGTTATGCATGGCAAAGAATCTCATGATGTGAGAAATTTACCACAAAAATGTACCGATGATTAATTCAAATTTTTTAATTTAATTTTATTCTGAATTTCTCTCCATACTTATCATGTAGAGATTCAAATCCTTTTATATACTATTACATTATTCAGGATTCTGAATCAATTTCAATACTTTGTGGCTGATATAAATTCATAATGAAGGAAGAAAAAATGACATTCATCATTTCAATTCATAACGAAACATATATTCACCTTCATTTCTAATGGATTCAATTTATTTCTGATTCCTTGAACATAAAACATTGCTTTCTTTTAGTTTACTGCTTGTTTTACTTTAGATGTAATAAACGAATGATTTTGGGTCAATAATACTTCTTCATGCTTTTAATTCTAATTAAAGAAATAAGTTAACTTGCATTGGAGAAAATCATCTTTCTCAGGTAAGATTAAATGTAGTTTTTCAATGGTAAGCTTCATGTGCCCACTTTCATTTATTCGCATTTCTTCATTTTTGTTGTAGTCTTTGTTGATCTTGAACTATGTTTCTACAGGTATTCATGAACCATTTGCACTTCTACCATATCAGTTTTCAAAATTTCTTTATACTCTGAGATTCTCGAAAGAAGAAATAATGATCCTCATTGAATCAGCTAGACTAGGGAGTTTCTAAACCTTTAGCCTGTTTCTTTAAGCATTGTTTTTATTATAAAATAGTTAAGATGCTTTTATGCAGGTTTTGTCTTGAAGAATAAAAATTTGCAACAGACAAAAACTTCTCATTCAGCATATTATCTTTCATAACTGTTATTCACATTCTACATTTTGAGAGCCTCATTTTTGTATAACTCTTCAAGATAAAAAATTTAAAGCTCAACATAGAAATGAATGTACATATGCTTATTTTATTTTATAAATCTTTGTTGAGAAATTCATATAAGCAATCTTGTTAGAGTTTAGCTTTTAAAATCTTGTTTTTCTTTCAATTTTTTCTTTCTTCATTTTTATTTTTTGATTTCTTTTCTTACTTTAGTTTAGGAATTATATTTCTTTTGTTTTCAGTTTTGATTTGATTTTGATGACTTTGTCATGATTTATGTGAAAGAAATTTTTCTTACCTTACATTTGTTGACATACATGGGAAATCTTTTACTCTATCCATATAAGTGAATTTCATTTATCATTAAAGGCATATATTTATGGAACCATAAAGCCATCTTGTTTTAAAATATTTTTTCATGGAGGAACACACATCCTTTCTAAGTTATTGAGTTTATTTTTTCAAGGAAAGAACTGATTTTAGTTTAATTCAATGAATCCCTCCCAACCCTCCACATAAAAATCCTCTGATTGATAAGTTGCAGGGAAAGAACTTGAAGCAAACATTATGAAAGTACTATATCCATTAAACATAAAATCTCTACTACCATCCCACCTCTTTCACTCAAATAAATCATAAATAAAAAGCTTTCAAATGCACTTATCAAAAGAGTGATAAAAAGAGGAAGCATGATAAATATAAGTAAACCCGTTGGGGCTATGGATGCTAGCTGGCAGCAGGACTAGGCTTGTATGGCATAAAAGACAACTTCGTCGGGGTATTGTTCAGGCTCGCTGGCAATGAAGTGACGTGGGAGAAAATCACAAAATGGATATATTCTTTATCAAAAAACTCCTATCTCTACCTTCTTCTATTTTTCACATGAGGAAAATTTAAAAAACAAATTTCCCCAAACTTGGATTCATCACTTTTACTCAAGTCTGTTTTAAGTACTTATCTTTACAAACTCACATAGCTTAATCTATTTATGTGGGACCTATGGAAATGTTTTACTGTTAGACAATTTCGTCATTTCTGTTATTTTTAACCTTTGGGTAAATTCAAATTCAGTATCTTTGATCAGATATAACTCGTTCTTCTCCCGCATGTCACCATTGTTGTTGTAAAACACAACCCCCTACCCTCTACCCCCCACCCTACCCCCAATTTTGACTTATGCACTTCAAATAATGGGGACCCTTTCTACAAAATTTTTGGCTAAACACCTTTTAGGATTTTAATTAAGTTAATTATTTTGTAATTTTATCATTTTCCCATTTATATTGGATTTCTATTTTGATTGTTTCATTGAATCTGGTTTTTCATAAGCTTTCCTACGATACTTGTTTCACTTCATTTGGTCAAACTGTTTGTAAATGGCACCCCTTTGAAGTTTTGATTATTTTCTCGCTTGAGTTAAAAATTTATAAATGCACCAATATTTTAACTCTCTTAGTTAAAATGATCACTCATTGTAAATATTAACTTTTATTTCATTTTTTAAATTTTTATTTTTACTAACGGTCCTACAAAATGACTCGGCTAAATTGTACTATAGACGAAAATACTTTTTCAGGATCTTAGTAATATACTCTAACTTGTTATTTTAAAACAAATTACCAAATCCAAAACTCCAAAATTGCAAAGTGTTTGTAGTCTAAATTGTAGGATGGTTAATCCATATGGGCCCCACTTCTCACCACACTCACTCTTCTGAGAAATCCTAATTTACAAAAAAGCCGAAATAAAATATGTGATGTGATATTGTGATTGCGATACATCGCAAATTGCAAATAACGAATATTTGTTTTTACGCATATATTTAAAAAATGTAGAAACTCCGATGCTATTTGGTTATACGATGGGCTTTTAAGTTTTAGGCAAAGTTTTTTCATTCTCCTTATAACTCCCATGACCTCACCCTCACCTCACTCACCCTCAACCTCACCTCTCCTACCTCATGCTTACCTCACCTCACACTCCACCTCACTCTCCTTATCCCTTATGACTCCCATTCACTCACCTCTCATCCTCCCTTCTCTCTCTCTCACGTGGATGTTTGGTTTTTAATTAAAATATGTAATAAATATTATATTTTTATTATAATTTTTATATTTTAATTATAATATTTTCTTATAATTTTAATATAAATAAATTATAATATTAATATAATATATTTATATTTTAAATAAATTTTAAATCATTTATTTTTATTAATTAATTTATGTTTATAGTAAATTGAGATTAATAACATAATTAGCATTAATTAGCATTAATAAATTAATAATCATAATCTAGTTTAAGATTAGAATTTAATTTAAAAATTCTGATTTTTTAGCCCAAGCAACAAAAAATTCCAGATTTCTGGCTATTTTAATACACCAACTTTAGAAGCTCATAAATGGAGTTTTACTTAGCAAATGAGGCACAAAACAACTCATTACATAGATAAAATCATGGAGAACATTTTTGAACATATTTCATTTCTAAATTTGATCATTTATTGGATCTAAAATTCAGCAGAAGATCATGCTCCGAATTTTTAACAAAATAAATTTTCTGAGTTTTATTTTCTGCATTTTAATTTGCCCACAACTTCTTCTAAATGCAGATCCATTCGTCAATGTATCCTTGGCCAATTATATCAACACAGAAATCAAAAGAAAGTTTATATTTCCTTTTCAATTATTTAATTAATTAAGTTTCAATTGGATTTATTTTATTTTCTAGATTTAACATTTTAATTTTATTTTTGCATTTTAATTTCATTTTCAATTTGCTTTTGCAGGAAAAAAGTTGAAGAGATGAGAAGAAGAAGATCTCAATCAATGAGAAGGCTCCAGCAATTGAATAATATGCTTTGAACCAATGAAAATTAATTGAGCAAAACTACTCTTCAAACAAACTTTTTTATGAAAAAATTCTTTTGTAAATATTATAAATAGGAGATTGCAAAATGTAATAGGGGCTTCTCTCCTCTACAATTATGGAATTCCAAAAGCACTTCTGTAATAGGAATTTAGAGTTGTAGGGTGGGAGGAGAGGAATCTCAGATCTGGAGATTATTGAGGTTTTTCTTTTACATTCTGAGTTATGTGTAATGAACATAGTTTTTTACTACTGTAGCTCTGATTTTGAAAGCAGAAATTCAGGCATTGTAAAAGACTGTTAGAGACTAGAGTTAGAGAAATGGACTTAATAAATCAATATTATAATACTATTATTTTAAATGTTTGTTTCATTTTATAACATGAATGTGTCAATTTACTCAGATATTTGTGCACTTCTGTCGGTATGAGTAATTTGCTTCAATTTATGTTATTATTTGTCTCTACTCTTATGGATTGAATTCTGATTTCTGAGTAACTATTTACTCAGAAATCTGTCTTATAAAACTGATTTATTGAATAGTGATATGTTGTGAACTATTTCCGCATGTTATTGTTTAATTATTCAAGTTACTGATTAAATGATCAATATCATTTTGAGAACTACTTCTTGAGTGTTGTTGATTGATTATTTCAGTTAAGAGGTCTCTAGATAGAATGTGTTTCGTATTCACAATGTTATATAATTGAACTATTTCGTTAGCTTGATATTCATTTAAAACAAGCATATTTAAATCTCAAATATTTAAAACATCTTGCTCTCTGTTGGAATAGATCTATATCTGCCTAATTGAGATAGGATTAAAATATTTTATTTTCTTACATCTTAGAATAATATTGCATATAGATTAAATTCTACATCCTTAAAAAGTCCTTTTCCCAAAGAGGGAGAACTTTAATTATGGCTTGGCTAAGCCCAAATTAGCTTAAAGATCACTTTCTTGCCTGATCAACAAGAGAAATGATCTGATGTCTCTTTCCCATTGGTAAATAAAAGTCATGTTTTAAGTCAATGAAGATTGAGAGAAGGTAACTGGACCTAGTTAAACCAGTCGGAGCCAGCATTCCAAACGGAAAAGGAACTGATTTAAGTTCCGGACCGGGTGGTCATCCCCCATGTTGTTGCAGTGAATTTCGAGGCCTCAATAGGACTATAGATCCCAGATCCTCATCCGAGGGAGAGACCTCCTCGCCATCGGAGTCGGCCTCCTCTTCTAACTCTCCCACTATCTGATCTTCTAGGGGTTGACTTACCAAAATGGTCATGCTATTCATCAATTGAGGGTAGGTCTTTTTCGAGTGGGAATCCTGATGGAAAGAGCAGAAATTATCCTTGCTGATCTCTTCTACGTTGAGGTTCATATTGGGGTTTGGCGGGGGGCTATTAGTCATGATGTTGTTTTTCCAAAAGGAAGGCTTTTGAGTTTTGCTACCTGAGACGGAGTTATTTTTCTTCCTCTTCCAATCGGAGACTTCATTAATCAAAATATTTAGGGATTTTGTGATGCTATCGAAATCAAAAGGGTCTTTATCCTTGTCTCCGGATTTATGGGCTGAGGGTTGCATTCTTTTCCTGGCCGGTTTTGGGTCATCCCGGTTATCATGATCAATGGCTCCTATGGAAAGCATGTCTTTCTCGACAGCAAGGGAAGTGGTGTAGTTTGCTACCAAAGTGGCTCTAGCTTCACATTTGACGAATACATCAATATCCCGGGGGAGGGCCCTTGTGTAATAATCGATGGTGATGGAATCATTCAGGGCCATGTTCGAGGGAAATTTGTTCAATATGGTAGAAAAGATTCGGTTGAAGTATTTAATCTTCTCCTTCTTCAGGCACTTCGAAGTATTCAATTCTGTGAGGAGCATAGAAGGAGTCTTGTCTTCTGAAAATTTTTGGAGGAAGGTGTGACGGAATTACTTCTAGGAGGAAATGGAAGTGATAGGCAATGAACGATACCAAGTAGTAGCTTTATTTTGTAAGTTTTGGGGAAAGAGTTGGCATGCTACGTCATTGGACTACACCCTCATCATTTGTAAGGACGGGTAGAAATTATTGATGTGGTCTTTGGCCAACGTACCCTTCTCGGGGTCAAACTTAGGGAGATTTTTCTCCGGGTGCCATGGCATGTCGTGGAGGGGACCACGAAGGCCTAGAGGAAATTGTGCCATCTAGGCTAGGGGCTGAACCCGTCTGGCCCTATGGTGGGGAGGGATGAAGATATGCCCAGTCCTGTTCTCAGACTCCCTTCTAGTGCCATAATAGAGGCTTTTCCCTCATGTTGAGAGTGCATGTCTTGATTACCTCCAATATTTCCAATATTTCTATAATTTCTCCAGTGGTAAAGGAAGGGCAGTCTATCTCAGTTTTGGTTGTGGTGGTGGTGAGTACAGTCTGTGTTTTGACCGTGTCCCCAGCCTCTATCTCCCTGGCTTCTCCCAGCCCCTCCCCCAAGTGGGTCGTTTTCAAGGGTGTTATCATTCAAAGGCTGGTTGGGCTGGGGGCTGGTGTTTGGTTGGGGTTCAATAACCTCAAGGCCACCTCCATCGATTTGTCGAGGGCTACCGGGAGGTTCTGCTGAATTCCACTCAACCGCATCTACGTAATATTTGGGCATAAGACCTATAAGCTGAGGCATGGAGTTGACTATTACACCCCAGCAAGTCTGATGCGTCCTGGGAGTTTGCGGATTGGCCAACGAACCAGTGGCGGGGTGGTTTTGTAGACCTCTAATGAGATCGTGGGCAATCAGGAAGGCTTGTATCTGGTGGTCAGCTGGTCTGAGGTGACCTCATAGTAGGGTGGGTCCTCTTCTGGGGAATTATCAGGTGGTGGAGGACCTGTATTTTCATATACAATTTCCCCCTACGGGGTTTGCAAAGGGATATTACTTGTGTGGTGGGATCCTGCCATTGTACAAAATATGCCTTGTATTGTCAGCATTATACTGATTTTTTTTTTCATGTATTGATTTCCACGTCCATTGGCCATTTTGTGCATGACAAGCCCATGGGAGTTTATAATTCCTTATAATCAATATATGGAGTTAATGAAAATCAATTTTCTCAGTTGGAATGAGATTCATGATGAATTTTGAGAGGGGATAACTCCTAGAGAAAAGGTACTTTTATTAGAAAACTTGTATTTTAACAATAAAAATTTAGTTTAATTTGATGGGATGACACTCACTCTAGAGTTTTTTGTGTAATAGAAAACAGATTGAGGCTCAAATCTATATCAGAAGCTAATGTAGTGAAAATCCAGCTAGATGTTGTAGTGGGTCGAAGTAGAATGTTTTTTTTATGATTTTATTTTTCACATCTATGGGAGGTTAGTCATTAGTTGTATTATGATGTAAGCGATATGAGATGCATATACACATGCTTTAGGTTGAATATTACATTCTTGAAGTGTATCCATATGTTGTAGTTGTATATCTAAGGAAGATGAACTTGCTTGAATGGTGTCAAACACAGGTATGGTAACCATTAAAGACATGAAAGATAAATGTGATATGCTATATTACTCACAATGATAGATATTTATCATACAATGGAGTGACCCTTGGATTCCATATCCTGGGGTCTCTTGGACTCTCTCAGTCTCTTGAGCATCCACACTAACCCTAAAAGGATTAGGAGTCCAACATCCCCCCCCTCCCCTTAATCTGAAGGGGTGTGTGTCAGTTCAAGAGAGTTGTAATACAAAATGACAGCATTAGGCTAAATTTCCTCTTTGAAATGTTGGCATAAGGATGTTGTTTAAGGATGAACACCAACACTAGAATGCTTTGTGCAATTCCTAGAACTCTTCAAAATATGGCAAGAAGCTGAGATCTTCTACTAGAGGAAGTGCTCCTAATGTTTTGAAGAGGGAGACCTTCAACATGGAAGAGGGGAGGTCTACAACCTGCGATGGTTTTAAGGATGACCAACAACTCTAGAATGCTTGATGTGTTTCCTAGAACTCCTCCAAGCCTGGAAAGAAGACGAAGTCTTCTGCTAAAGGAAGTGTCTCCAATTATTTGAAGAGGGAGAAGCTAAACCTCCCATAGATGGTTTAAGGTTGACCAAAAACCAAAGGCATGCACAATGGGCATTTGTGTCTCTGATTACAAATTTGAATCTGGAATGGTAGGTTGTGGCTCAGACTTGCTTGAACCTATATGTCTCTGGCTACAACTCTGAATATGGAATGGCAGGTTGTGGCTTAGGCTCTCTGGCTTTGAAGCTTATAGATGACCACCATAAATATAAACTATGACAAGGATGCCTTGTTTCCATTAAAGCGTCGAATTATTAAGAAGTGACAAGGAAATCCATTCGGGATTGATACGTCGTAAAGCATCTTATGAATTTAATAGTTTTCCTTTTTTTTTAAAAGAAAATATAAACCTAAGTGCATAGTGGTGGTAGATATAGAAAGGAGAAAATAGTGACAATCAAATTTAATCAGCAAATAGATGGATTAAACCTCAGTTCAAGGGTAACTTTTGTAAGGAGGTATAAAAAAAAATATTTTCTTGTTTATAAGTGTTACAAGTGGTATCAGAGCAGCGTTCATATGCTAGGAACCTAAGAGTCAACTAACGATAAAGTTGTGTGTATACTGATGCACAGAGGTTAAACGCATAGCGGGAACATAATGAGAAGGGGAACAATGCAAGAACTGCCCCAAGGCACTGCGGAACCCCAATCTCAACTAGTTGTGAACCCTGAGATGTGGGTTCAGCTGAGTGTTGATCAACACCAGCAAATGAGTAGATGACTGGAGGAACAACAACATCAAACTATTTTTTTCTTGAAAACAGTAAAACAATTGCAAGAAGTGATGGTGCGAGTTCGAAGAGACAATGAACGACTAATGCAAGAGTAGGAAAAGATATTAAAGAGTCTGTTTGAAAAGAAAAACCAAGAAATGGAACACCCTCGTACTGACAGGGGCATGCAAGAAGGTGATGAATATCAAACAATAGACCACACCACTGATAGAGTGGAAATAAGCCCATTCGAGAGAAGCAACAAGAATAAAAATTACAATGAAGCATAATCTGGCAACCTGATGGATCAGCAAGAGGTTAAAACACAGAAAGTAGAGCTTCAAGGGGAGTTTCAAAAAATAAAACCACCAACATTTGATGGTATAGTCGTAGGAAGACAAAGTTGGCAGCAAGGGAAGGGACAGAAAAGTAATTCAAATTTCAAAGGTGCCAAAAGAAGTAACTTTAAGAATTATGCATGTAATTCTGTCAGTAAAAATTTTGGTAGAAACCATCAAAGGACTCGTTGGCCAACAGAAGAGAAGCCTACAGAGGCATCTAGCAAACCTAAATAGGGGCAGGTGACAAAGCCACCTCTACAATGTTGGGGTTGTGGTGAGGTACATTATTATAAAAACTGCCCACAGTGAGTTAGAAATGATACAGTTGCAAACTTGAAGGAGGCTTCTACAGTTGGTGATGTGGCACGAAGCATTCCTCGAATCAACACGGCATTAGAGGATCGAAAGGCAGACTTTTAGCTGAAAATGATTGAGCTGGAAGGTAAATTATTATCTCAATCTATTTCTATTTTGGTAGATCCAGGTGCAAGTCTGAGTTATGTTAGCCCAAAAATTGTGGAAATGTGTAAATTAAAAGAAAAAAAATTCAAACCTCGTGGCTGGTACAGCTAGCCACAGGAGAAAAATGAAAAGTGACTACTAAAATTCCAAATTGTACATTGGAAATTTCAGAACAATAGTTAAATGTAGACCTAAATATACTGCTATTAGGGTCCTACGATGTTTTTTTGCGCATGGATTGGCTAGAGAAACATTGGACCTTAGTGGACTGCAAGGAAAAGATCATCTATTACAGAATGTAAGATGGAACACATAAGGATATTCAAGGAGTTAAAAAGCCGCTACAGCTACGTCCAATTACAGCATCCCAAATGAGTAAATGTATGAGGAAGGGATGCAAATATATGCTATTCAGGTGGTATATGCTGATTCCAAGGAAAAATCACATGTGATGGAAAACATACCTATGGTGCAGGATTTTATGGATGTCTTTCCAAAAAATATTCCTGCATTGCCACCCAGGCAAGATATTGATTTTACTATAGCGCTGATGCCAGCAGCATCACCTGTATCAAGGGCTCCTTACAGAATGAGCGTTCCAGAATTGACAGAATTGAAAATGAAGTTACAGGAATTGTTGGAAAAAGGTTACATTCATCCAAGTGTGTCCCCTTAGGGAGCACCAGTGTTTTTCGTAAAGAAGAAGGAAGGAACCATGCAAATTTGTATGGATTATAGACAGATTAACAAATTAACAGTTAAGAATAAGTATCCCTTACCAAGGATTGATGATCTGTTTGATCAGGTGAAGGAAGCCACAGTGTTTTCAAAGATATATTTAAGATCTGGATATCACCAAATCTGAATCAAGGATGAAGATATTTGCAAGACTGCATTGCGTACCCCGTACAAGCACTGTGAATTGTGGTGTTACCCTTCATATAAAAAAATGCACCAACAACTTTCATGAGGTTAATGCATGGTATATTCCATCTTTTCCTCGGTAATTTTGTACTTATATTTATAGATGATATCTTAATTTATTATAAAAACTAGGAAGAGCATAAAAAACATCCGAGGATTGTGCTGGAAATGCTAAGAAAACACCAGTTGTACACTCAGTTCAGCAAATGTGATTTCTTTAAAAGATAAATCTAGTATTTAGGCCATGTTATTTCAGCAGAAATAATTTTTGTTGATCTAGAGAAGATCAAGGCAATCATGGAATGGCGAGTACCCCAGAATGTGGTGGTTATTCGATCCTTTATGAGATTAGCTGGGTACTATCGAATATTTATTAAAGGATTTTCTAAAATTTCTTTTCCCATTACCTCTTTGCAAAGGAAAGGAAAGGTTTTCAAATGGACTTTTTAATGTCAAAATAGTTTTGAAATGCTGAAACAAATTTTAACCACTGCACCTGCGTTGAGGGTAGCTGACCCCAAAAAACATTTGAAGTTTGTATAGATGCAAGCAGAGAGGGTGTTGGGGCAGTTTTGTCGCAAGAAGGAAAAGTAGTAGCATATGAGTCAAGGAAGTTAAAATAGAATGAATAGAGGTACTCAGCCTATTATTTGGAACTGACAGCAATCGTACACGCACTCTGGGTTTGGAGGCACTACTTGCTGGGTAAAAAGTTTGTGCTAAAAACAAATCATAGCAGCTTCACTAGTTACTTCAAGCAAGTAGATTTAAACTCAAGATAGGCAAGATGGAATGCCTTCCTAAGTGAGTTTGATATGGATATTCAGCACATGAAGGGAAAAGAAAACCGGGTAGCTGATGCTTTGAGTAGAAAACTACGTTGTGTTTATGAGCTTTATTATAATCAGTTGGAAAGTAAATTTTTGGAGCAAGTGAGAGAGGAAGCACAAAAGGATCCAGAATACCAATTCCTCTAGCAGCAAATGGAAGAAACCAAAAAACAAGGAAGTACTTCTAAGTATGGAGTAAATGAAGATCAAATGATAACTTTTAGAGGTAAGGTGTTTGTACCAAACCGTGTGGACCTAAAAGAGTTGATAATGAATGAATACCATCGCAGCAATTATGCAGGTCAACCAGGATACTAGAAAATGTTGACTGCAATTAGAAAGGTTATATTTCTAGCCTAGTATGCGTAAAAATATTGCTGAGTATTTAAGTAAATGTTTGGAGTGTCAGCAGGTTAAGGTGGAGCATCGACATCCCGCAAGATTGTTGCAGCCCATACCAGTACTTGAATGGAAGTGGGAAGTTATATCCCTCGACTTCATTACAGGATTATCACGAACAAAAAGGCAGAATGACTCTATCATGGTGGTAGTGGATAGATTGAGTAAATCTGTATATTTTATGCATGTACAGTCTACTTACAAGACTATACAGATAGCAGATATATTCATGAGGGAAATCTTCAGGCTGCATGGCATTCCATAGATGGTTGTCTCAGATATGGATGTTAAGTTTACCTCGGCATTTTGGAAGACTCTGTTTACAGGTCAGGGGAACCAAATAAACTTTAGTACAACTTATTATCCCCAGATCAACTGTCAAACAGAGCGGGTAAACCAAGTATTGGAAGACATGCTACACATGTGTGTGATGCAGCATCCAACCAAATTGGAGGATTACATGCATCATTTTTATTTTTCTTACAACAATGGTTACCGGGAATCCTTGGAGATGAGTCCTTTTGAGGCCTTGTATGGGAGGCAGTGTCACACACCCATAAATTGGAGCAGCCCCAAAACAAAATTAATGTTGGGACCCGAGATCCTTGCTGAAATGGAATCAGAAGTAAAGATGATAAGACAAAATTTAAAGGCTACACAAGATCGGTACAAGATCTATGTAGATAAAAAGAGGTCTTATCAGGAATTCGAAGTGGGAGACCATGTGTATGTGAGGATCAAACCCAATATAAGTACCTTGCGGTGGACCTCTAGTGCCAAGTTGGCTCCTGGATTGTGTGGACCCTTCCAAATTTTGGAAATGGTAGGACCTGTGGCCTATCAGTTGGCTTTACCCAATCACATACGAGTACACAATGTGTTTCATGTGTCCCTGTTGAAGCATTATGGGCATGATTCAAAGCACGCAATACATTGACAAAATATTCAGGTGGGATAGAATTAAAAATCCTAACTTGGAATATGATTTCTTTATACGAATTTGACATGAAAATTTTTATGGTTGCAGGTAGAATCGGATAGTGAATTTATGGTAGAGTCGTAACACATACTTGGTTGGAGGGAAATTATTCTTCAGAAGCGAGTCATCACCCAGGTTAAAGTGCAGTGGAAGCACTTCGGCCTAGATGAGGTTACTTGGGAGGAAAAAAGCTTTGTGTGTGAAACTTACCCAGAGCTCTTTTTAGAGTTAGGGTGAAACACTGGGGACAGTATTACTTCCAGGCGAAATTTGTGACAGCTGCATTAATGATAACCAGTTGTTAACTAGTTAAAAGACAATTTTTTTTAATTAATTATTGTGTAAGGTGTTAATACTCTAGTAAATTCTTAATTTGTGGGATTTTGGTTTTTAGTTAAAGAATACTAGAGGTAACCACAAACCTACTTCAAACTCTAGGATCTAGCCTTCCTAGGGTTCAGAGAGGGCTCTCTCTTTAAGTTTTAACTTTGTTTTAATTTGTGAATATTAGGCTAGTTATAAAAGTGCAATTTTGGTTTGGTTTTGTTGGATTTGGTGGGAAAATTTCACTTGGAGGGATAGATAGAGGGAAATCTACTTGTCCATTGGGTTATGGAGTCTAAGTCAAGCTAACAGAATTGGGATCAAGGCCTAAAAGGTCAAATGTCTTCAGGGTAAGATAGATAACCCTTGGAGATCTTGGAAAATTATTTTTTGAGAAGGTATGATAAGTATAAAGGGCACTTAAGGATCCTTTGATCTGGAAAAGGGAAGTAGTAGATAGAGGTCAAATGGGAGAGGGAGCAATTAAGGGTTCCCTACACTGGAAATCAGAAGAAAACAAAGAAAAGATAACTAGTTAAAAACAGGGTGCTATTAACATGTCCTGTAGTAATACTCCTAATTATACATTCAGATTTAGAATTAAAACACACATGTATGTATGTAACAAAGAAGAATGACAATGACAAGATTTAGAGAGTACTTCACTCCAGATAGCTTATCACAGGGATCTTGAAGTATGATGCCAAATAGTTGATCCAGTCTGCTACTCAAAATCGAAATCCAAAGCCTTCAAGTCAAAAAAATGTATATAGTAATCTCTAGCAATTTTATTCCACCAAAATACTTCAAAGAGTGAAGTATTTATACAAATTCTAAACTAGAATATCTTGAAAAAATATCAATATTGTTTTACAAATATCTCCAACTGTTTTAGATAAATAGAACTTAAGGACACTCAAAACTAATGCATCTATTTGGCACTATTTTTTACGGATAAGTGATGACAAAGAGGAGAATTCCAATTTGATCTCAACTCTTAGTTGATGATGAGGCATCCAAGTCACTAATTGTCTCCTTTCTTTGTGCATTTTGCTCCAGACATTCTACAAAATTGTGGTCCAATGATACCTTTTTATGTCTCAATCCAAAATATATTTGTAAAAAGTGAAAGAGGCTATTGTAGATAAATATTTTTTTGAGATAAACCTCTCTAAATTCCCTAAACTTCTACTCCACTTGTTCACAATAGGCTCTGCACAAAGATGTGTAAAACAAAACTTTGCATAGTTTGAAAAATAGGCTGTAAATATGTGCATGTATCTCTTATTCTGTAATACATGTGCAAAAAGTGAGATAGGTTTTTGTATAAGGGTCTCTTAGGAACAAAAATGTCCTTCATTTCTTTAAGATGCATTTCTAATTGGCCACAATATTCTCTGCAAAATGATGACTTAACAGGAATTTTTTGTAAAATGTGCTTTCACATATTGTTTAATATTTCCAAATACATAATGGCTGTTAGAAATGTGAGAGAGGTTTTTCTAGTTGGACATCTTAGGAAGATAAACCTCCTTCAGTTTTACAAAATACATGTTGTATTCGTCACAATAGTTTCTACAAAAAAATGACTTTAAACAGAAAATTTCTGCAAAAATGTCCCTTCATGCTCTGTTTTCATCTTTTAACCTTTTTGTTATTTTAATTGTTTTTACTTTCATTTTGGATAAATTTCATTGTTGGTAAAAGTATTTTCATCTCTATTTAACCATTACTTCCTCTGTTTTTACTTTTACTATTTTACCTTGACTACTCTGTAACTTTGTTTTAACCTTCACCCTAACTTTCATCTGATACACTTTAACTTTGATGCTCTTTGACTGTTCTATTTTCACTGTCACTGTGAATTCTTACTTTACTTTGAACTTTAACCTTTACTGTGAGTTCTTCCTTTTACACTGACTATTATGAATGCCCTATTTTAATCTTTACATTAAAATGCTCTTTTTTCTTTCACAGGATGATTGTTCTTTAACTCTGATGCCTCAAATCTTTCAAGGAAAATCCTTTGAATTCATTTCCTTGTAATTTTTTCGAGTAAAACATATATTTAGCTAGTATTTATATTGTTTTATCAAAATTATCCTTTCGCTAATGACCTGCAAAACAAAATAATTGTTAATAAGACAGAGGTTCTCATGGATGGATAATGGATTTGATGATGAGATAAGACTGTGAAAAATGGTTTGAACTGGGCACAGAAAGATTGGGATCAGTGGCAAAGGGTTTCTAGAGCTCTGCTTTTTAGTCATTCTGGCTATTTCTACAAGTTTAGACAGTTTGTAGAAGTATTTTTTAATTTAACAGAGGTTCTTGGATGAAAAATAGGAGAATTATGGCCTTTTTTTGGGCTTTTCCTTCCAAATTTGAATTCTTCAAAAAGGAGTTTTCAGTCTTTTACTGGGTTTAAATAAGAAACAAGGGTTTCCTGAGTTTTTCAGTGAATAATTGGGTTGAAAAAGTCTTTTAAGGTCAGGGAAAAGATTTTTGGCTATCTTCAGAGGATTTCTGGCTTAATTTAGAGTTTAAATAGTTTATAGAAACTATTAAAACTCAAAATTTCCCTTTAAAATAGCACGCAGCAAGAAACAGGGTTTTTGCAAAAATTTTGACAAGTTTTGGCCTATTTTTTGAGCTTTTTGGCAGGTTTCTTATTCACAATTTTGGACTCTATGAATGGAATTTATCTTTTAAAATGTTTTTCCAAATTGAAAACAGGTTTAATTTGGAATAAAAACCTATTATTTGGAGGAATAGGGTTTCGAAAATGGTTTTTGAATTCTTTGTATAGGTTGGATAGTTCCTTGCTAATATTTGGAGTAACGCAGAGCTCCTCAATAATCTTCAATGATTGCAGGGCAATTTTTGCAAGCTTTGGGGCATGAAAATAGGGAAAAAATGATGTTTTTTACAATCTAGAAGGCACGAGCAGAGGTTAAGGATAATGTGCAGAAGATAAGGAATGAAATGCATTTTCGAAGGTTTTATTAAACATTTCGGTTGCATTAGACTGGCATTGAATGCAAGTCATATCGGGCGGGAGGAGTGGTTTAAGAAATTAAACGAAATGAAAAACCGGTGGTTATCACACGGAATTTTGGTGCTAAGTGGTTTTAGACTCAACCCATACGATCCAATAAGGAAATGCCACGTGGAGGAGAGAATTCTTTGCAAAACAACCCATTTTGTGTGGCTTTGGTGTTTGGGGGATCATGTATCTTTTCCATGTGATTTGGGATGTCAACCGTTGGATCTAAGAGTTGAACACGAACGACCCAGATTAGTTTGGGAGTTGTGTCAGGATAAGAGTAGTTGAACCGGGATTTTATATATGGGTGGAGAGTTTTGAGCTTTACCCATAGTCATTTATTCGATTCAAAAACCTTGGGTTATACAAAATATAGGCGGGGGAGTAATGCAATGTATTTCTATCTAAAACATTTGTGAAATGTTTTAATAAAACATATGCGAGAGCCAATGTATTATATAATTTTAAACCTTTTGAATAGTTTAAAAATCTATACAGGCAGGGTATTTAATTAATGATAAGTTTATACCAAAGGGTTTATAAGCGGGGCCTTTATTTGTGGAATATTTAACTATGGTCTAAACTTTATGATAGTGGGTTTTGGTAGTTATTTACTTATAGGGGAATTAATATCTACGGGTAGGTGTAATTTTAGGGATTTAATAAAATAGGTTAAAAGTTAATATGAAAAATGGAAACAAAACACATATTATCTCTAAGTAAAGTATAAAATAAAGCATTGCTCATTTTTATATGTACTTCATTAATACTTAGAATAAATGTAATTTGAGGGTTTTATGAATGCTTTTGAAAGGATGAAGTTAATTATTTGGGTTTTATCTTTACTAAGTAAGAATGTATCTTTACTTAGGAAAAAGGGGTTTTGATGTCTGAATGAATGGTAAATGTTGATGAAAGAGGGTTTAAGGTAAGAATTCAATATTTTTAACTAACCAGTCATCAAGCCTTGGGTCTGGTCCCAACAAAAGTCAGAGAAATGCTTTGAGCCATTTTGAATGATAGTTTAGAATACTGAATACCTATATGGGAGGGGAAATTAGTGATTTTTCCCGATGATGTCTTATTTACATGCTTTCTCAATTGCTTTCTGCCTACCCATATTTATTTCTAACATTTTTTCTTCATTTTTGTAGGTGCATTTAGGCTTGCAACCTTAAAATATTTTTCTTTCAAAACATAAAACTATCTAAGTCTACCTTATTTCATCCGAAGGCTCAGATTAAACTATTGAGCTCCTCATTATTCTCTACCTATCTACTGATTTGTCAAGTTTAAACTATTTGGCAAATTTTTATTCATTATCTAAAACATGAAACTAGAAGCATGAAGAGTTAAGATTAAGTTGATTAACTAATTATGGATTATGGCATTTATTGACACTATGCACATAATCATTATTATTGCAGTTAAAGTAAAAGTAGTGGCATTTGGCCTTGCTCACTTTTAGGTCTTATTTTATCTCTTTTTCTTTTGGGGTATATACTTTTTTGAGTCCTTTGATCTTTCTTTTTAGGACTTTTTACCCTCTTTTTTCGTCTTTTATTATTTTCAAATATGAGAAAACAACTTGCAGAAAGCAAGGTATGTACATATTTACAAGACTATCAAAGTCAATTCAAAAATTTTGAATCCTATATTTATAGGACACTAACAATGGCTTCACATGGGGATGGCATCTCCTTGTGAGATGTCAAGAATAACATTGACTAGTAGCCTGATCCTTTGGGCCAATCCCAAACATACATTTTCTTTGTTATAAAATCCCTATGACTAAAACTCTTGAACTGAATTTAAACCTATTTTTGCAAACTGAAATTTGATCTGAGACTAAAAGGTGTTGCAACCTTCAAACTAAACTACTCAATCATCAATATCTTAGGGCATTTTCCTTGGATTCAAATCCTAATGAATTATTTAAAAATTAGCTAAAAACTGAAAACTGAAAATATGCTCAGAATTTTGAGCTTATTTACACTCATCTACCTACTTTAATCTACTGATAATATTATTGAATTAGGTAATACAAAAATTCTAATGAAGCCAGTTAAGTAGTTGTGAAAATGAACAGATAATTTGACTGCTTGTCATCAAACTTGGAAGCATAATTTGATCATGTGTCTTCATAATCAAATATATGATGTGTAATGGAAATTTTTAGCTTAAGTTGCTGTCGGTTCCTCTCTCACATTTTTTTCCCTCACTATTTATACCTTGTTCCTCCTGCTTCCTTCTCTCAATTTTTCATTAATTCTTTCTCGTCCTGAAGATGGATCCCCATTGGGATTTGAAATGTCGACAAGTCTTCTATGATACCGTGGATATTCCAATTTCTAATTACAATAACTATAACCATGGAAGTTTAAAAACGAGAAGTAATGTTAATTGTTGATATATTTTATCCTCATAGATAAAACATGTTTGTAGACTTGAGCTAGAAATAGTCTCCATATAATTTTCTATAGGATCATCAAAAGCATAATGTATGATTTGTGCTTCTAGGCCTTCAATTACCAATTGATTAGTTGTATTCTTAATATTAAACCCTGAAACTATTTCTTCAGTCTTGTGCTTGAAAGAATAATCATACTCAATCTGCAAGTCAAAAGGTAGTACAATTTCCTCTTGCTTTGGAGAAGGAATATTTTCCAAAAATTCTTTAGGATCTCGGAAATTATAAGATTGAATTTGAGAATGCAAAAGTTTAATGCCATTTTCATATTTTTCAGAAATTAACTCAAGAACACATATTTTAAGTTGAGGAGAACATTTTCTTGATTTCAAAATAAGAAAGACAGCTCTTAGAAAATCCTCATCAAGCTGAAATTCTAATAAGCCATCCCTGAATTCATTGAAAATCTCATGAGGTGAAAGGTTTGCCACACACCCTGTCATCTCTTATCACCATTAATGATTTGGAATATGGATTTTTTTTGGTTATGGTGTTTCTTCTGAACTTTGAAGTTCTGGATCTTGGACAATGGAGTCGCCAGGTGGATGATTTTAACCTTTGTATGTCTGATCAGTGTCCACCATCATAGATCAGATATGAACCTATAAAAAAATTCTGAAGAAAATTTTAGTCTTCCCTAGTATGGTCGCTAGTATGTTATCACTCTAGTAAATTCTTAAGTTTTGGGATTTTGGTTTTTAGTCAAAGAATACTAGAGGTAACCAGAAGCCTACTTTAAACTCTAGGATCTAGCCTTCCTAGGGTTCAGAGAGGGCTCTCTCCTTAAGTTTTAACTTTGTTTTAATTTGTGAATATTAGGCTAGTTATAAAAGTGAAATTTTGGTCTGGTTTTGTTGGATTTGGTGGGAAAAATTCAATTGGAGGGATAGATAGAGGGAAATCTACTTGTCCATTGGGCAATGGAGTCTAAGTCAAGCTAACAGAATTGGGATCAAGGCCTAAAGGGTCAAATGTCTTTAGGGCAAGATATATAACCCTTGGAGATCTTGAAAATTTGGTTTTTGAGATGGTATGATCGGGATAAAGGGCACTTATGGATCGTTTGATCCGGAAAAGGGAAGTAGTAGATAGAGGTAAAACGGGAGAGGGAGCAATTAAGGGTTCCCTACACTGGAATTCAGAAAAAAAAACAAAGAAATGATAACTAGTTAAAAATAGGGTGCTATTAAC
This sequence comes from Pinus albicaulis, assembly GCA_034641835.2. Lineage (NCBI taxonomy): Eukaryota > Viridiplantae > Streptophyta > Pinopsida > Pinales > Pinaceae > Pinus > Pinus albicaulis. Next base: position 14,229,778 of record MU968501.1, on the reverse strand, counting down.
ATGTCCTATAGTAATACTCCTAGTTATACATTCAGATTTAGAAATAACACACAGATGTATGTATGTAACAAAGAAGAATGACAACGAAAATTTTTAGAGAGTACTTCACTCCAGATAGCGTATCATAGGGATCCTAAAGTATGATGCCAAATAATTGATCCAGTCTACTACTCAAAATAAAAATCCAAAGCCTTCAAGTCAAAAAAATATATATAGTAATATCCAGCAATTTTATTCCACCAAAATACTTCAAAGAGTGAAGTATTTATACAAATTCTAAACTAGAATATCTTGAAAAAATATCAAGATTGTTTTACAAATATCTCCAATTGTTTTACATAAATAGAACTTTAGTAAAGGACACTCAAAACTGATGCATCTATTTGGCACTATTTTTTATGAATAGGTGATGACAAAGAGGAGAATTCAAATTTGATCTCAATTCTTAGTTGATGATGAGGCATCCAAGTCACTAATTGTCTCCTTTTTTTGTACATTCTGCTCGAGAAATTCTGCAAACTTGGGGTACAATGATACCTTTTTATGTCTCAATCCGAAATAGATTTGTAAAAAGTGAAAGAGGTTATTGTATATAAATATGTTTTTGAGATAAACTTCTCTTAGTTCCCTAAAATTCTGATCCAGCTGTTCACAATAGGCTCTGCACAAAGATGTGTAAAACAGAGCTTTGCACAGTCTGAAAAATAGGCTATAAATATGTGCATATTTATCTCATTCTGTAATACCTGTGCAAAAAGTGAGATAGGTTTTTTTATATGGGTCTCTTAGTAACAAAAAATTCCTTCATTTTTGTAAGATTTATTTCTGATTGGCCACAATCTTCTCTGCAAAATGATGGCTTAACGGGAATTTTCTACAAAACGTGCTTTCACATATTGTTTAATATTTCCAAATCCATAATGACTGTTAGAAATGTGAGAGAGGTTTTTGTAGTTGGACATCTTAGGAACATAAACCTCCTTCAGTGTTGAAAAATTCATCTTGTATTGGTCACAATAGTTTCTGCAAAACAATGACTTTAAACAGGAAATTTCTGCATAAATGTCCCTTCATGCTCTGTTTTCATCTTTTAACCTTTTTGTTCTTTTAACTGTTTTTACTTTCACTTTGGATAAATTTAATTGTTGGTGAAAGTATTTTCATCTCTATTTAACCATTATTTCCGTTGTTTTTACTTTTACTGTTTTACCTTGACTGCTCTACGACTTTCTTTTAACCTTCACCCTGACTTTCATCTGATACACTTTAACTTTGATGCTCTTTGACTGTTCTATTTTCACTGTCACTCGGAATTCTTACTTTACTTTGAACTTTAACCTTTACTGTGAGTTCTTCCTTTTACGCTGACTATTATGAATGCCCTATTTTAATCTTTACATTAAAATTCTCTTTTATCTTTCACAGAATGGTTGTTCTTTAACTCTGATGCCTCGAATCTTTTAAGGAAAATCCTTTGAATTCATTTCCTTGTAAGTTCTTGGAGTAAAACATATATTTAACTAGTATTTATATTGTTTTATCCAAATTCTCCTTTTGCTAATGACCTGCAAAACAAAATAATTGTTAATAAGACAGAGGTTTGCATAGAGGGATAATGGATTTGATGATGGGAAAAGACTGTGAAAACTGGTTTGAAAAGGGCACAGAAAGATTGGGATCAGTTGCAAAAGGTTTCTGGAGTTCTGTGTTTTAGTCATTCTAGGTACTTCTACAAGTTTAGACAATTTGCAGAAGTATTTTTTAATTTAACAGAGGTTCTTGGATGAAAAATAGGGAAAGTATGGTCTTTCTTTGGGCTTTTCCTTCCAAATTTTAATTCTTCAAAAAGGATTTTTCAGTCTTTTATTGGGTTTAAAAAAAAAAAAAGGGTTTTCTGAGTTGTTCAGTGAAAAATTGGGTTGAAATAGTCTTTTAAGGTCATGCAAAAGAGTTTTGGCTATCTTCAGAGGATTTCTAGCTTAATTTAGAGTTTAAATAGTTTATCAAAACTATTAAAACTCAAAATTTCCCTTTAAAACAGCGCGCAGCAAGAAACAGAGCTTTTACAGAAATTTTGACAAGGTTTGGCCTGTTTTTTGAGCTTTTTGGTAGGTTTCTTATTGACAATTTTGGACTTTGTGAATGGAATTGATCTTTTAAAAGGTTTTTTCAATTTGAAAACAGGTTTAATTTGGAATAAAAACCTATTATTTGGAGGAATAGGGTTTCGAAAATGGTTTCTGAAGTATTTGTATAGGTTGAACAGGTCCTAGATGATCTTTGGAGCAACGCAGAGCTCCTTAGTAATCTTCAATGATTGCAGGACAATTTTTGCAGGCTTTCGGGCATGAAAATAGCGGAAAAAGGATGCTTTTTACAATCTGGAAGGCGCGAGTAGAATTTAAGGATAATGCGTAGAAGATAAGGAATGAAATGCATTTTCGAATTTTTTATTAAACATTTCGGTTGCATTAGACTGGCATTGAATGCAGGTCGCATTACGGGGGAGGAGCGGTTTCAGAAATTCAATGAAATGAAAAACCAGTGCTTATCACGTGGAGTTTTGGTGGTAAGTGCTTTTAGACTCAACCCATACAATCCAGTAAGGAAAGGCCACATGGAGGAGATAAGTCTTTTCAAAACAGCCCATTTTGCGCGACTTTGGCATTTGGGCGATCGTGCATCTTTTCCACGTGATTTGGGATGTCAACCACTGGATCTAAGAGTTGAACGCGAACAACCCAGATTAGTTTGGGAGTTTTGTCGGGATAAGATTAGTGGGACCGGGATTTTATATATGGGCAGAGGGTTTTGAACTTTACCAATAGTCATTTATTTGATTCAAAAACCATGGGTTATACAAAATAGAGGCGGGGGAGTAATGCAATGTATTTCTATTTAAAACATTTGTGAAATGTTTTAATAAAAAATATGTGGGAGCTGGTGTATTATATAGTTTTAAACCTTTTGAATATTTTATAAAACTATATGGGCGGTGTATTTAATTAATGATAAGTTTAGACCAAAGGGTTTATAGGCAGGGTTTTTATTTTATGTACGTGGAATATTTAACTACGGTCTAAACTTTATAATAGTGGCTTTTTGGGGGTTATTTAGTTATAGGGGAATTAATATCTATGGGTAGGTGTAACTTTAGGGATTTAATAAAATAGGTTAAAATTTAATATGAAAAATGGAAACAAAACACATATATCTCTATGTAAAGTATAAAATAAAGCATTGCTCATTTTTATATCTACTTCATGAATACTTAGGATAAATCTAATTTAAGGGTTTTATGAATGCTTTTGAAAGGATGAAGTTAATTATTTGGGGTTTATATTTACTAAGTAAGAATGTATCTGGGGTTTTAATGTCTGAATGAATGGTAAATGTTGATGAAAGAGGGTTTAAGGTAAGAATTCAATATTTTTAACTGACCAGTCATCAAGCCTTGGGTCCAGTCTCAACAAAAGTCAGAGAAATGCTTTGAGCCCTTTTGACTGATATTTTAGAATACTGAATACCTATATGGGAGGGAATATTAGTGATTTTTCCCGATGATGTCTTATTTACATGCTTGCTCAACTGCTTTCTGCCTACCCATCTTTATTTCTAACAATTTTTCTTCATTTTTGTTGGTGCATTTAAGCTTGCAACCTTAAAATATTTTTCTTTCAAAACATAAAACTATCTAAGTCTACCTTATTTCATCTGAAGGCTCGGATTAAATTGTTGAACTCCTCATTATTCTCTACCTATCTACTGATTTTTCAAGTTTAAATTGTTTGACAAATCTTTATTCACTATCTAAAACATGAAATTGAAAACATGAAGAGTTAAGATTAAGTTGTTTAATTGATCATGGATTATGGAATTTATTGTCACTCTACACATAATCATTATTCTTGCAGTGAAAGTAAAAGTAATGGCATTTAGACTTGCTCACTTTCAGGTCTTATTTTATCTCTTTTTCTTTTGGGGTATATATTTTTCTAAGTCCTTTGATATTTCTTTTTAGTACATTTTACCCTCTTTTTTCATTTTTAATTATTTTCAAATATGGGAAAACAACTTTTAAAAAGCAAGGTATGTACATATTTACAAGACTATCAATGTCAATTCAAAAATTATGAATCCTATTTTTATAGGACCCTAACAACGGCTTCACATGGGGATGGCATCTCCTTATGAGATGTCAAGAACACCGTCGACTAGTAGCCTGATCCTTTGGGCCAATCGCAAACATGCATTTTCTTTGTTTTAAAATTTCTGTGATTGAAACTCTTGAGCTGAATTTACACCTTTTTCTGCAAACTAAAATCTGATCCGAGACTAAAAGGTGTTGCAACCTTCAAACTAAACTACTGAATGATCAATATCTTACGGCCTTTTCCTTGGATTCAAATCTTAATGAATTATTTCAAAATTAGCTGAAAACTGAAAACTAAAAAGATGCTCATAATTCTAAGCTTATTTGCACTCATCTACTGATAATCTTATTGAATCAGGTAATACAAAAATGCCAATGAAGCCAGTCAAGTAGTTGTGAAAATGAATGGATAATTTGACTGCTTGTCATCAAACTTGGAAGCATAACTTGATCATGTCTCTTCATAATCAAAGATATGATGTGCAATGGAAATTGATGATATATTTGATCCTCATAGATAAAACATGTTTGCAGACTTGAGCTAAAAATAGTCTCCATATAATTTGCTATAGGATCATCAAAAGCATAATGTATGATTTGTGCTTCTAGACCTTCAATGACCAATTGATTAGTTGTATTCTTAATATTAAACCCTAAAACTATTTCTTCAGTCTTGTGCTTGAAAGAATAATCATCCTCAATCTGCAAGTCAAAAGACAGTACAATTTCCTCTTGCTTTGGAGAAGGAATATTTTCCAAGAATTCTTTAGGATCTCAACAATTATAAGACTGAGTTTGAGAATGCAAGAGTTTAATGCCATTTTCATATTTCTCAGAAATTAACTCAAGAACACATATTTTAAGTTGAGAACATTTTCTTGATTTCAAAATACGAAAGACAGCTCTTAGGAAATCCTCATCAAGCTGAAATTATAATAAGCCATCCCTGAATTCATTGAATATCTCATGAGATGAAAGGTTTTCCACAGACCATGTCATCTTGTATCACCATTAATGATTTGGAATATGAATTTTTTTTGGTTATGGTGTTTCTTCTGAACTTTTAAGTTCTGAATCTTGGAAAATGGAGTCGTCAGGTGGATGATTTTAACCTTTGTATGTCTGATCACTGTCCACCATCATAGATCAGATCTTAACCTGTAAAGTATTTTTGAATAAAATGTTAGTCTTCCCTAGTATGGTCGCCAGTATGTTATCACTCTAGTAGATTCTTAAGCTGTGAGATTTTGATTTTTAGTCCAAGAATACTAGAGGTAACCACAAACCTACTTCAAACTCTAGGATCTAGCCTTCCTAGGGTTCAGAGAGGGCTCTCTCTTTAAGTTTTAACTTTGTTTTAATTTGTGAATATTAGGCTAGTAATAAAAGTGCAATTTTGGTCTATTTTTGTTGGATTTGGTGAGAAAATTTCACTTGGAGGGATAGATAGATGGAAATCTACTTGTCCATTGGGCTATGGAGTCTAAGTCAAGCTAACAGAACTGGTATCAAGGCCTAAAAGGTAAAATGTCTTCAGGGAAAGATAGATAACCCTTGGAGATCTTGGAAAATTGGTTTTTGAGATGATATGATCAGGATCAAGAGAACTTAAGGATCCTTTGATTCGAAAAAGGGAAGTAGTAGATAGAGGTAAAACGGGAGAGGGAGCAATTAAGGGTTCCCTACACCAGAAATTAGAAGAAAATAAAGAAATGATAAATAGTTAAAAACAGGGTGTTATTAATATGTCCTATAGTAATACTCCTAGTTATACATTCAGATTTAGAATTAAAAAATAGATGTATGTATGTAACAAAGAATAATTACAATGACAAGCTTTAGAGAGTACTTCACTCCAAATAGCTTATCACAGGCATCCTGAAGTATGATGCCAAATAGTCGATCCAATCTACTACTCAAAATCGAAATCCAAAGCCTTCAAGTCAACAAAATATATATAGTAATCTCCAACCATTTTATTCCACCAAAATACCTCAATCTCCAACCATTTTATTCCACCAAAATACCTCAAAGAGTGAAGTATTTATACAAATTCTAAACTAGAATATCTTGAAAAAATATCAAGATTGTTTTACAAATATCTCCAATTGTTTTACATAAATAGAACTTTAGTAAAGAACACTAAAAAATAATGCATCTATTTGGCACTATTTTTTATGGATAGGTGATTACCAAGAGGAGAATTTGAATTTGATCTCAACTCTTAGTTGATGATGAGGCATCCAAGTCACTAACTGTCTCCTTTCTTTGTGCATTCTGCTACATAAATTCTGAAAATTTGGGGTCCAATGATACATTTTTATGTCTCAATAAGAAATATATTTGTCAAAAGTGAAAGAGGTTATTGTATATAATTATGTTTTTGAGATAAACCTCTCTCAGTTCCCTAAATTTTGGCTCCAGCTGTTCACAATAGGCTCTGCACAAAGATGTGTAAAACAGAGCTTTGCACAGTCTGAAAAATAGGCTGTAAATATGTGCATGTATCTCTCATTCTGTAATACCTGTGAAAAATGTGAGATAGGTATTTTTATATGGGTCTCCTAGGAACAAAATTTTCTTTCAGTTTTGTTATACGTATTTCTGATTGGCCAGAATCGTCTCTACAAAATGGTGACTTAACAGGAATTTTCTGTAAATTGTGCTTTCACATATTGTTTAATATTTCCAAATCCATAATCATTGTTAGAAACGTGGGAGAGGGTTTTGTATATGGACATCTTAGGAACATAAACCTCCTTCAGTTTTTCGAAATTCGTCTTGGATTGGCCACAATAGTATCTACAAAACAATGCCTTTAAACAGGAAATTTCTGCAAAAATGTCTCTTCGTGCTCTGTTTTCATATTTTAACCTTTTTGTTCTTTTAACTGTTTTTACTTTCACTTTGGATAAATTTCATTGTTGGTGAAAGTATTTCCATCTCTATTTAACCATTACTGCCTTCGTTTTTACTTTTATTTTTTTACCTTGACTGCTCTGTAACTTTGTTTTAACCTTCACCCTCACTTTCATCTGATACACTTTAACTTTAATGCTCTTTAACTATTCTATTTTCACTGTCACTATGAATTCTTACTTTACTTTGAAATTTAACCTTTACTATGAGTTCTTCCTTTTACCGCGACTATTATGAATGCCCTGTTTTAATCTTTACATTAAAATGTTATTTTATCTTTCACAGGATGACTATTTTTTAACTCTAATGCCTAGCATCTTTTAAGAAAATACTTTGAATTCATCTCCTTATAAGTTCTTCGAGTAAAACATATCTTTAACTAGTATTTAGATTGTTTTATCCAAATTCTCCTTTTGCTAATGACCTGCAAAACAAAATAATTGTTAATAAGACAGAGGTTTGCATGGAGGGATAATAGATTTGATGATGGGAAAAGACTGTGAAAACTAGTTTGAACTGGGCACAGAAAGATTGGGATCAGTTGCAAAGGGTTTCTGGAGCTATGCTTTTTAGTCATTCTGGCTACTTCTACAAGTTTAGACAGTTTGCATAAGTATTTTTTTAATTAACAGAGGTTCTTGGATGAAAAATATGCAAAGTATGGTCTTTCTTTGGGATTTTCCTTTCAAATTTGAATTCTTCAAAAAGGATTTTCCAGTCTTTTACTGGGTTTAAATAAGAAAAAAGGGTTTCCTGAGTTTTTCAGTGAATAATTAGGTTGAAAAAGTCTTTTAAGGTCAGGAAAAAGAGTTTTGGCTATCTTCGGAGGATTTCTAGCTTAATTTAGAGTTTAAATAGTTTATAGAAACTATAAAAACTCAAAATTTCCCTTTAAAATAGCGTGCAACAAAAAACATTGTTTTTGCAGAAATTTTGATAGGGTTTGTCCTATTTTTGTGAGCTTTTTGGTAGGTTTCTTATTGACAATTTTGGACTTTATGAATGGAATTTACCTTTTAAAAGGTTTTTTCAAATTCAAAACAAGTTTAATTTGGAATAAAAACTTGTTATTTAGAGGAATAGGGTTTCAAAAATGGTTTCTAAAGTCTTTGTATAGGTTGGACAATTCCTTGTTGATCTTTGGAGCAACACAGAGCTCCTTAGTAATCTGCAATGATTGCAAGGCAATTTTTGCAGGCTTTGGGGCATGAAAATAGTGGAAAAAGGATGCTTTTTACAATCTGGAAGGCGCGAGCAGAGATTAAGGAGAATGCGAAGAAGATAAGGAATGAAATTCATTTTCGAAGGTTTCATTAAACATTTCAATTGCATTAGACTGGCATTGAATGTAGGTCACATCGAGCGGGAGGAGCGGTTTCAGAAATTCAACGAAATGAAAAAAAATGTGGTTATTGCCCGAATTTTTGGTGGTAAGTGGTTTTAGACTCAACCCACGTGATCCAATAAGGAAAGGCCATGTGGAGGAGAGAACTCTTTGCAAAATAGCCCATTTCACGTGGCTTTGGCGTTTGGGTGATCGTGCATCTTTTCCACGTGATTTTGGATGTCAACCGTTGGATCTGAGAGTTGAACGCGAATGACCCAGATTAGTTTGGGAGTTGCATCAAGATAAGAGTAGTGGGATAGAGATTTTATGTATGTGCGAAGGGTTTTGAACTTTACCAATAGTCATTTATTTGATTCAAAAACTTTGGGTTATGCAAAATATAGGCGGGGGAGTAATGCAATGTATTGCTATTTAAAACATTTGTGAAATGTTTTAATAAAACATATGTGTGAGTCAGTGTATTATATATTTTTAAACCTTTTGAATAGTTTAAAAATCTATACGGGTGGGGTATTTAATTAATGATAAGTTTAGACCAAATGGTTTATAGGCGGGGTCTTTATTTTATGCACGTGGAATATTTAACTATGGTCTAAACTTTATAATAGTGGCTTTTTGGGGTTATTTAGTTATAGGGGAATTAATATCTACAGATAGGTGTAATTTTAGGGATTTAATAAAATAGGTTAAAAGTTAATATGAAAAATGGAAACAAAACACATATTATCTCTAATTAAAGTATAAAATAAAGCATTGCTCATTTTTATATGTACTTCACTAATACTTAGGATAAATGTAGTTTGAGGGTTTTATGAATGCTTTTGAAAGGATGAAGTTAATTATTTGGGGTTTATCTTTACTAAGTAAGAATGTATCTTTACTTAGGAAAAATGGGTTTTAATGTATTAATGAATGGTAAATGTTGATGAAAGAGGGTTTAAGGTAAGAATTCAATATTTTTAACTAACCAGCCATCAAGCCTTGGGTCCGGTCCCAACAAAAGCCAGAAAAATGCTCTAAGCCCTTTTCACTGATATTTTAGAATACTGAATACCTATATGGGAGGGGAAATTAGTGATTTTTCTCGATGATGTCTTATTTAAATGTTTGCTCAACTGCTTTCTGCCTACCCATCTTTATTTCTAACATTTTTTCTTCATTTTTGTAGGTGCATTTAGGCTTGCAACCTTAAAATATTTTTCTTTCAAAACATAAAACTATCTGAGTCTACCTTATTTCATCCGAAGGCTCGGATTAAATTGTTGAGCTCCTCATTATTCTCTACCTATCTACTGATTTGTCAAGTTTAAACTGTTTGACAAATCTTTATTCACTGTCTAAAACATGAAATTGAAAGCATGAAGAGTTAAGATTAAGTTGTTTAACTGATCATGGATTATGGCATTTATTGACACTCTGCACATAATCATTATTCTTGCAGTGAAAGTAAAAGTAGTGAAATTTGTACTTGCTCACTTTCAAGCCTTATTTTATCTCTTTTTCTTTTTGGGTATATATTTTTCTAAGTCCTTCGATCTTTCTTTTTAGGAATTTTTACCCTCTTTTTTCATTTTTTATTATTTTCAAATATGGGAAAACAACTTGCAGAAAGCAAGGTATGTACATATTTACAAAACTATGAAAGTGAATTCAAAATTATGAATCCTATATTTATAGGACCCTAACAGTGGCTTCACATGGGGATGGCATCTCCTTGTCAGATGTCAAGCACATCGTCGACTAGTAGCCTCATCCTTTGGGCCAATCCCAAATATGCATTTTATTTGTTATAAAATCTCTATGACTGAAACTCTTGAACTGAATTTACACCTTTTTCTGCAAACTGAAATCTGATATGAGGCTAAAAGGTGTTGTAACCTTCAAACTAACTACTGAATCATCAATATCTTAGGGCCTTTTCCTTGGATTCAAATCTTAATGCATTAATTCAAAACTAGCTGAAAACTGAACACTGAAAAGATGCTCAGAATTTTGAGCTTATTTGCACTCATCTACCTACTCTAATCTACTGATTATCATATTGAATCAGGTAATACAAAAATGCCAATGAAGCCAGTCAAGTAGTTGTTAAAATGAATGGATAATTTGACTGCTTGTCATCAAACTTGGAAGCATAACTTGATCATGTGTCTTCATAATCAAAGATATGATGTGCAATGGCAATTGTTGATATATTTGATCCTCATAGATAAAACATGTTTGCGGACTTGAGCTAAAAATAGTCTCCATATAATTTTCTATAGGATCATCAAAAGCATAATCTATGATTTGTGCTTCTAGGCCTTCAATGACTAATTGATTAGTTGTATTCTTAATATTAAACCCTAAAATTATTTCTTCAGTCTTGTGCTTGAAAGAATAATCATCCTCAATCTGTAAGCCAAAAGGTAGTACAATTTCCTCTTGCTTTGGAGAAGGAAGATTTTCCAAGAATTCTTTAGGATCTCGGAAATTATAAGACTGAATTTGAGAATGCAAAATTTTAATATTTTTCATAAATTAACTCAAGAACACATATTTTAAGTTGAGGAGAACATTTTCTTGATTTCAAAATAAGAAAGACAGCTCTTAGAAAATCCTCATCAAGTTGAAACTCTAATAAACCATCCCTGAATTCATTGAAATCTCATGAGATGAAAGGCTTTCCACAAACCCTGTCATCTTGTATCACCATTAATGACTTGGAATATGGATTACTTTTGGTTATGGTGTTTCTTCTGAACTTTGAAGTTATGGATCTTGGACAATGGAGTCGCCAGGTGGATGATTTTAACATTTATATGTCTAATCATTGTCCACCATCATAGATCAGATCTTAACCTGTAAAATATTTCTGAAGAAAATGTTAGTCGTCCCTAGTATGGTCACATGTATGTTATCACTCTAATAAATTCTTAAGTTGTGGGATTTTGGTTTTTAGTCAAAGAATACTAGAGGTAACCACAAACCTACTTCAAACTCTAGGATCTAGCCTTCCTCGGATTCAGAGATGGCTCTCTCTTTAAGTTTTAACTTTGTTTTAATATGTCCATTGGGTTATGGAGTCTAAGTCAGGCTAACAGAGGTAAATCTACTTGTCCATTGGGTTATGGTGTCTAAGTCAGGCTAACAGAACTGGGATCAAGGCCTAAAAGGTCAAATGTCTTCAGGGCAAGATCGATAACCCTTGGAGATCTTGGAAAATTGGTTTTTGAGATGGTATGATCGAGATAAAGAGAACTTAAGGATCCTTTGTTCTGGAAAACGGAAGTAGTAGATAGAGTTCAAACAAGAGAGGGAGCAATTAAGGGTTCCCTACACCGGAAATCAGAAGAAAACAAAGAAATGATAACTAGTTAAAGACAGGGAGCTATTAATATGTCCTGTAGTAATACTCCTAGTTATACATTTAGATTTTGAATTAAAACAGATGTATGTATGTAACAAAGAAGAATGAAAATGACAAGTTTTAGAGAGTACTTCACTCCAGATAGCGTATCACAGGGATCCTGAAGTATGATTCCAAATAGTTGATCCAGTCTGCTACTCAAAATCGAAATCCAAAGCCTTCAAGTCAACAAAATATATATAGTAATCTCCAACAATTTTATTCCACCAAAATACTTCAAAGAGTGAAGTATTTATACAAATTCTAAACTATAATATCTTGAAAAAATATCAAGATTGTTTTACAAATATCTCCAACTGTTTTACATAAATAGAACTTTAGTAAAGGACACTCAAAACTAATGCATCTATTTGGCACTATTTTTTATGGATAGGTGATGACCAAGAGGAGAATTCGAATTTGATCTCAACTCTTAGTTGATGATGAGGCATCCAAGTCACTAACTGTCTCCTTTCTTTGTGCATTTTGCTACATAAATTCAGAAAAATTGGGGTCCAATGATACATTTTTATGTCTCAATCCGAAATATATTTGTCAAAAGTGAAAGAGGTTATTTTATATAATTATGTTGTTGAGATAAACCTCTCTCAGTTCCCTAAATTTTGGCTCCAGCTGTTCACAATAGGCTCTGTACAAAGATGTGCAAAACAGAGCTTTGCACAGTCTGAAAAATAGGCTATAAATATGTGCATGTATCTCTCATTCTGTAATACATGCGCAAAAAGTGAGATAGGTTTTTGTAGATGGGTCTCTTAGGAAGAAAAAAATCCTTCAGTTTTGTAAGATGTATTTTTTATTGGCCATAATCTTCTCTGCAAAATGATGACTTAACAGGAATTTTCTGTGAAATGTGCTTTCACATATTGTTTAATATTTCCAAATCCATAATGGTTGTTAGAAAAGTGAGAGAGGATTTTGTATTTGAAAATCTTAGAAACATAAACCTCCTCATTTTTTCAAAATTCATCTTGGATTGGTCACAATAGTTTCTACAAAACAATGACTTTAAACAAGAAATTTCTGCAAAAGTCTCCCTTCATGCTCTGTTTTCATCTTTTAACCTTGTTGTTCTTTTAACTATTTTTACTTTCACTTTGGATAAATTTCATTGTTGGTGAAAGTATCTTCATCTCTATTTAACAATTATTTCCTCTGTTTTTACTCTTACTGTTTTACCTTGACTACTCTGTAAATTTGTTTTAACCTTCACCCTGACTTTCATTTGATACACTTTAACTTTGATGCTCTGTGACTGTTCTATTTTCACTATCACTGTGAATTCTTACTTTACTTTGAACTTTAACCTTTACTGTGAGTTCTTCTTTTTACCCTGACTATTATGAATGCCCTATTTTAATATTTACATTACAATTCTCTTTTATCTTTCACAGGATGACTGTTCTTTAACTCTGATGCCTAGAATCATTTAAGGAAAATCCTTTGAATTAATTTCATTGTAAGTTCTTGGAGTAAAAAATATCTTTAACTAGTATTTAGATTGTTTTATCCAAATTCCCCTTTTTCTAATGACCTGTAAAACAAAATAATTGTTAATAAGACAGAGGTTTGCGTGGAGGGACAATGGATTTGATGATGGGAAAAGACTGTGAAATCTGGTTTGAACTGGGCATAGAAAGATTGGGATCAGTTGCAAAGGGTTTATGGAGCTCTGCTTTTTAGTCATTATGGCTACTTCTGCAAGTTTAGGCATTTTGCAGAAGTATTTTTTAATTTAACAGAGGTTCTTAGATGAAAAATATGCAAAGTATGGTCTTTATTTGGGCTTTTCCTTCCAAATTTTAATTCCTCAAAAAGGATTTTTCAGTATTTTACTGGGTTTGAAAAAGGAACAAGGGTTTCTCGAGTTGTTCAGTGAATAATTGGGTTGAAATTTTCTTTTAAGGTCATGCAAAAGAGTTTTGGTTATCTTTAGAGGATTTCTCGCTTAATTTAGAGTTTAAATAGTTTATAGAAACTATGAAAACTCAAAATTTCCCTTTAAAACAGCGCGCAACAAGAAACAGGGTTTTTGCAGAAATTTTGACAGGGTTTGGCCTATTTTTTGAGCTTTTTGGTAGGTTTCTTATTGAAAATTTTGGACTTTATGAATGGAATTTATCTTTTAAAAGGTTTTTTCAAATTGAAAACAAGTTTAATTTGGAATAAAAACTTGTTATTTAGAAGAATAGGGTTTCGAAAATGGTTTTTGAAGTCTTTGTACACGTTGGACAGTTCCTTACTGATCTTTGGAGCAATGCAGAGCTCCTCAGTAATATTCAATGATTGCAGGGAAATTTTTGTAGGCTTTGGTGCATGAAAATAGTGGAAAAATGATGCTTTTTACAATCTGGAAGGCGCGAGCAAAGGTTAAGGATAATGCGCAGAAGATAAGGAATGAAATGCATTTTCTAAGGTTTTATTAAACATTTTGGTTGCATTACACTGGCATTGAATGCAGGTTGCATCGGGCGGGAGGAGTGGTTTTGGAAATTCAAAAAAATAAAAAACCGGTGGTTATCACACGTAGTTTTGGTGGTAAGTGGTTTTAGACTCAACCCACACGATCCAATAAGGAAAGGCCATGTGGAGGAGAGGTGTCTTTACAAAACATCCCATTTCGCGCGGCTTTGGCATTTGGGCGATCATGCATCTTTTCCACGTGATTTGGGATGACATCCGTTAGATCTGAGAGTTGAACGCGAACATCCTGGCTTAGTTTGGGATTTGCATCGGGATAAGAGTAATGGGACCAAGATTTTATATATGGGTGGAGGGTTTTGAACTTTTCCAATAGTCATTTATTTGATTCAAAAACCTTGGGTTATACAAAATATAGGCGGGGGAGTAATGCAATGTATTTCTATTTAAAACATTTGTGAAATGTTTTAATAAAACATATGCAGGAGCCGGTGTATTATATAGTTTTAAATCTTTTGAATAATTTAAAAAACTATACAAGCGGGGTATTTAATGAATTATAAGTTTAGACCAAAGGTTTTATAGGCGAGGTCTTTATTTTATTCACGTGGAATATTTAACTATGGTCTAAACTTTATAATAGTGGGCTTTGGGGGGTTATTTAGTTATAGGGGAATTAATATCTATGGGTAGGTGTAATTTTAGGGATTTAATAAAATAGGTTAAAAATTAATATGAAAAATGGAAACAAAACACATATTATCTCTAAGTAAAGTTTAAAATAAAGCATTGCTCATTTTTATATGTACTTCACTAATACTTAGGATAAATGTAATTTGAGGATTTTATGAATGCTTTTGGAAGGATGAAGTTAATTATTTGGGGTTTATCTTTACTAAGTAAGAATGTATGTTTACTTATGAAAAAGGGGTTTTGATGTATGAATGAATGGTAAATGTTGATGAAAGAGGGTTTAAGTTAAGAATTCAATATTTTTGACTGACCAGTCATCAAGCCTTGGGTCTGGTCCCAACAAAATTCAGAGAAATTCTCTGGGCCCTTTTGACTAATAGTTTAGAATATAGAATACCTATATGGGAGGGGAAATTAGTGGTTTTGCCCAATAAAGTCTTATTTACATGCTTGCTCAATTGCTTTCTGCCTACCCATATTTATTTTTAACATTTTTTCTTCATTTTTGTAGGTGTATTTAGGCTTGCAACCTTAAAATATTTTTCTTTCAAAACATAAAACTATCTAAGTCTACCTTATTTCATCCGAAGACTCAAATTAAACTGTTGAGCTCCTAATTATTCTCTACATATCTACTAATTTGTCAAGTTTAAAGAGTTTGACAAATCTGTATTCACTATCTAAAACATGAAATTGAAAGCATGAAGAGTTAAGATTAAGTTGTTTAACTGATCATGGATTATGGCATTTATTGACACTCTACACATAATCATTATTCTTGCAGTGAAAGTAAAAGTAGTAGCATTTGGACTTGCTCACTTTCAGGTCTTATTTTATCTCTTTTTCTTTTCTGGTATATGTTTTTCCATGTCCTTTGATCTTTCTTTTTATTACTTTTTACCCTCTTTTTTCATTTTTTATTATTTTCAAAAATGGGAAAACAACTTGCAGAAAGCAAGGTATGTACATATTAACAAGACTATCAAAGTCAATTCAAAAATTATGAATCCTATATTTTTAAGACCCTAACATAAGGAAAAAGACTTACATTTAATAAGTTGTTGCAAAAGTTATTTTTTTCCCCTCTTTTAAAATATAAATAATAAAATTGTGTTGGAACACCTAATCCTACATGGGTAGGTGTGGAATGCGAAAAGTCACAATGGAGTCCAAGTGACCTTGGAATATGAAACCAAGAGTCACACCATTGTACTATAAATGTACATATTTGTATAATGGAAAATAAGAAAGCCTCACGCTTATCCTTCATTGTGTTGAGTCTCTTGTGTGTGTGTGCTCATATTCCTCATACACCATGTGTGTGCTTCAACATGGTGTTTAACATGGTATCAGAGCGGGCGATTGCTGGCCCTGCTCCATTTTGAATGAGCCATTTGTGTTTATGGCCTGTGCATATCTGCAAAAATCCTTGGCATTTTGCAGCATTTAGAGAGTTTTTGCAGCAGAGTTTTTGCTGCCATTCAAAGGTGTTTTGAAGAGGAGCAACATTCAGTGATTCTGCAGCATTCAAGAATTTGTTTTGAAGAAAGAGCAGCATTCAGAATTTGTTTTGAAGAAGAGCAACAATGGTTTTGAAGAAAGGCAACACTGTCCATCTGAAGGTTTTCATTCTCATTTTTCTTGCAATTTCTATTAATTTCTGCATTGAAGAGTTGCTGGAAAACACTGTTTAAAGAGGGTTTCTGAAGTAGATGTTTCTGGCTTTTCAATGGAAAAGAATTTTGAGTTTTTCTGTTGCTGAGCTATTGGAAAAATTTCTGGGTTTATTGGCAATCTACTGTTGCATTTCGGTACTTCAAATTTGTACTGTTGCCCCCATTTCTGCAATTTTTACTAGCTGTTATACATTTAGAAAAATTCTGCATTTCTCTGGCTTATCTCTCTATTGTTTTATTAAAAATAAAAATAAAAACAAAAAAAATCCCTGCAACCCTTATCGCTCCAGCCATACTATGCAAATCAATTCAATCCCCACGCCATTCCCTTACCACGCATTACCTTACACTCCCCTCTCACATCCCCTATCTACCACGGCCTCTCTAAGCCACTCGCATATACCAAACGCTCTTCCCCACCTGCCATACCTCCTCTCCCCACACGCAAATCTCTTCACACAGCCAAACGCTCCTAACTCTTACGCCCTCACCTCACAATTTAAAACACGGCCTGCTCCTCACGACCCTCCACGAAACACTCCCCCGCTCTGCATACTCCCTCAACTATACGAAGTCTCTGAACACTACGCCTCCCTCGCTACCCTTTACCTCTCCAACACAACCACACCGCTCCCCCTTCCACACCTTATGCTCCATTCCTTACAGCACTACGCTACCCTTACGCTCCATTCCTTACATCACTACGCTTTTCCTTACCCAAGCCCTTCATACCCCCATTGGCTCTGCGTTGTGGCCTCTCGGCCTTATCTCCCGACGCCACTGCAACCACCGATTTCCTTACCACGGCCCCTTCACTCCCTTTTTAATTTCGTTTTAAAATTTATTTTAATATACCGCCCTCTCTCCATTCTAATACCGCTTTTAAAAAATAAAAAATCGATTTTCATATTCCCATTTCATATAATACCTATCACTCCTCGCCTCTTTGCATATATTACACTCCCTTTATTTCCGCCTCCTCTTCATTCCCTTATCACTCCATTTTAACCGACCCTTCCAATTTACAATACTGCCATTTTATAATACCACCTCCCATTTTATAATACCACCACTCCCAATTCGATTTTAATTCCCTCTCTCCATTAATAAACTCCTTTTACATCAATTCCCTTCCCTCATTTAATATTCCCCCCTTCTTATAAATTTCCCTCCACTTTTATATTCCCTTCATTTTTTAATTATTCCATTTTTTTTAATTAATTTTTAATTTAAAAAAAAAAAAAAAAAACAACAGAGAGAGAGAGAAAGGAGAGAGATATGAACAGCAGAAAAGAGAAAATCGACATATGAAGAAGATGGACTGATAATTTCAAATTTACATTGTGATTTGTGGCATTGATTTGAAGGGTTATTTTTTGAAGAATTTCACATTTGAAGACAAGTTTGGCATCTTTGAAAACAACTCCTTGAAGAAGAAAATTCAGCTGCCTCAAAGGCCTCTTGCACTAGTATTTTCAGTTGCACACATTTTGCAGAAATATTGTATTGAGTTGACATTGTATTGCTTCTTCATTCATAATCGTATTTGAGTTGTTGGATTATTGATTTCCCTCCATCATTTGAGGAGCACATTTTGTACTTTAAGAATTCCTTGGAGTCATTTGTATTTGTTGTTGCATCACATTGTAAACGGGTGCATTTTTGGTTGTAGCCGACACCCTTTCTTTCATTTTTGAGCCTAAATTGTTGAAAATGGCCAAAATCAATGAGGCATTAGTGTTGTTGAATGACCTCATTCATTCAAATGTTCATGATATGATAAAAATGAGCAAGGATGCTCTATGTAACATTCAGAGTTGTTTGTTAGATGCACAAGAAAAGATTGAGTTTTTGCAGTTGGAAACTCAGCTTCAGCAAGACGAACTTCAGCAAAAGAGTCACCATTCTGAACCTGTTTCTGTTCAGAAGATTGTGAAAGACTCCCATCAGCAGCAAGTCAATAAAGATGCAGTTGATTCCCATTCAGTGCCTTGTACTAGAGCATATGTACATGCAAATGCAGCAGTTCAACCTGCACTTCCTAAGCCCATCATCAGACCTTAGGAAGAGCTTGTCCACAACAAGCACCGAACTGGTCTTGTATATGACAACGATGTGTCCTTTCATATTCCAGACTACACAAAGCCCATCATATTTCAGAGTGCCGGATTCCTGTATGACAGTTCACCTGCAGCTGTTCTAGATCCTATTCCACTTCCACAACAGATTCAGAAATGCCAACACTGTGATCGAGTTGGCCACATGAAAGATCACTATTTTGATCTTCATCCATGCAAGCACTGTGGTCAGCACACCCACTCTTCAGACAGATGCTTCAGAAACAAGCCTCCTGCAAGAACAAAGATTCATCTTGGATGGATCGCTTCTTGGCAATGGGCATCAGCAGCCAAGAAGATGTTTACGACACATGTTAGAACTTGTTCACGAATATTGAGCAAACTTGCAGTTGAGTTTTCGCCATCATCTCACCTTGTCCCTGACAGGGGGGAAAATGGTGGTCATGTACAAGCTTCGACGACAGATCAAGCGAGCATGAGCCACAATCTCTCATTCCATGTTCAGAGTTGTAGCCAGCAGTTCAAGCGAGCCTGAGCCACAATTCGTCATTCCGGATTCAGAGATGTAGCCAGAGACACGGATGCCCATGAGCATGCCTTCGGTTGGTGGATAACCTAAAACCATCATTTTTGGTTGGTGGATAACCTAAAACCATCATCTTTGGTTGGTGGATAACCTAAAACCATCATTTTCGGTTGGTGGATAACCTAAAACTATCATCTTTGGTTGGTGGACAACCTAAAACCACCACAGGTCGTAGACCTCCCTTCTTTTAGGTCGAAGGTCTCCCTTTTTTATGAGGGACAATTCCTCTAGTAGAAGCCTTCAGCTTCTTGCCAGTTTTGGAAGAGTTCTGGGAACTGCAACAAGTTTTGCGTTCCAGTGTTGGTGGTCATCCTTAAACCATCTCTTTTTTCCAACATTTCAGAGAGTTGATTCAGCCCAAGTGCTACCATGCATACTTTGTAGATTTGTATTACAACTCTTTTCTTGGACTCACACATACCCCTTCGGATTAAGGGGGGATTTTGGAACACCTAATCCTACATGGGTAGGTGTGGAATGCGAAAAGTCACAATGGAGTCCAAGTGACCTTGGAATATGAAACCAAGAGTCACACCATTGTACTATAAATGTACATCTTTGTATAATGTAAAATAAGAAAGCCTCACGCTTATCCTTCATTGTGTTGAGTCTCTTGTGTGTGTGTGTGCTCATATTCCTCATACACCATGTGTGTGCTTCAACATGGTGTTTAACAAATTGGTTATGAAATGTAAAAGTGGAAAAATTGTTGGTAATTTTTTTCCAAGAGCTTAAAAGGTGGTTGGACAGTTTGAACAGTTACCTATTCCTATGGGGATAATAGACTCATCCGAGTGAGGAATAGGGGTTCTGTTCTTGGGGAAAAAGAAAAAGTGAATAATTTCCTAAGCTGGTTGTGACCAGTGGAAATCACTCAAAGAATTCCTAAAATTTCTAGTATTGACTGGACTAGCAGTCTTGAGGTCACAGCAAAAATACTAATGTCAACCGGAAACCTTTCAGTGGAAGCACGGGGGAAGAGCAGCACATCATTGTCTCTCTTGTTGGTTGGGAGGATATCAACAGTCACTTTTATGTTTAGATAAGTCTGAGTAATTTAATAGTAAATAGATGGAAAATTTATGTTCAAGGTTTTATGTTTACATATATTGGTTAATCATTCCGTGTTATGATAAGTTCTATCTGATTTTCTATTAAAATAGGCAGAAGATTTGTTGAGCTTATTGTATGTTGATAAAGGGTACTGCTTGCATAAGCATGTTTGTACAAAACCATAGAAAAGAAATCTCTCTGTGTAAAGGAAAGGATTTAGGATAAAAGAATAACTCAGGGAATAAGCACTCAGTTCTGTGAAAATAAGAGTAGTCGTAATATTTGTAGAAACAGATAGAAAAAATAATTATGGAAAAATTAAGGGCTTTTTGATGGATTCAAATGATAGCTTACCATATATTAATAGGATACACATGAAATACTTTAGACTATGATCTTTATTTAATTTTCTCTGAGTTAAAGGAAAACAGTATTTCATAAGAAGAAGAAAGATACAAAAAAAAACATTATTGCAACGCTGTTAATACAAGGGTTTCTTGGTTTTCAAGTTCCCGTGGTTATCATTTTCTGAAGAACTTCCCAGATTATCCACAATATCATGAAACATATGTCGATGTTTTGAATCCCAACTGGGATCCATCTTCAGGACAATGGAATGCAACACTGTTAATACACGGGTTTCTTTCCATGTAAAACTGTTGTAGGGTGAGTTTTTGTTATAGTGTATGAGGGTGAAACCCTAAACCCAATACACATTGCTTCCTTGACCATTTTCTATACGCAGACAAGATACATGGTGGTCTGGTCACCGTGAGAATAACTTAGAAAATGAAATAAACAAAGAACAGAAACTTACACATTAAAACCAAAGACTGGAAAGGAATAAAATACTAAAACTATCGTAAGTAAATGATTTGCAAGAAAGAGCTTGAAGGAATAGTATAATTGAATATTAGTACCACTGTATGTTACTATTTGAGAAAAGAAAGAAATGAAATGTTACAGGGAAAGTAAGGTAAGTAGCAATTTATGATTTTACAATAAAAATCTTACAATAAAACTTTCACTTTTCATTAAGATAAAAAAAAAGACAGTAGGTCTTTGTTTCTTTTCCAAAAAAAAATTATACAGTTCAAGTGGAGAGCAAAAATCTACTCCAGAGGTTACACAACATAAAATTATCATATTAAACGCAAAGACTTTAAATTACAAATCTGGAAGATATTATCCGTGGGCACAAGAAATGATGGCCGAAAAGCTTAAGTCCTTATTTATTACATTCAAAAAATAGAGAAAATACCCAAACTCGGCCAAATGGGAGAACCTAGTTCTGGTTCATTTGTTATGATGAATCGAAGACGCAGATATGCCTCATTAACTGAATACAAGCAATCAGAAGTACTTCAAGGGAGTACTGGCCTATTAGCAGAAAAAAATGCCAAAGTCCAAAAAAATGAAAGAATTGCAGAAGAGAGCTAACAGAGGAAGTGCCAACTTGCTAGTGTCGACCTGTGTCAATAGTCACCGAGGAAACCTGGTGAGGAAGCAAAGCCAAAAATAGAAAAACATATTTCTCTAACTTTGGAAAAGAAGAAAAATAAGATTTAAACCAAAAATCGTGAACTGATGGAAGAATTACCTGAGGCTTATTAGTCCTCCTTCTCTGTCGGAGCAATGCCCCAGTAATCCTTACCGAGGACAGAAGAAGAGTTAAGCAGAGTAATAACAATGATATTTCTCTACAATGAAAAAAATGAATTCAGAGATGAATTAAAATTCCTAAAGCAAACGAGAATGGAAAAGAAAGTTACTGGAGGGTTTGCCGACGAAATCCGTCCTAGAGGAAATAAAATTGTTCAAAAGCCCGAGAGATAATTTTTCTAGCGATACAGGGTCGGTTGGTATCAATTCGACCATCTCCATATTCCAATGCGTAGTAAATCTAGGAGTGAAGCCTTGAATGCACATTGCGAGCAGGGGAAGTTTGTGATGGTAGTAGAGCCATAGCATGAGGACCCCGTGGGGCACACACAGTATGGAACAAGAGAAAAAAAAAAATAGAACTAATGAATGCCTCGACCGGATATAGTGATCAAAGAACCTCTGATTAGGGTTGGAGGGTTTACCTATGCCACTTTCCCTCCTTTGGTTCAGATCGTTGATTTGTTTACAATTAACGGTGTAGATGCATAGAGAGTACCATAAAATCTCGCAATCATATCCGTGCTTAATACACCGGTCAGCAAAGTTAATGTAGAGTACTTCCACCTTGAATGCCCAACCTTTGTGACAAATACACCTCGAAATAATCCAAGGAATGGTATAAATATTTTAAATGATAGAACGTGTATTAAGATTGAGATGTGGCATAGAATTTCAACATAAAACATGGAGTAGTGCAAGGTATAACCCATAAATATAAAATATGACAAGGATGCATTGTTTCCATTAAAGCGTCGAATTATTAAGAAGTGACAAGGAAATCCATTAGGGATTGATACGTGGTAAAGCATCTTATGAATTTAATAGCTTTCCTTTTTTTTAAAAGAAAATATAAACCTGAGTGCATAGTTTTGGTAGATATAGAAAGGAGAAAATAGTGACAATCAAATTTAATCAGCAAATAGTCGGATTAAACCTATGTTCAAGGGTAACTTTGGTAGGGAGGTAAAAAAAAAATATATTTACTTGTTTATGAGTGTTACGGTTAGCTAGCTGTAGGAGGTAGGGTTTGGTGATAACAATACATGCCATAACCACAGACAATGAATGTTAAATAAATACCATTTTAAGGGTTTCAGAAGAGTAACGAGATAAAAATAATATGCAATAGTCGGTATTGAATGAGAAATTACCTCTTATGCGAATGCAACCCTGGAACGATAAGCCCTGAGAAGAGTAAACAAGTTTCAAATTATGTAAAAGTGTTTACAAAATAAAATATATTCAAATTCCTCCATTAAAAATTAGCATAACCGTGAGGGCTTACCTGGGTCAGCTCAGTCAAAGTCGAACATAATTTTCCAAAGGATGCAAGGCCAAGGAATGGAGAAGAATGCACCAAAAAAACGATAGATTCAAAATTCAGGCACAACCAAGACACCATCATTGTAAATAAATTGTAAATCAACCTCAACATCGATAAGGAAATATCGACAGAGCACCACAAAGAACAATAAGCAGAAAGTGTCAATACTAGAATACCAGAGAGGGGCGAGAAAGCCATTACCTCGCCACTAAGTAGAATAACTAGCAGTTGAGCCATGAACCGGGAAAAAGTTGCAGAGCCAGCGGAGCGTGGAGTCAAAATGAAAGTGGCTAGGGTTTGGGGGGGGTAGGGTAACACCCGAACCGCCCTTGACCCATATTCAACAGTTGGATTTTTAAAAATCTAAGGGTTGAGAAATGCCCACCTACCAATATTAGAGATGACCTCGTGTACGCCAACCAGGTGATGTGGGTATTAAAAAAAAATCTTTTAAATAATCAATTTGACTATACAACTAAATCATTGCTTTGGAAATTGTGGATGTGGCCTGTTGGCAGGATAACAAAACTATCACTCAAATGTGATATAATCATTCAATTATTTATTGTACAGTAATGAATAATGATCGAATTATATCCCTTTTGTAAAGTACTTTAATGTATGAATTGAAAATAATGTGTTGGATTAATAAATGGACTTACCATGGATTGGGAGTGTTATTACTCTATATACATATGCGAGATGCAAACCTAGGGAATCAAACCCCAAAGATTCTAAAGCTTAATTGTAATTTTTTGCAATGTTGAACCTAGTAGATAAATATTAGAATTTTTTATTTTTTTTGTAAATTTCGTAGTACCTTTCTATTTTCCTATTTTTAAAGAGCAAGTTGCTATACAGATTGTATCATTTACGGTAGCCTCAACCTGCCCGAAGGAAACCAGGTCTGTTGGCCACCGCAACGAGTTAATATTTGACCAAAACCTAAATTGTCTTTTTCTTCTACTTACAGTTTTGACTACTTTAGTATGTCCATAATATTTTCAACTAAAACGGAAACTATTACTAATATACGCCAAAAACATAAGAAAAAACTATGCATTTAAGCAGAAATATCATCGGAAAAATCCACTGGTGCTGGGTCTTTGGTAGTGGTGCCCAGTAGCTGTTCACCTCATTGGAAACTTTGAAGTTGTCGCTCTATCTTTTCAATTATGTCATTTGTCTGAATTTGAACTTTAAACATCTCATGTATGTCTTGTTTCATTTGTTGAAGTTCAAACAGAATAGAAGAATTATCTTCCTTTGCTTCCTTGGTAGCCATTGCCTTTGCAAGAAGACATTTCATTTTCCATTATGTCTTAACTGATTTCTGGAAGAGGGATACACGACCTCTGGTGCTTCCTGGGTCTATTATGAAGTCCATTTTTGAAATATGTTCTTTCATGTCTTCATCATCACTATCCGTTTTTCTTTCCCAACCATGAATTTTATTTCTGATTTGAACCATGTTCCCAGATTCATACACCTGAGCTATATTCTGCAGTACTTGCTCATTTGTCTTCCTTCCCCTTTGACTTCGTCCTGTAGATTGATTGCTTGGTCTAGGGCGATTAACTCGGCCATTTTGACCTTTAACCATGATGAAAAAACAAGAATCTATGCCCCAAAATATGGAAAAAAAACCCTGTGTGTAGAAAGGAATCAGTAATATGAACCAACGAAACTGTGTTGATCACCTTCGGAATCCACCAAATCCCTAGAACCTTTGTGTTTATGCATTGGATTATAGAACAGTAAAATTTTTTAATTAACACAACTGTATTGAACCTATTTAACATTTGATTTTTGCAGAGAGGAGATTTGTACAAAATCAAAAGACAGTTTTGCCATAGAGTTAAGTGTAAATGCCCTTGACGATATTGACTCAGAAATAGAATACCATTACCCCACCTATAAAGGTCGATATACCAATATGTTTTCCCCATTAAATCTTCATACCCAAGAGAGACGTGAAGGGAATAGAGTTTATCAACATTACCCAACTTCAACCAAGCATTAACGCAAGACTGATGATGAACTTAATTCAACAGACAGGGATATGGTTGTTTCGAAATGCAAACCCCCAGGAATTTGGTACCGACACTATACTGAAAATGAAAGTAATTTGATAGACGGGGACATACTTGTTCCAAAATACAAACCCAGAAGAAGTCTACAAAAATCAAGGTTAGTCCACGAGACTGCATGCAATATCTCCTATCAACCATCTTGTGCATGAACAAGAGATTAAAGGCTTGAGCTATCCTTGCTAGGTTTTCAATGAAGGCCAAAGGAAAAAACATCAATATATTGACAGAGTAAGCATTGAAATAAGGAGGATTGCGGAAGTGTGGTTCAATTTTCAGAGAGACCGCCTCCTCTTCTCTATACCACCCAGAGAAATAAATAGACCATTAGGGGAATTTTGAGGTCTAAAATGGGCCTCCTAAGGAAATTATAAAATAATAGTGGAAAAAATCAAATAAGATTTGATGACATCATCAAATTTTAGAGGGAAAAATGGAAAAACTACTTTTTCAACTCATATTTTCAACTTATCTCCCAAAGTTTTTACTCAAATTTCGAGCAAGAGTACTCGTTGGATGCGAAATTTAATTCCCCATCCAAGGAGTACCCATGTTGCATACTTTCGATGGGTCCTAGTACACGAAAAATGAGAAATACATAAAAACAAACATGATTACAATCACATTTTTTTTATGTATTTCTCATTTTTCATGTAGTAGAGTTCATCAAAAGTATGCAACATGGGTACTCCTTGGATGAGGAATTAAATTTTGCATCCAACGAGTACTCCCACTCGAAATTTGACTAAAAATTTTGGGAGATAAGTTCAAAATACGAGTTGAAAAAGTAGTTTTATTATTTTATTATTTTTTAATATTTTTACCTTTTTATTTAAAAAATGGTGAATCATCCCCCATGGTTGACATCATCACCTTGAATCCTATTGGTTGTTATAAAGTTTATTTTTGTTGTACATTTTTCTTAGGAGGCCCATTTTAGACCTCAAAATTCCCCTAATGACATAATTGACCCAATTCAAATCCAGAAAAAGCAGAGAATGAACAGAGACACAGGGGTGACTACCATTCATGATTTGTAAAGGCAGGAAAGGAAAGTGGAGCTGTAAGATAAAGGGAAATAATGCCATGACATACCAATTGTTGTTCCGGCAATGTCGCCTGTTAACCTGCTCCAACGCTGCACTGCTCTTCCGTCTCAATGAACTTCTGAATGAACACTGCTCTATCTGACTATAGCTATCCAAGAGAGGAAGCTCATAATAACCCTCTGCACACTGTCGTCCCACCTTCATTAAACGTCCTGACAGATTCCAGTAAAGAATGACAACTCCTTGCATGCGCATTGATTTGCAAGAGTGGGAAGGACTGCCTCCATACTGCCGCCTTAACTTCCAAATAAAGGAGTGTAGAGGTCATCCACCATGTGGAGTCTCACACCTTGTCCTTCTTTCCTGGCACCCTGATCGAGGATAAATATTAAAATTTTAAGAATAGGTAATTTCTGGTAAAAATAATTCATGTTATTAGAATTATATTTTAGGTTGCAAAAGAAATTATTTTTTATGATAGTAAATATTGCTAACGTTTTATGGATAGAGGTTTCAAAAACGTTGGCCTTTAAGCATGGGATAAAAAATGAGTATATATGATACATTTTAACCAATACATTGCTCACCATCACAATAAATATTAATATAATTTTAAATGAGTTTTCCAATATATAGAGAGAGTATATGTTTATGTTTAAAGGTGTTTTTCGTCACTTTAATATGGAAGAGATATTTTATTGTGATGTGATATTTTATCTTGTGAAACATTTTAATTCAATCAAATAACATAAAATAAAAATTAAATTAAATCCATTTTAATTATCTATAGAGATCAAATCTATAGAGATCAAATCTTTAGAGATGCAAATGTTTTAGAGTGAAAATAGTTATTTCAAAGTATTGAAGTTATAAATTTTAATTTATCAGGTTTATATTTTGAAATTTTAAGTTATCCAATTTATAATTTTCTTTTCATTTTCATTTTGTAAAATAAAAATATTATTACACCCAAATTAAAAGAAAAGATATGTAACTTTCCAAAGTTAAAAGATAAATAAAAACTAAAAAATCGTAATGTCGTATCAACTCAAATATTGAAGATTAAGTGTTTTTTTTTCCTTAACTAAGGTAAAGAAAGGTAAACAATGTTAAAATAAAAACAAATTTTCTAGAGTTTGTAATGAAATTGGGAATAAAACATCTAGAGTAAAACACCCTTGAATAAAGGAGTGTCATTTTTATGAGATTAAGAGGGTTGAAAATGAATAGTGTCTTTCTTTACATTGTCTAACTTATATTAAAATTAGATCTAAATTTCATAATATTTGATGTCAAATTATTAATCTAAAATTCAAAATATCTAATAAATTTTTAATCTCTTTAACATGTTAAAGTAACAAAATTACAATGAACTTGAAATACTTATACATATATATATATTAACTATTTTATTTGTTTTATTTTCTAGGTTATGTAAGCTCTGATATGACTAACACTCATAACATGTGGTTTGAGTAATCACGATGGGGGCATCTAAGCTATCAAAATCACCCAAACATCGCACTCCACATGACTCATACTAGCCCTTACCATGGCTGAAATTTTGTCCACCAAATGTCCAACTAATAGCAAAAGATCGAACTCCACATGACCCACACTAGCCCTTACCATAGCTGGAATTTTGCCCACCAAATTTCCAACTAATAGCAATGGCCCAGACTAACCCTTACCATAGTTAGAATTTTTCCCACGAAATTTCTAACCAATAATCTTTACACCTCAAAATATCTTAACAAATTACCCACTCTCCACCCATGAACATAAACTATCTTAATTTTAATAAACTAAACAAAACGTAAATTACCTAGAAATTTGAATCACTTCTGCATAATCCGAGCAAAAAACAAAAAAAGAAAACACCAAAAATGACATCAGCTATCAAAAGTATCAAAACACACAAAATTATAACTCCACCTAAAACATTAATGTGTTCACATATATGTTTCACGGTAATAAAGATGATTGAAATCTTGACTAATATCATGAGGACTTAATTCTGCTCATTGTTTAGCCACCACTAGAACCATATAAAACCTTTTTTTTAAATATGATTGTGGAATTTTGGTTTCCATGCTTCGAAGAGGTTTGAAACTAAATTTAATTTATTACGTGGAGTATAAACTATTAGGGTTCATTAATATAATAATCATATCACTCGAATTGGATAGAAAAGTTATGTGCAAATCGATATGGCCCTAGTGCTCTATTCGACTCAATACCATTCCGCGAAATTTGTTATCAAAACACATCACACGGCACGACCTTTAAGCAGAAAATATTAAATGAACACATGCAACCTCGAAGTTCCCTTCAACTACACTTCTTCAAACCGATTATTTATGGTTGTTATATTCTGCTGACTTTTCATTACTCCCAATTTCAGTTAGGATGCTTTTTCAAGAAGTTTAGAGATGGTTTAAATTTAAGATGTGTTATTCATGCTAGAGTTGAATTAAATGTCAAAGGTTATTTATTTATTTTGAGTTTATTTAATCATATAATTTTAAGCAATTGAATTCTCAGTGGGTAGTATCTCATTTTTTAGTATGTTATTTTGTGTTTTTTTTTTTTCATTTATCAGATTGGTATTATAGGGTAGAAATAATGTGTGAATTAAGGAATTAAGAATATATTAGTTGTGAAGGAAGAACAACCATTGTTCACTAAAAGAGAGAGTTAGTTTGCAAATTTGCACCAACTGCTATTTTAAAACTATGCTTGGCCACTAATCCTTCACTACTGCCATGAACAAAGCAAAGGAAAAACCAAACTATCTGACACTGCAACTGCACTCTGTAGAGTTGCACCAAGAGAAAAAAACTCAATGTTTATATTTTTTTAGTTGAAGTTGTCATGAGCCTTCTTCACTCAGAGCCACCATAACCATCGTTGTGCCAAATTTATACATTGACAACACAGCAATAATTCCTTTATGATTTGTCGAGCCATAACCTTGAGCCAGGGCCCTCTAGCCAATTTGTGGAGTCATTGTTGTGAGCCACCATCAAGCCACCATAGTGTGTCCCCAAATAATTCAATGTTTCCATTGGAAAATAATTCAAACACTTTATTTGGAAGTTTAGTTTTGGAAGACTTGGCTATGTTTCGAGGATGTGTGGGAACTTGTAGTCCAATACTATAGCCAACTAATGATGGAATCAAACAAGATTAATGAGAGCATAAAAATATCAACTCAAAATCAACAAAAAAAGGATGCAATATCACTTTCTATCTTCCAAAATGGTGTGGATTCGAATATCTTTGCCAATATATGAGTAGAAAAGACCTCCAAGACAATGTGTGACATCTTAGGAGCTAATTATCAAGGAATTATGATGGTGAATAAAATTAAGTTGCAGAAGATAAGAATGAACTTTAGAATTTGAAGATGAAAGATACATAGTCTATGGACCAATACATGACCCAAGATATAAACATTGTCAATCAATTAAGGATGAATCGTGAAACTATTTTAGATCAAAAAGTGGTAGTGAAGGTTCTCAAAACCTTGCATAAGAAATTTCATGTGATGATTGCAACCAATGAATATTCTAAAGACTTGTCACAACTATCAATAGATGACATATCGAGATCATTGTTATCCCATCCATCTTGAATAAACATACATAAAGAATATTTGGAAAACACATTCAAATCACAGGTTTTTATCTCAATAAGAAGATGGGGATCAAGATTAAGAGGGAGAGGCAAGAAAACTAGAAACAACAATCAAATAGAAGATTTAATTCACAAGAAATGAGATTTGATCAAAATCCTCACAATTCAAATGGGACAAATAATAGAAGTTTGCAATCAGACCAAAGGTATGACATCAAAAATTAATTGTTAATATTTGTAATAAGATGGGTCACTATGCACATGAATGGAGAAAGAAGAAATATTATCCTAACAGAAAAAGTGTAAACCATTCTTCTCATAAGAGTGAAGTATTGTTATTCCTTACGAGTAATACTTCTCAAGAATTATCTAATGGAATATGGCTTATAGATAGTGGATGTAGTAGTCATATGATAGGAAATAGAATCATAACTATAGATATGGATCGATCAATCATGATTTTTATTAGGTTGGGGGAAGATAATATTCTAAAAATTATGGGAAAATTAAAATTTAACATCCTCACTAGATAGAGTCAGAAAATACAGATATAGATGTTTACGATGCTCCAGGTTTGAATCATAATCTTCTTAGTGTTTTTCAACTTACTGAAAAATGGTATAATGATTTTTTAAAGGAGATGATTTCTTCATATATTTTATATCTCCTAGTAAAGTTTTGATTGCCTAAGTAAAGATGACTAAGAATAAGATGTATCCTCTTGCAATGAAGTATGATAGACATTATTACTCATTCGTACAAAAAGCAATTTGCGTGGATAATTTTTTATTATGGCACTTCAAGTTTTCTCATATAAATTTTGGTGGCCTTAGACTACTATAGTAGTGGAATATTATTGGTTGGCTCCCATTCATGATCGAACAATTTCATGTGAGAGTTGAATTCTAGCAAAACAACACAGGGATAATTTTCCCATGAGAGTGTCTTATAGAGAAAAGGTATCTTTCGAGTTGACTCATACAAATATATGTGCTCCAATGAAGATGAAGTTACTTGGAGGAAATTATTACTTCTTAACCTTCATAGATGATTATAGAAAAAAGCATTGCATGTATTTCCTCACAAATAAGTCTGAAACTTTTGACAAGTTTCATGAATTCAAGGCAATGTAAAAGAAAAAAAGTGGTCATCAAATCAAAGTGTTACGATCAAATAAAGGAGGTGAGTATGATTCAAAATACTTTCATAACTTTTGTAAGTAACATGGGATAAAAAAACAATTTACAACAAGGTGCACACTAAAATAAAATGGTGTAGCTAAAAGGAAGAATAGAACCATCATGAATATGGCTAGAAGTATGTTGAGGGAAAAATATCTATTAAATGAGTTTTGGGGAAAAGTAGTAGCTTGCTTAGCTCATATTTTTGCATCAAAAGGCACTCTCCAACCTAGTATATTAGAATAAATGTTGTAATGTTTTATCCTATCCTATCTTGCTATAAATTTTAGCTCGGTCAAATTATATAGAATTAAAAATAATAAAATTATAATTATAATTACAATTAATAATTGAACCAGCGTAGATCCATTTTGACTTTTAACCTATCAAGCTCTGAGAGGAATCAAATCTCTTGTGGTGCAAACCTTTTTTATATTGAAAATATATTTGATCCCTCTCGATGCTTGGTAGATCCATAATTAAGAAGGATATACAGTAGTTATAGAACATTATCATTGTCTAAATATGTTTAAAGTTTTAATTATTATTATTATTATTATTATTATTGTTATTTTACTTCAAAGTATTGAAAATATAAATTTTAAGTTATCTAGTTACACTGTAACACACTCAACAAGAATGGATCATTGAGATCGGATCAGATCTTCAACCACAGAGAAAAATTAGTTATAGTATAACACATTCCTTTCGGAATAACTCTCCCAACTGCCACTCTCCGCCACCTTGCATAGTCAAATCCGTTGTTAAACGATTAAACAATCTTCTATTGTTTGATTGGTTCCTCTTTATTTTAGTCGCTGCATTATGAATCCAAACAAGAAATTTTGTATTGTCCTTTTAGGGATTTTCTCTATGATAGGTTAGCAGAGATGATAGTCGATGCCAAGTAGCGATGATTTCTTCTTGGTTGTCTATTTTGGAGCCAATAATGACCCATGGAGATATCCATTTGACAACATGAGGAGCCATAAGTACTACAATTGGTGCACAAACCCCTCTTTTAACTAAATTTAGTCGAATTAGGATGCTTTGGATTTGACCTATGAATTTTATGCAGATTTCCTATCATGGATAGTTGTAGTTTGTTCATATAATTTGTGGTAATTATATTCTTGGATTGTAATAGTTGGCATTGTAGGACACAGTAATGGAACCAGGGATTAGAGGCCAACAGTTAGCAAGCATTTCAGGTTAGAAAGGAAGTGGATTGAGTGCAAAATATGAGTTCAAGGACCTGAAAGGAGATGCCTTGTTGGGATCTTCTTCTGATGGCAAAGGGGACGAAAGTTTGGAGAATAAGAAGGGTTTGGATACATTTGAGGTTAAGGTTATCGACATGCCATGCGCGACATGTTAAAAGTATGTGGAGAAAGATTTTGGGAATTTGTCTTGGTTTTACAACTCTTTTGTAACACTTCTTGAGAACAAGGTCGATGTCACTTATTCTCCCTCAAAATTCAAAGAAAGTTATTTTTAATTATGGTTTTAACATTTTGGATCCTCTATTTTTCTTTGTATTTATACTCTTTTTGCATGGGAAAAGGGGATTCTATATGAGCATGCAATTTCTTTGGGATTCTTGAATAAATTTTGCACTCTGCAACTAGTCAAGGGTTGTGGGGTTTATGCATCTCTCATATAGTAATGATTTCCACGTAATGGTGCAATTTATAACTTAGTAGATTTTTGAATTGCAATGTTAAGGAGGGTGTTGATTCCATAGACGGTTCACATGCAATAATTTCACATATGATGTGTTGGAATTATAACACTTAAATTTGTCTTAAGGTTGCGTTTTAGTTCTTATTTTCTCTTAATGTAGTTACTTTCTTGTTCTATTGAAGTGTTTTGTATACCCTTAAACCATTTAAATATAAAAAAATTCACCATTATTTTATTTTAGGAAATATTGTTGGAAAATGAGGTTGTAGCAGAGTTTATTAAGGTGTCCTTCTTGATGGAAAATCAGTGCGAGTAAAGCTATTTTTTTCTCGTAAAGTAGAAAAAGAGCTACTCCGAGAGGTTGAGATTGTTACTTCCTCGCAACACACGAATATTATTTTCCTAATTGGTTACTATCTATATGGAAAGGAACACCTTCTTGTCTATAAATTTGTATCATGTTGGAAACTTGAGGAGAAAATTCATGGTATGTAGTATGCCCTATCGAATTCAATATCACTAGTTTTGTAGGGAATTTTTATTTTTATTTTTAGAAATCAACTTTCTTACTAACGTTTTGTACATTAAAGTGGAAAAGAGTATAAACGAGTGTTTCTATGGAATGAACAACTGAAAGTCATCATTGGAGTTGCTAAATAAGTATATTATTTGCATCATGGTTATAGTTGGCTTATCATTCATAGAGATGTAAAATATTCCAATATTCTTCCTTTTTATGACTTTGAACCCCAGGTTTATTAATGCTCACAAGTAGTAGCCTTGTATTGTTAATGGATTTGACCTTTGGATAATTTGAAATCTTAGGTATCATTGCTGCTACTATGGAAATTACATGAACAATTTGGGTTTAAATTTTGAAAATTGTCAATAGTTATCAGATTTTGGGTTAGCCAAATTGGCCTCAACAACTACATCGCACATCATCTACAATGATTTTGTAGGAACATTTGGGTATGTAACATTATTTTTTTACTCCTCACCATATTACACAAATAATTACGTCGTAAGGCGTATTTATTTGAAAACAACTTTGCTGAGTGACTTGCTGTCATAAGCTGTACCATTTGATTATGTGTTAGACGATTAAATCATAATCAGCCATTGATTTGAATTCTGATGGTTGACAGGCCGTTGAGACAGTTGTGAATTTCCCAGTATTGGTGGTTGTCCAACCACCAGAGAAAATGATGAAATGTCTGTTTCGCAGAGAAATGTTTATCGGCCTCCTTTGCAGTACGTTTCGCCAGGAAATGTGAATGGAGCTCCTCTGTAGTTAGATCTATTTCCGTTAACCCCTGACTCGGGCAGCAGCACTTTCACCTAGAAGAAGAAGACGTCATCATCGATTGGTATATTCGTGCCCTGTTTAACAATTGTTAAAACTAATCGCTAAGAACGGATTGAATTTTCTTTTTATGGTGTTTTGATTGATATGTCTGTTGTCTAAATGATATTTTTGGATCATAATAACGATAATCGTCATGTGCAGGAACCATTGGTGTTGGTAGCGACAGATCAGCGGGGGAAACAAAGGCTCTAATCCATCCGGTACCTGTGTCATGGTGATCCCATGCCAACAAATTCCCAGCCTGGTGTTTCTACAACGAAGATGCAGGCGCCATCAATATGTCGTCGTCCAACAGCAACACCGTGGACTGAAATGGGTATAACCAGATCAAGCGGAAACGAAGCGATGGCGAGGAGTTGGAGAATGACCGAGTTTGGTCGAGGGTACTCAGCGATGTAGAAGAAGAGGCTTGTTCCCAGAAGAAGCTTAGGCTGTCCAGAGAGCAGTGTGATCTTCTAGAAGAAATTTTCCAAAAGAGCAGGGCACCGGAACCTGTAAGTCTCTATTCACAGTGTTCATTTTTCGCTTGTGTTTCGTCATGATTTCGGCTGCCCTAACTTCTTTCTTTTTCCGTAGATGCAAAAGGAAGAGTTGGCCTTATAGTTAAACCTCTGTCCTCGGCAAGTTGAAGTGTGGTTCCAAAATAGACGAGCAAGGTTAGCCCGTGTCCTTTATTTATTCATTCTATTTTGCAGGTCAGCATTAATATTGTAAATGTGCAGGAACCATTAGTGTTGGTAGCGACAGATTAGCGGGGGAAACGAAGGCTCTAATCCATCCGGTACCTGTGTCATGGCGATCCCATGCCAACAAATTCCCAGCCTGGTGTTTCTACAACGAAGATGCAGGCGCCATCAATATGTCGCCGTCCAACAGCAACACCGTGGATTCAAACGGGTATAACCAGATCAAATAGAAACGGAGCGATGGCGAGGAGTTGGAGAATGACCAAGTTTGGTCGAGGGTACTCAGCGATGTAGAAGAAGAGGGCTATTCTCGGAAGAAGCTTAGGCTGTCCAGAGAGCAGTGTGCTCTTCTAGAAGAAATTTTCCAAAAGAGCAGGGCACCGAAACCTGTAAGTCTCTATTCACAGTATTCATTTTTCGCTTGTGTTTCGTCATGATTTCGGCTACTGTAACTTCTTTCTTTTTCCGTAGATGCAAAAGGAAGAGTTGGCCTTACAGTTAAACCTCCGTCCTTGGCAAGTTGAAGTGTGGTTCCAAAATAGACGAGCAAGGTTAGCCCGTGTCCTTTATTTATTCATTCTATTTTGCAGGTAAGCATTAATATTGTAAAAAATATCGACTTGGAAATTAAAATTCCAGCAAATTTATAATTCGGAATAATTTTAATCCGATGGGAGATCATATTGTATTGACAACTTTCTGTTTTGAAAACTACATTTTATTGATAAATTTCTGTTATATGTTAATTAAATGGATGACGAAACTGAAGCAAACCGAAGTGGACTGTGAGCTTCTCAAGAGATATAATGAGTCACTCGCAGACGAGAACCGAAAACTTCACATAGAGCTGCAAAATCTAGAAGCTCTCAAAATGGCGCCACCTCTAAGGTCTGCTTCAACCCTTACCATGTGTCCCTCTTGTGAAAGAGTTTCAGCGGCTAAAAATAGCAGCCACTTCACTTTGGCAAAATCTCGGTCTATGTTTTTAACCAGCGCTTTCTAGAAATGAATGGTCGGGCATTGATCAGAGTTTCTTTCCGACGTAATGAATATCCATCGATGGCATTTGCAATGTCCGATAGATATCGGTCATTTTTTAAAACATTTTAGTATTCACTTTGTGAAACATTTTAGGGTGTCAAGTTTATGTTTATTTGACTAGATAGGACGCAATATATAGCTGTACGGATTGGGAGTCCATAAAATAAACAATTTATTATAAAATAGAAAATATTTATATTATTATCTCTTTTTTTTACCTTTCATGTGTTTATGTTCATGTGTTTATGAATATTGTTTAGGTTTATTATTATAATTAAAAATGTTTAATAATTGTTTTTATTCATTATTATTTTTAACAAAAATACAAAATACAACTTATATTCTTGAGTAAAAAACATCGTTACCTTTGAGAGTGGTAGTTATGAACAAGTTAATCGATACATTAATCCCTATTTGATGACATAATTGGCCCCACTTTTTCTTTGAAAATGTGTTTATCTTCAAGATAGACGAGACACTGTAAAAATTGCAATTTTATTATGTTTTCTAAAATATTACAAAAATATATTTTTATTATTAGGAATTTTGCTTCTCATCTATAAAATGTATATTGCCATTTTATTATGTTTTCTAAAATATTACAAAAATATATTTTTATTATTAGGAATTTTTCTTCTCATCTATAAAATGTATATAAATCTTTTCGTCATAACCATATCTAAGAATATCTTGTCATGTTTTTAGAACCATTCAACATGGTTCAAAAAGAGCCTTGGATGTGATTATCACCAAAAAGTTTTTATACATATATTTTTATTAATTATTTTCAATTTTTTAAACTTAAAAATATGTTATCAAATTGTTTAGCTTAAGCAAAGTGAACTGTTAGAAATATGTTGTTTTACATTAAAAAGAAAAAATTAAACTAATAAAATAATTATTGAAATTGTAAAAAGTAAATTTTAACATAATCAAAATTATGTAAATATAAGTTTGATGAAAAAAATTAAATAAAATATTTAAATAAACTTAATAATATATGCATTGGGAAATTTAATTGGTAATCCAAATAATATAAAATATGTGAGACTGAGAGATATAAATTAATAACTTAATAAAACTAGATTTAACATAAATTAGTTTAATGAATAAAAAAAATTGTAAAATACATAAAATGATAAACTATAAATACAGCCCATGGTCTGACCTATGGTATTCATTTGGAATGTAGTTTCTTTATAGGGGGAACTAGGATGGTCTAAGTCAATTATATTTAAATGTTTATAACCATTATTATTTTAAAATTTTACTCTTCTAACTTTTCGCTCTTCATGATGTTTGTTGAGGTGAAAAGTTCCAAAAAAGTGGAATATTAGTTGTTCAAAGAGGAATTATGGAAATATGATTGTAAATAATTTATTAATATAAACTATACTAATTATTTAATAAAATTATATTTAAATGTTTATAACCATTATTATTTTAAAATTTTACTTAATAAAATGTATCTAAATTTTCATACATCCAAATATACATAGTTTTTCTTGTTATGTATTATTTTTCTTACTACTATTTTATTATTCCAATAATACATGGTTTTTTTTGTTATATATTATTTATGTTACAACTGTTTTATAATTCATGACTATTATTTCTTGATATATAAAAAACTAACTTAATAATAGAAATTTTTTAAAATATGTGATCTTTTTTAAATTTCCAAATTATTTCAGAGGACATGATCTTTAAAAGGCACTAAAGTATTGAATTATGATCCTTAAAGAAGTGACTAGATTCCGTGATTATGAGCTGATTTTTCTTTCATGATGTTTGTTGAGGTGAAAAGTTCCAAAAAAGTGGAATATTGGTCGTTCAAAGAGGAATTATGGAAATATGATTGTAAATAATTTATTAATATAAACTTTGTGAACTGAGATTAATTAATCATCCTGTTAAAAAGGGCCCAAAAGTCTCTTATTGGTCGTTCAAAGAGGAATTATGGAAATATGATTGTAAATAATTTATTAATATAAACTATGTGAACTAAGATTAATTAATCATCCCCAAGTGTTAAAAAGGGCCCAAAAGTCTCTTATCCATAACATTGACGATTAAGATAACTTTATGCTCTATGTTCCATACTTAAGATTTTTAGTAGTCTCTTATGAAGTACAACATGTCATAGTGATAAGTTTTTATTCCATTAAATAATTCTAGTTGTAGAACAAAGTCAGATTATTCAACATTGTGAATGTGATAGAAGAAAATAATTTCGTGGAAGGGTGGAGTATTCCCAACTTGGTCATAAAAACCAAGTGAATCCTTCGTGCAAAAAATAAAAATAAACATGCATATTTCGTCATATAGAGGTCTTGAGTACTTTGGCCAAAATGTCTCATCCATTATGAAAAAACACATCTTACATGCAATTAATAACAAAGAATTTGTTCCAAATCAATTACTCAATATGGATATTTTGATTTGAGGTCTAGTAAACATAAAATAAAAATAAACATGCATATTTCGTCATATAGAGGTCTTGAGTACTTTGGCCAAAATGTCTCATCCATTATGAAAAAACACATCTTACATGCAATTA
Organism: Pinus albicaulis; assembly: GCA_034641835.2. NCBI lineage: Eukaryota > Viridiplantae > Streptophyta > Pinopsida > Pinales > Pinaceae > Pinus > Pinus albicaulis. The sequence continues at coordinate 14,191,158 of MU968501.1, read as the reverse complement.
ATAGCAAAGAATTTGTTCCACATCAATTACTCAATATGGATATTTTGATTTGAGGTCTAGTAAACATAATTCTCCACCCGTTATTCTCGAGGATTAGTTGGAGCCAAGAAAGTTCCTACTATCTTTTCTTTCTTATATGCTATTCTTTCTTATACCACAACCTTACGGCGTTTCCTTTGCAACATGTGGTGCAATTGCTAGTTTTATAATAGTTTGAAAATAATACTATCAATTCTGCAAATATGTAGCTCAAAAATATTTCATGTGTGGAAAATTAAATTAGAAGAAAAATGTATAGTTATTTGGGGTGGTTCTTATAGAGCTGATAACTAGAAAAATTCAGTTGATACAAATATTTTGAATTTCCAAGATAGCCTGGTGACATGGGTAATGCTTTATTTTCTATTTATTAGGAATACATTGGAGCTTGCATGTCTAGGTACTTGGATCTCATGTCTTTTGTGTCTTTGGCATTTTTGAAATTCAGGCAAAGCCATTAATTTCTATAAACAATGGATGCAATATTAATTCTTAAATATAGTTAGGCCATTTTCTTAGGTTTTGTGCAAGATTTGTCGAAAGGCTACAATTAAAGTGATATCCAGATGCAGTTATTAATAAAGTATTGAGTAATATGTTTGGTTGTTTTCGTATCTGTCTTATGACATTTCTTCAACCTAATCATAATAGTTTCCAAAATACAACAAAAGAAAGCACTCCTTCACATAGTAGAAAGAAAAATAATTCACTAAGTAAGGAACATGGTGTGGGTAAAAGGAAAAAGAAGGTTACGGGGACAAGAATCCCTACAGCAGGGGTAAAAGGTGGTCCTAAATCCAAAGCCAACACAACTATTGGCTCATTTGTGCATTCTGGTTCATCCACACTAAAGGAGCAATTAAAACTTTCTACCCTAGAATATTACCCATAAACCTTTGAAGTGTAAATTGAAAAAACACCCCAATATACATGCATGAAAAGCGAAGAAAGACTAAATAATAAATTTGATTTTTAATATTTCTCTTTCATATGCTGCCTCTTCTTCTATAAGTTACAAATAACTTTCCCACTAAAATTTTTTGATCATAATATTAAAGGTGAGTTTTTCAATGGTCAACTCTGAGATTTGGAAGTTCCTACATTAGCATATCAAAAAAAATTATCGTCGTTGGTTTCATAAGAGTGATCAACCATCATGAACCAATAAGAGTTCGATAGCAATGTTTTGGTGTCTTGTAAAGGTAGTTTGTGGCAATATTATTAATTTAATGTTTTTTCGAGTGAAATAATTCTGCGTAAATTACTTCACTGCTTTTAACTTTGTTTTGGGTGAAATGGGCAAGTCAACCAACGAGGTATTTGCTTACCACTCATTGGAGTGTATTTTCCATGTCCAAAAGACTTGTGGTAGGATATGCATTCAACATTTTGACGTTTGTTGGTTTAGCCATGGTTTCTTTTAGTAAGTTCCCTCACAATTTTGCTATCATTAATTTTGAGCATTGACATTGTACTTCTACAACTTATCAAGGCCAATTTTATTTTAGGGGTGAAAAAGACGAGGCACGCTATGCCTCAACAAAAAAATGTACCATCATCAATTATATCTAGTTACAACATGCATCTTGGTGTCATTTAAACTTCGTAACATTTAGTTTCAACAAGGACCATATTGAGTGTCTATTATATACCAAGGTAGGAGTTCTCATTGAAAATGCTTGAATATTCTAGGAGGTTTTGGTTCTTACCATTATGGCTGCATGCTTTAGTATGTGAGGAATTTTTTTCTTTATTTGAATAAATTGTGAAAGTAATAAGTATCATTTTTTTTAGCAAGATCTGAAATTGTATAGATCAAAAATCTCTTGGTTTATAAGTCTAAATGGGGATTGCATTTTCATTAAGTTCTTTGCAAAACATAATTATGGTACATAGTTAACAGTAAAAGTACCTAGGGTACAACTCAATGGTATTTAATGTGAACATTTTGATATTTTCTTTTTATATTCTTACAAGGTTGTAGATGCTAAAAGTGGCTATTTTGGGGAAAATTACATGAAATTTCCAAGGTCACTATCACTGTAGATTCTGGAGCTTTGTAATTCTAGTTAGATTTATGCATTTCTTTTTCAAGAAATAGATTAATGGGTGTTACTTTATTGTTGTTGCTGCCATTTGAATTTGCTTGCAATGTTCATTTTAAAGTCTTATTCAGTGATTTTTTTCTCTCCTAGATTTTTTATGTTTTTTAGTTCTGGATTCATACTACATTGAGATGCAAGATGGTACAAAATATGCCTTGTATTGTCAACATCATACTAATTTTTTTGTTCATGTATTGATTTCCACATCCTTTGGCCATTTTGTGGAGGAGAAGCCCATCAGATTTTAAAATTCCTTATAATCAATATATGGATTCAATGAAAATCAATTTCTCAATTGGAATGAGATTCATGATGAATTTGGAGAGGGAAGAAGTCCTAGAGAAAAGGTCATTTTATTAGAAACTTTGATTTTAATAATACAATTTAGTTTAATTTTATGGGATCACACTCAGTCTATAGTTTTTTGTGTAATAGAAAACACAACGAGCCTCAAATCTATATCACAAGCTAATGTTGTCAAAATCCATCAAGGTATCATAATGGATCCAAGTATAATGTTTTTTTATAATTTTGTGTTTCACATCTATGCGAGGTTAGTGAGTAGTTTTATTATGATGTAAGTGACATGACATGCATATACACATTCTTTAGGTTGAATATTACATTCTTGAAGTGTATCAATATGGTGTAGTTTTATGTCTATTGAAGATGGACTCGCTTGAAGGGCCACACACAATTTTTGAACATTGGAATGTAAGCATCAATGGGAATTGGTAGATGCCTATATATCATCATGCCAATAAGATGTTCTAGGAGCACCTGGTGTTGTGGATAAGAATGTAGGCAAAAACATAAAAGCAATTGAGCAACAACCAATTTTTTATCTTTGTGAAATTTCTAAGAGGGCTAAATTTGTTTCACATCAAATTGATAGCAACTACAAATTATTTGGTTTTCATTTGATTGGTAATTCAACTAGGGGTGAACCACAACCATAAAAAACCTAGAGGTTTTGTATGCATGTTACAATAATGGACATGTTAACTTAGCTGGAATTTTTTTCCAGGAACAAATCCTTAGTAGTGTTGGAATTTATGAAAATTCCAGAACAACCAATGGAGAGAATAATGCTTTCCTTTGAACACAGAGAAATTATAAAATTTTTTCTTCAGGGATAGATTTCAACACTTTGAAACTTTCTGTTTCATTAACCAAAAAAAAACTATTACAAACTCTTCTTCTTCCTCACACAGAGGGATTAAAAAATAACAAGACTGCTGCATAAACACAGTGCTTGAAAAACAAAAACAAATTGTCTCTGTTTCACTAAAAAATACTTTGTCTTTCACTGTTACAAAAATGCACTCTATCTGTGCATAACAACACACTCTGAGTATTTAAAATACTCTCTATCTATTTTTAAGATTACAACACTCTTGTGTATAAATATATTTCGCACTGCTGTGTTGTGTAGTAATAAAACATTACATTACAATGCCTTTACCCTTTTTGGGCTTTTATATATCTGGCCCACTACATAAAACAAATATATAAAAATAACAACTATATGGCGCAACATATGTTAATAAAACAAAAATATTTAAAAACTAAACCTATGAATAAAACCTTTCGGGGCCCACACTTCTCAATGCGCATATGTTTATATAACATATGTTAATAACATATGTATATAATAAAACATATATAAGTAAAAATCATTCATCGTGTGATATATTAACAAACATAACATAATACTATGCCCCCAGACTTCAACAAACATCAAACCAAATTGCAAACACAAATCATGTTACAAATCTGGCTGACGTCATGAGAATTTTTGTGTGCACGATGAGGATTCCAATCCGCCCTATAGCCATATCATGTCCGATTTTGGGCTTGTGTACGGGCTTCAAAATGTGACGTGAAACTTATTTCAATCCACCTCATAAAACACAAAGCGTCCGAAAATTTTCTTGTTGACGTAGGCTTCAAAACAACGCGATTCAATTGACTTCTGCCACGTGGTCTGGGGACCACTGTCCTTCAAATAATTTTAAACTCTTGCGCATACAAAACAAATACTCTACTTATAAAAGGAAATCCTCTGTTCTTTCAAAATGAAAGCTCTGTTCTTTACTTTAAAATGAAATGCTCTGTTTTTTGAAAATACAAAGGACTGTAGGGTTTTTCACACTCCGATCTTGACTGATCACTGGAAATAGAAGGCGGCTCTTTGCCAGAGCCCTTCAAACAAATATAACAAGCGGCTTACAGTACTAAGCCATTGAAAGTAATATTTCAACACTCCCCCTTAATTTCAACTGCTGGGTTATCAGTCATACCCAGACATTTTCTTAAAAATTCAAAACTCTTCTGCCCCAATGGCTTGGTTAGAATGTCTGCAAACTGCTCCTGAGTTCTGCAGTGTTCTAAAACAATTTCTCCATTGTTTACCAATTCCATGATGTAATGAAACTTTGTGTAAATGTGTTTCGTTCTCTTGTGAAACACAAAATTCTTGGATAATGCAATAGCTGAGCTATTGTCACAAAAAATTATTGTACCTTTTACCTGCTCTTGGCACAAACTTCTTAGCATCCTCATCCAAATTTCTGACATGCTGCTGTTGTAGTTGCTGCATGTTCTGCCTCTGCTATAGACAACGCTACAATAGGCTGTTTTTTAGAAGCCCATGAAATGGCTCCTGAACCCATGTGAAAAACATAACCGGAAGTGCTCTTCCGATCATCTACACTTCCAAGCCAATCACTGTCAGTGTATCCTATTAAATCTAAACATTCTAAAGCAGTATATAAAATTCCATACCTTTTGGTTCCTTTAACATACCTCAGAATTCTCTTCGCTACCTGCAAATGTGCATCCTTTGGCCTCTCCATGAATTTGGAAATAAAACTAACAGCATCCATTATATTGGGCCTAGTTTCAGTCAAATACATTAGGCTGCCAACTATGCTCTTGTACAAACTAGGATCAAAATCGTTGCTGTTGTCCTCTCTGCTGAGTTTCAATCCCATCACTATGGAAGTGATTGTTGCTTTGCTCTCCTGCATATTAAATCTTTCCAGCACTTCATTAACATATTTTTCCTATGAAATAAAAATCCCATTTTCATCTTGTTCTACTTCTATTCCTAAGAAGTATCTCAACAAACCCATTTCAGTCATTTCAAATTCCTCTTTCATGACTGTTTTAAAATTTTCAATAAGGTAATCATCATTACCTGTAAAAATAACATCATCAACATATAGAACAACAATTAGCATTTTACCATCCTTTTCTTTGATGTGGAGGGTGGGTTCTCCCTCACACTTTTCAAATCCATTTTCCAATAGATAGGAATCTATCCTACTGTACCACGCTCTTGGCCCTTGCTTTAGCCCATAAAGAGCTTTCTTCAACTTGCACACTTTGTGCTTTTGGCCTTTCTTTTCGTAGCCGAGAGGTTGTTCAATGTAAACCTCTTCCATTAACACTCCATTTAGGAATGCTAACTCACGTCCATTTGGTAGACTTTCCACTTGTTTTGTGTTGCTACAGACAGCACTGCTCTCATGGTTTCCATTCTAGCAACTGGTGCGAAAGATTCCTCATAGTCTATCCCAAGCTTCTGCTTATACCCTTTGACAACAAGTCTGACCTTGTGTCTCTCTATTTTTCCTTCAGCATTACTCTTGTTCTTGTAGACCCATTTAACTCCAATCACATCTTTACCTTTTTGGAGTTCAACCAAATCCCATGTCTTGTTTCTTTCTATGGCATTAATCTCCTCATCCATAGCTTCTATCCATTTCCTATCCTTAATAGCTTATTCGAAATGAATAGAGTCATTAACATGACAATATAAACAAAGAATTCATACCTTCATTTGTTATCTCTTGTTCATAAATGTCATTTAAATTTCTGAACTTTGATCATCTTTCATTAGCTGTACAAGTGCTTAAAGAAGCACTCGAATTTCCTCCTTGTAGTGTGCTTGGAGAAGAACTTTCATTTCTCCTCAAGGGTGTATCTTGCTACCCTTGTGTTGGTGCTGCTGTTTGGGGATGTATTTCAGCCAACTCATCATCATTTTCATCATGAGATAAACAGTGTTTAACATTCACTGTTTTCTCTATGCTTCCATCCCAAGCTTCCTCTTCAATGAACTGAACATCTCTGCTCACAATAAACTTCTTGGTGGATGGGTTGTACAACCTATAAGCTTTGGATTCCTCACTGTATCCAATGAAAATACATTTCTCCCCCTTGCTGTCCAGCTTCTTCCTTGGCTGATATAGAATGTGTGCATAAGCCACACATCCAAAAACTTTCATGTGTGTGACACCTTGCTTTGTGCCACTCCATGCCTCTTCCGGCACTTTGTTCATAACTGCTTTTGTAAGACATCTATTCAAGATGTACGCTGCACAATGTACAGCCTCGGCCCAATAATCATTAGGCAAATGCTTTTCCTTTAACATACTCCTTACCATGTCCATTATTGTTCTATTCTTCCTTTCGGCAACTCCATTTTTCTACGGAGAATATCTAGTTGTAAACTTCTTGTGAATCCCATTTTCTCTACAAAAACGTAGAAAATATTTAGAGATATACTCACCTCCTCTATCAGTCCTTAGGAATTTGATGTGTAGCCCACTTTGGTTTTCCACAAGTTATTTGAAATTGCAAAATCTTTCAAACACTTCACTTTTGTTTTTCAAAAAGTAAACCCAAGTTTTTCTAGTAAAATCATCAATAAATGTTAACATGTAATGGCTGCTAGCAAGTGATGGAGTTTGCATCGGTCCACACAAATCTGAGTGGACAATCTCTAAGGGTGTCTTTACCATTATGCTTTTCCCAGAAGGAAAACTTTCTTTGTGTTGTTTCCCCAAGATACAACCTTCACAAAGGCTATCTGGTTTCTCAATCAATGGCAAACCTCTTACCATTCCTTTTCTTTTCAACAAGTTAAGACCTCCAAAGTTGAGATGTCCAAATCTCAAGTGCCACAACCAATTGTCATCTTTTGGTTCGCTTTGGAAAGCCTCTTATGTCACTGCTGCTACTTCTTCTTCATTTTTCAAATATGCTCTCATCCTGAGAGGGAACATCATGTTCCTTGTCATCTTCACTTCAGCAACATTGTTTGTTGGGTGGTTTATCCATGATGGTGCAAACATCATCCTCAAAGAAAACATTGTACCCATTTTGAACAAGCTGTCCAATACTCAAGTGGTTACATTTCATTCCTAGAACATAATAGACATCTGCTATGGATTTATTTTCACCTTTCCTTGTTCAAACATTTACATCTCCTTTTCCCATAACAGAAACTTTAATATCAGTCCCTAGTGTGACTTGTGACTTCACACTCTCATATAACATAGAAAACATGGCTATGTTTCCTGTCATATGGTTACTGCAACCGGAGTCTAGAAACCATAAATCCTCACTCTTTTCCTCAGCCATATTACAAGCTAAAAATAATTTATCTTGGCTGATATTTTCTCTAGTAAAATTTGCATTTGTTCTATTTCCCATATCATGCTGCTTCTTTCTACATTCATTTGCATAATGTCCATATTTTTTACAATAGTGACATTGGACATTGGATTTATCATACCTTTTTCTTTGAGCATGTTGCTGGCCACTTTAATGGCTGCTGCCTTGGCCTTGTTGCTGATTTGGATTGCTACCCCTTCCTTGAGCCTTTGCTGGATTGTTTCTTCCACCTCTGTTTTGGCTTCTGCCTCTTCCTCTCTTGTTTCCTCTGCCTTTCCCTCTTCCTCTTCCGAAAAACATTTGGGTCTTAAAGGCATGCTCCAGAGATGAGTTTTCATTTCTACCCAATCTCTGCTCATTTATCATCAGTGATGCATGTAGCTCATCCACTGAAAATTTTGTGAGATCCTTGGTCTCTTCTATGGTGGTGAAAATCCCATCAAACCTTGAGGGTAGGCTCCTCAAGAGTTTTTCCACAATCCTCCTTTCTTCAGGAGTCTCTCCATGAGACCTTATCTGTGTGACCATTCCAATCACATGAGTGAAGAATGAGTCAATGTTATCTAACTCCTTCATGCAGAGAGTCTCAAAGTCTCTCCTCAGCAACTGAAGTTTTGTTGTCTTCCCTTTCTCCATGCCTTGATAGGTTGTCTTGAGATTTTTCCATTCTTCTTTGGATCTCTTGGTTGCTGCTATCCTTGGAAACACACTCTCATGCACTGCTTGATACAAAAAGTAGAGGGCTCTAGAATCCTTCTTCTTATTTCTCTTCAACATTTCCTTCTCTGCCTGATTTAAATCATTAACCTCATTTTCATCTGCTGGCTCATCAAATCCATCCTCAACAAGTTCCCATAAGTCTTGGGAAGCAAACAGGGCTCTCATGGTTATTTCCCAGTAGTCATAGTTTTTCCCATTAAATAGTGGGAGCTGGGAATTTCCAATACCCATGCTAGTGTTGGCTCCATCCATTCTTGCACTCTTAACTATGCTTCAAAATACTTGACTGTGTTGTTTTTAAACAACTGACTATCTTCAACAGTAACACAAAAAAATGACTTGAGAAATACCTTGGATTCTTCTTAACTGAGCCTTCACTCTTCTGGAGAAGCTGCTGCAACAAAGAACTCCTTCCTTCAGCTTCTTTGACACCTTCAAAGAGCCTAGACTAGCTTAGATACCATGTTGGAATTTATGAAAATTCTAGAACAACCAATGGAGAGAATAATACTCTCCTTTGAACATAGAGAAATTATAAAATTTTTGCTTCAGGGACAGAGTTCAACACTTTGAAAATTTCTATTTCATTAACCAAAAAAAAACTATTACAAACTCTTCTTCTTCCTCACATAGAGGGATTACAAAATAACAAGACTGCTGCATAAACACAATGCTTGAAAAACAAAAACAAACTGTCTCTGTTTCACTCAAAATACTATGTCTTTCACTGTTACAAAAATGCACTCTATCTGTGCATAACAACGCATTGTTGAGTATTTAAAATACTCTCTGTCTATTTTTAAGATTACAACATTGCTATGTATAAATATATTTCGCACTGTTGTGCTGTGTAGTAATAAAACATTACATTACAATGCCTTTAGCCTTTTCGGGCTTTTATATATTTGGCCCACTACATAAAACAAATGTAAAAAAATAACAACTATATGGCGCAACATATGTTAATAAAACAAAACTATTTAAAAACTAAACCTATGAATAAAACTTGTCGGGGCCCACACTTCTCAACGCGCATATGTTTACATAATATATGTTAATAACATATGTATATAATAAAACATATATAATCAAAATCATTCATCGCATGATATATTAACAAACATAACATAATACTATGCCCCCAGACTTCAACAAACATCAAACCAAATTGCAAACACAAATCGCGTTACAAATCTGGCTGACGTCATGAGAATTTTTGTGTGCGCGATGAGGATTCCAATTCACCCTATAGCCATATCGCATCCAATTTTAGGCTTGTGTATGGGCTTCAAAATGTGACGCGAAACGGATTTCAATCCACCTCATAAAACACATCGCGTCCGAAAATTTTCTTGCTGACGTGGGCTTCAAAACAACGCGATTCAATTGACTTCTTCCACGTGGTCTGGGGACCACTGTCCTTCAAATAATTTTAAACTCTTGCGCATACAAAAAAAATACTTTGCTTATAAAAGAAATCCTCTGTTCTTTCAAAATGAAACCTCTGTTCTTTGCTTTAAAATGAAATGCTCTGTTTTTCAAAAATACAAAGGACTGTAGGGTTTTTCACACTCCGATCTTGACTGATCACCGGAAATAGAAGGCGGCTCTTTGCTAGAGCCCTTCAAACAAATATAACAAGCGGCTTACAGTACTGAGTAGTTGAAAGTAATATTTCAACAGATAGTTGATTAAATTCAAATTATGGACAAAAAATAGTGTCTTGATTATTTTTCAGAGTCTTTGTAGTTGTTATGTAATTATGTTGTAATTTTTAATGTAAAGGATCGCTCCACCAATCATCCTTAATGTCCTCGTGGTTCAGAAAAGACTATTATAGCTCCTTTAATATCAAATTTTCATATGATGACTCTTCGACTGTAAGTTACTAAATTTGTGTTATCATGGGATTTAAAAGGGTTTAATACTATCTTGAACTCTACATAGATGAATTCCATGGAAATAAAGGAAAGTAACAATATAGGATTCTTACCTTTGGTTTGTTGGTTTTCGTAACTCTTAAGAAATAGTAGAGCATAGAGACTTTCTACTCTGAATTTGCAGCTTTTAAAAATGGAGACATAATTATCATTATTCAAACATAATACAATAAAATTGATGAACGTGAATTTGGATCCTCGTTCATAGGGTGAGGTAGTGAGGGGATGATTCAACTCCTAACAATTTGGGGGAAATCATGAGTAGAACGACCAGGGTTTTATGTTGAGCTTGTACATGTTAGAGAATCTTGACTTAATAACAAATGTCTCACATTAAAGTTCAAATCATTATGGGAGATTCCTAGGAGGTGAGGTAGTGGATTATTTAATGAAACATTATTATTTTATGTTAATTTATTTATTAAATGTATAATTTTAGTATAAAATTTATATAATTTAAATATTCAATATAATCATATTTCATTTCGACAAGAAGAGAAAGAAACATCAAAATAATGATGTTCAAAATTACCCAAAATCATGCTCTTTATAATTGATTTTTTGGTTAAATTTATCTAAATCCAAATTTAATATCGAAAATTTGAATGCCCATTCCGATTTCAGCTCATATGAGTTCATTTTAGCCAAATATAAAATTGTTTGTGATTCAAATAGTTGCATGCCTCAATAAATACTTTCAATTAATGATTCTCTCGTATATAGTTTTAACCTGGAAAGAGATCTTGTATTTGTGCTTGTTTCTCCATGCTTTGGAAAATTGCAATTAATTTTACAAATCTATTTGAAACAACAAAGTTTTCATTTAACATTGTATATTCAGAGAATTCATTTTTTTCTCTTGTTCTATTAGTTAGCATGGAAGATTTTTTTGTTCAAAACAAGTCACCAGATTCCATATCAAGGAAAAAATTAATGAGGCAAAAAAGCGAAGAGTTTGAATTGGACAAGGAAAAAATTGGAAAATACAAAAGAATAAATATATACACATATTTTGAATTAAGTAAATTACTTTTAATTGACAACTAATAAATCATGTTCATACAATGAAAGATATCAATAGATGTCCAAAATTTCATGGACGAATATGTAACTCGTCCATAATATGAGTCTAGAGCCCAAATTCAGAGGTGGAAGCATATACTTGTAAAAAATAACTACATAGTAAACATTGAAGTCAAATACTAAGTAATGAACAAAAACTATGAAAGTAACCCGTAGAGGTCCCTCCAAAGGTGAAAAAGATGTCAAAATAGGCATGTATGTAACAACAACTCACTGAATGAGACCCTACTATTTTTGAAACCCATGTTGTGTTTATGTATTTTAAAAATAACAATGTAATGGAGGGTTATTCACATTCATTGCTCTATATGCCCATATATCTTCAACCATTTACTTGTTCTATTTCTTCCTTTAAGAAGAACTTGTAATATACAATCCTTCATGTTGTTGGAGATTTTACTCAAATCTAGAATCTCTAGGGTAAATGTTTCTTGCATGGTGTTGTATTATGTAGCTTTTTAATTGTCATTCCATATTGATTTCATGGAATCTATGTCGCGCTTTGTCACTCTGCTAATACTCATTGTGTAGAACATAGCTTGACTTTAGCAGTAGCAATTTTAATATCTATTTGGGTGAGCTAACCATTGCAATATCCAAGGTTGTTAATATATAGCTGAGCTCATGGAATCCCTAATGTAACATGTTCAGGTATCATAACACTTACATTGCAGCAAATACAACATCGAAATTGAAGACCTTATGCAATAAATTTAAGATTTCTCTCACTTAAATTATAATATATCACATGTATTCATCTATGTTCTTTCTTCATATCCTATCGACTTACGATGTTTCTTTTGCAACATCTAGCACAATTGCTAGATTATATGTTTTTTTGTTTTCATTTGGTAAAATAAAAACAATATTAAAAATATTATTATACCAAAATTAAAAGAAAAATTATGTACCATTAGAAAGTTAAAAGGGTAAACAAAATCTAAAAAATTATACTGAAGTATTCACTCAAACATTGAAAATTAAAAGTATTCATTTTTCTTAACAAGTGTAAAGAAAAAAATGCACAATCTTAAATTATAAAACAAAATCCTCTTGGGTTCCGAATAAAATTGAGAGTAAAACATCTTTCAATTAAGGAGTGTCACCTTTAAAACATTAAGAGGGTTGAAAATCAGTAACTCCTTTCTTGCATTTCTTAACTTAAATAGAAATTAGATATAAATTTCAAAATAGTTGTTAACTTATACTAGAATTGGACTTGAATTTTAAAATATCTATTATATTTTCAATCTCCTTAACATTTAAACTTAACAAAACTATAAATAACTTGAAATACTTATAATAATATTCAAAATTAAAATAAAATTTAATATTTTTGTAATATTCTCTCATTATGTTAAATTATAGTAAATTATCGTTATTTTTTTTATTTTCCAAGTGATGTGAATCTTAATACCTAACCACAACTCAAAAACATCTTAGTCTTCAACATCTTAATTTGGAACCAATAATCTTTGGAACACAAAAAAGCCTTAATAAAATACATTGTGACTATGTGTTGTATGCTCTATAAACATAAGCTTTCTTAATTTTAATAAATATGGTAATAAAAAATATTTTAAAATTCCTCAAAAAATTTGAATCCCCTTTACCTAATTGGAATGGAAAATTAAAATACCACCAAAAATTAAATCAATGATCAAAAATACCAAATTTAAACTCCACCTAAAACATTAATGTCTTCACATATATGCCTCACCGTAATGAGGGTGGTTTAAATCAAAATTAATGTTGTGAGAACTATATTATTTTCATCGTTTAGCCAACAACAGTATAAAAACTTTTTTCAAATATAATAGTGGGATTTTGCTTTTCATTCTTGGAAGAGGTTTGAAACTAAATGTAATTTATCTGCCGGAGTTTAGATTATTCGGGTTCATTAATATAATAATCATATGACTCGAATTGGATAGAGAAGTGTGCAAAAGGATATGGTACCAGTCTCTATTGGACTCAATGCCATTCCGCAAAATTTACGGTCAAAACACAGCACACACAGCACGACTTTTAAGCATGAATCTTAAATGACCACATGCAACTTCGAAATTGCCTGCATCGAAAGTATTTCAAAACCATTATTTATGGTTTTTATATTGTTTGACTTTTGTCATCGAACTAGATTGAAATAATTACTCCCAATTATAATTGGCATTGATAATTACTCCCATTACACTTTGTATATATGGAGTTGAGAGATAGTTTAAATTTAAGATGTTTTAACCATGCTAGAGAGTTCCAAGTTAGGAAGTGTAAGTTGTGTATGTGTGAGTTAAAATTAGTGGTTTTGACTCTATTTTATATGTAACTTTAAGCAATTGAATCAATATAATTTACTGAAAAGTAGCTTGTATTAAAGCGTGTTATTTTGCTATTTTTTTAAAATCTATTTATCATATTGGTATCAAAGCTTAGGAAGAATCCATGAGTTGAGAAATCACGAATTTGCTGGTTGAGGGAAGAACAACCATTGTTTACTAAAAGAGATAGTTGGTTTGTAGATTTGTGCCAGTTGTTGCTTCATATCTATGTTTGGTCACTAATCCTCCACTGCCACTATGAATAGAGCTAAGGAAAAGCAAGAGCGTCCAAGAGTGTAGCAACAGTGTGCAGAGCCACGGCTAGAGAGAAATTAATTGTTTATTATGTTTTAGTTGAAGAGTCACAATAGACATCATTGTGCCAGAGTTATACGCTGACAATAAAGTAGTTATGAGCCTTCTCCACTAAGAGTCACAATAGACATCATTGTGCCAGAGTTATACGCTGACAATAAAGTAGTTATTCCTTTATGATTTTCCAAGCCATACACTTGAGCCAAGGGCCTCTAGCTAATTTGTGAAGTCGTCATTATGAACCACTATCGCGAGTTCTCGAAGAATTTAGTGTTTCCATTGGAAAAGACTTCAAAAATATCATTTGGAGGTGTTTTTTTTGGATTACTTGGTTACGTTCCAAGGATGTCTGGGAACATGTAGTACGAGGCAATACAAAGTCAAGTGATGAGGAAACCAAACATGCTTTAACAAACACACAAAAATATCAATGGAGAATCAACAAAAAAAGGATACAAGAGAAATTTCTATCATCCAAAATGCCATGGATGCAACTATCTTTCCCAATATCTCATCAACAAAGACCTCTACGATAGCGTGAGACGTCCTAGACACTAATTATCAAGGAATTACAAAGGTGAATATAGTTAAGTTGCAAACATTGAGGATGAACTTTGAGAATTTGAAGATGAAAGTGTGAGAGTGTGTGGAAAAGTACATACCCCAAGTTATAAACATTGTCAATCAACTAGGGATGAATGGTGAAAATATTTCAGATCAAAAAGTGGCAAAGAAGGTTCTCAAAACCTTTCCTAAGAAATTTGAAGCGATGGTCACAACCATTGAAGAGTATAAATACTTATCACAACTATTAGTAGATGAAATATTGAGATCCATGTTATCCAATGAATATGGAATAAATAGACATGAAGAATCTTTGGAAAATGCATTGAAATCAAAGGTTTCTATCTAATGAGGAAGAGGAGGATAAAGATCAAAAGGCAGGGGCGGGAATAATAGAAACAACAATTACAAAGACGATTTAGAACAAGAAAGAATATTTGATGAAAATACTCGCAAGTCAAAGGAGGGTAATAATAGAAGTTTGCAATTAGATCAAAGGTATGAAAAATAAAACATTAAATTTTATTGTTGTATTAAAATGAGTCATTATGCACATGAATGCGGAAAGAAGAAAGTTGATTTTAACATAAAAGTTGTAAACTATTCTTTTGAGAAGTGCGAAGAATTGTTATTCCTTATATGCAATACGTCTCAAGAATTATCCAATAACATATGGCTTATAGATAGTGGATGTAACATTCATATGGCAGAAAATAGAAGCATAATTATAGACATGGGTGATTTAGTTTTGAATGATATTAGGTTGGGGGTAGACAATATTCTAAAAGTTATGGGAAAAGGAACAACTAGCATCCTCACCAGATAGGGTCACAAAAGACACATACTATATGTGTATTGTGCTTCATGTTTGAAACCTAATCTTCTTAGTGTTGGTCAACTTACTAAAAAAGAATGTAACATAGTCTTTATTAAAGGAGATGATTGCTTCATATATTATACACCTCCTAGTAAAATGTTGATTTCCAAAGTAAATATGACAAAGAATAAGGTGTATCATCTTGTAATAAAGTATAATAACATGATTACTCATTTGCACAAAGAGAAATTTGCATGGATAATTTTTTGTTATGACACTTCAAATTTGATCATCTACATTACGGTGGCCTTAGAATATTGCAGAAATAGAAGATCAGGGGTTTCCTCCCATTCATGAGCGGAAGAGTTCACGTGAGATTTGGATTCTAGCAAAGCAGCACAAGGATAATTTTCTTAGGAGAGTGTCTTATAGAGCAGAGAGTGTCTTATAGAGCAGAGGAACCTTTGGATTTGGTTCATACAGATATATGTTTTTCAATATAGACGAATTCTATTGGAGAAAGCTACTACTTCCTAAACTTCATAGATGATTATAGCATAAATATTTGGGTGTATTTACTCACAAAGACGTATGAAAAGTTTGACAAGTTTCTAGAATTCAAGTCAATGGTAGAGAAGCAAAGTGGTCATCAGATCAAAGTGTTATGCTAAAACAAAGGAGGTGAGTATGATTCAAAATATTTTCATAACTTTTGCAAGTATCATGGGATAAAAAGAAAATTTTACAATAAGTTATACATTGAGCAAAACGGTGTAGATAAAAGGAAAAATAGAACCATCATGAATATGGCTAGAATTATGAAGGAAAAACATCCATCAAATGAGTTTTCGGGGGGAGAAATAGCTTGTTCGGTTTATTTCTTGAATAGATCTCCCACTAAAAGTGTAATGAACAAATTTCCATAGGTAGCATGAACATATATGAGTTGTGGTGTAGCACACTTCAGGGGTATTTGACTATGTGGTATATTCTCATGTGCCTAAGGAGTTGAGGAAAAAGCTAGATGATAGAAGTGAGAAGTGCATTTTTATTGAGTATAGTGATCATTCCAAATAAAAAAAGTTGTACAATCTAATAACAAAGAAGTTGTTAGTTAGCAGAGGTGTTGAATTTAAAGAAATGAAGCACATGATGGAAGCATTGATAAATCTATATTAGTTAGAGGAGTGATCCCTTAAGTAAAGGATGATGCAGAAATAAAGTTCTACAAAAAGTTCAACAACATTCACAAAGATAGTCATCAATCATAAACGCTCCAACAAGAAATCCAAGACATTCTATTCAAGGTGAGACATCTTCTCTTGTAACTTAATGTACTCCTACTACTCAATCAAATAGCGAATGAAGGCCTAGAAAGACCAGAAGTTTAAGAGAGATCTATGAAGATGTATATGTGAATTCAAATTTTGCATTATTTACTTGTCAACTGACATGTTTTGTGGAGGCAATGAAAGATGAAAATTGGGTTAAATGAATGGATGAAGAGATGAATTCCATAGAGAAAAATGATACATGAGATCTAATACAATTACTAGAAGATAAATATTGCATAGGTGTTAAATGGGTTTTCAAAGAAAGCTCAATGAGAAAGGAGAAATAAAAAAGTACAAGTCTAGATAGGTAGCACAAAATTTGCACAACAACTTGGAGTGGATTATGGTAAGAGTTTTGCACTAGTTGTAAGGGTAGATACAATTAGAGCTATCTTAGCCATGAAAGTGAAAAAATAGATGGAAATTTTAGGAGATGGATGTAAATTCAACATTCTTGAACAAAATTTTGGAAGAGGTGTGTATGCAACAAACATGAGGATATGAGATAAAAGGTCGTGAAAATAAGGTTTACAGGTTGAAGAAAGCTCTGTCTCGACTTATGCAAGCTCCTAAATCTTGGTATAGCAAGATTGATTTGTATTTGATCAACAATGGATTTAGTAGAAACAACAATGAACCTACATTGTATACAAAGGTGAATGAGCGAAGACAAATTCTAATTGATTGTTTGTGTTAATGATATGATATTCACAAGGAATCTATTAGTAGAAAATTTTAAAGAAGCTATGAAGAAAGAATTTGAAATATTTGGTTTGGGGTTGATGAGTTTTTTTCTTGGTATTGAATTCACTCAATTAAATTCATTGTTTTTCAAGCAAGGTATGTCATGGATGTGCTAAAGAGGTTCAAGGTGTTGAATTCTAAACCAACACCAACACCAACTACAATGGGAACAAATATTAGCAAACCAAATATAGGATCCAGTGTAGATCCAACTCTATTCAAGAGATTGGTTGGTAGTCTTATGTATCTTACCGCAACTAGACAAGACATTATGTGCATTGTTAGTTTGATTTTTAGGTTCGTGGAGTTTCCAAAAGACTTGGATTGTCAAGTAGTTTGGTTATGTAAAGTACTAGATGCTCTACAACAAACACAAGAGGGACCAACTACAGTGTATTTTGGTAACAACTTAATAGTACCCTTACCTTTGTCATATAACCATGTTTTTATCAGAAAAGAAAGCATATTGATAAGAAATATCACTCATAAGAGAACTTGTAAGCAATGGAGAAATTCACAGATCAAAGTGATTTCCAAGTTATTCAGATGACATATTCACAAAACTGTTGATAAAAAATGCATTTGAGTTTCAAAGATGCAAGCATTAGTGGTAGTATTTAAGGAGGAGTATTGAAAATAATTACTCCCAATTAGAGTTAACATATTCACAAAACCATTGATAAAAATTGCATTTGAGTTTCAAAGATGCAAGCATTAATAGTAGTATTTAAAGAGTATTGAAAATAATTACTCCCAATTACAGTTAACATAGAGTTTCAGGGAGTGTGGAAATAGTCTAAATTTAAAATATATAAATGATACTACAATTTTAATTTAGGAAATGTCAATAATAATGTATGTGTGGCCTAAGATTAACATTTATATTCTTAGTAGTTTTGAAGAAAAAGTTTGAGACTATGTAAATGTAATTTATTTACTGGAGTTTAAACTATTAGAGTTCACTAGTATAATAATCAGATGACTCGAATTAGATACAGAGGTTGTGCGCAAATCGATCATGGTGCGAGTGCTTTATTGGATTCAATGCCATTCCACAAAATTTACTGTCAAAACACACAGCACACAGCACGACTTTTAAGCATAAATATTAAATGAACACATACAACCCCGAAGTTCCGTTCATCTACACTTCAAACCGATTATTTGTGGTTTTCATAGTATGCTGACTTTTCTCATCGAACTCAGAAAACCATAAAATTGCAGGATTGGAGGGAACCACGCCAAAGCTTCATGCGGAGAGTTCGGATCTCTCACACTTTCCACGACGTTGATCATTGGATTTCGCAGTTCTATTGACCAAAATCAACTGTTTCATTAATGATCCTAGTTTAATTGGCAACCAGCTTCAATACCTCGGCCCTGGTAAGACCCGTTTAAGCTAGCCAAAGCATAATTAGTTCTACCTGGATTTTTTATCAGCCCACTTGAGAGCGTACGCTGTGTTCCAGCTCTAAATTGGTTGTCGATTCAAAGCTGCCAGCGATTGCATTAAAATAAGAACCCACTTGCTCAAGGAACGCCTATCAAGGATTCTTAGTTTTCAATGCCACAAACGACGTGGTTTCCTGCATTATAAATAAACCAGACATATCCACACTTCAGCAATGCAGAGCTTTGCCTCCTAAGTTTCCTCTGTTGAAGCTCGGGCATTCTGAGAGTTTGGGTTGAATAATTGTCTGTGAATATGGAGATGGCCAAGGCAGTTGGGCTCCTCGTGGTGGTTATTGCATTGTTTGTTCAGTGCAATGCCAGGGATCCCTATGCTACTCCAAGTCCCCCGGGTCCTTCAGGACCGGCCCCTCCACCGCCGTTTAGGGTGGCCGGGCTGACCAGACCCGGAGAGACAGAGAAATGTTACCAAAATTCCAGATGTTTAGGGACGACCCTTCAATGCCCTAAGGAGTGTCCCGAACGGAACCCAGCAGATCCCACCGCTAAGGGATGTTTTGTGGATTGTGGCCCCAAGTGTGAAGCAACCTGCAGACGTAAGTTCATGCTTGTTATGTTATTGTGTTAGCATCCCTAGGGCACTAGTTTGAAGATTAGTATTACCATACATCCATCTTGGATCTATGCAAATCTGCAAATTCGTGAAGGGGGACAAATAAAATTCAATAGTTTGATGTTCATTATCCTAATTTGATTTTAAATTTTGTGTATGATGTGTTACAGATCGCAAACCTAACTGTGAAGGAGTTGGAGCGCTGTGCTACGATCCCCGCTTCGTCGGAGGAGATGGTGTGATGTTCTACTTCCATGGCAAGAGTGACAAGGACTTCAGTTTGGTGTCAGATGATAAATTGCAAATCAATGCTCATTTTATTGGCAGGAGACCAGAAGGGAGAACCAGGGATTACACCTGGGTTCAAGCCCTGGGTATCATGTTCGGCACTCATACTTTCACTGTTGGCGCGAACAAAGTGGCCGAATGGGACGAAAATGTCGATCAATTTTTCTTCACCTTCGACAAGCAGGCCTTCACCCTCCCACGAGGACATCGCACTGTCTGGAACTCCCCGGAGGATAAACTCACAGTGGAACGCACTGGTGAATCCAACAGCATTAATGTTGAAATACCAAATCTGATGCAGTTGGCCATCAGCGTGGTGCCCATTACCGGGGAGGATAATCGTGTTCATAAATACGGAATACCATCCGACGATTGCTTCGCTCATCTGGCAATAGAATTCAAGTATTTGAACCTCTCTCCGGCTGTGGAAGGCGTTCTCGGGCAAACTTATAGGCCGGATTTTAAGAGCCCTGTGAAGGTTGGTGTTCCGATGCCTATCATGGGAGGTGAAGACAAGTACGGGACCTCGTCTCTTCTTTCCGCAGACTGCAAGTTATGCAGCTTCAAGGCGGGGGCCACTTCTCCCCGCTTTGAAAGCTTGCTTGTCGACTCTACTATGGGGCTTGACTGTACCAACAAGTTCGGAAACGGCCATGGTATTGTATGTCGCAGATAAATTAAGGGTGGAGATGGGAAAAAATGTATGATCCTCCCAAGGCTAGGGATGCAGTAGTTAGATGCGCCGAATAAGAGTCGTCGTCTGGTTGTTTTCAGGTTTTATAAGCATTTGTGTGTCGTCCGTCATTAGCCATTATCAAGTTGTGATATCTAGATTCTCTTCGTGTCAAATTGTTCTTAAAAAATATCTTTACATAAATAGTATATTAGTTTGTTTATTTCCGTGACTATAAGAATTTGATTGTCTTTATGTTCATCAAGATGTATTGAGTATATCATTTTTAAGCAGGGAGTACACATAGGATAGTAATGCACCTACAATATTCTTTGAACCTTAAACAATTAACTTATTTTTTCACCTGACTCCCTCTCCCCTATATTTTACATATTGAAATTGTTTCCATTCCTATCAGAATTGCTTTCTATATCATTTTTAAGCAAGGAGTACACATAGGATAGTAATGCACCTACAATATTCTTTGAACTTTAAACAACTAACTTATTTTTGTCACCTGACCTCCTCTCCCCTCTATTTTACATATTGAAATTGTTTCTCTATCCACCAAATTTTCAAAATATTCGAAAATACTTATAACTCACCCACGTATTTCAGAAGCAATGCCCGTGCACAAATGAGGGAATCGCAAGGTATTATCTGTTGAAGATAAAAGAGAATTGAAGGAAAATGCAGGGAGTGATCTATAGCATTTACCTAGGGCCAGAGAGCTCCTACAGATTTCACTACAACTGTGGCTATGGCTCCAAGAGACGTGCCGAAATATTTGCACTCTGGGGACTCGGGAGTACTGTTCTGTACCACTTGGCTTAGCTTAAGGATCTTACTATTTATGGAGATTCCAAATCGAAGTTGTCTACAGAATGGCTGGAATTTAGTCAACTAAAATTCAAAAAATCATGTGCTTGGAGTGTTTAGAATCCATTTTTATGCTGCAAAATGGATTCAGCACTATCAAGAATCCTTAAGACACTCAAAATATTAAAGTTTAACAACTGTAAACAAGAATTTAGGCAAATCTTTGCCAGATTTTCTGAAAATCATTGCCGGATTCTGAGTGAAAACACAACCTTTTTAAACTACGCGTTTCAAATTTACTGTTCTGTACCATTAGGCTCAGCCTAAGAATAAGGATCTTACTATATATATATGGAGACTCCAAATTTGTCATAGAATGGGCAAAGGACAGGATCTTTAAACTCTCAGGCTCTAGAATCTTGGAAAAACAGAACAGAAGCTTTGATCAAACTATTCCACTTTGTTTTAATCTCCCACATCTACCTGATCTAAAACTGTGAAGCCAACTGCCTCTCCAAGGATGGATGCAGCTCGGATTAATTTCCAAATTTATGACACTGCCATTTGCAAGAGTCCAGACATATTCTGATCTAATAGACTGGTTTCCTCGGATGATTTCATGCATTCTTATCCTCTGTTTTTTATCTGTTGTCTGTTTCTTGAGCAGCGAACTTTCTCTGGATTTTCTGCAGGGGACGAGACATCCTCTGACTCTCCATATCGGTTTCATGAGAGGACTTCTAGCCTACTCTGTTTTCTGGGAATACTATGCTCTGTTTTTTATTGTTGTATCTTGGTTCTTGACAACAGTAGCTATCTTTCCTTTTTTTTCGCATGACTGTAGCTCTCTGTTTTTCTATAGAGCATTGTTTGGTATAAGTTTATAAGTTTTCATATGGCTACAGTGAGAAGCTTTTTTCTCAGAAAAAAAACCATGGTTAGAATTTCCATTAGATTAAGAATTTATAAAATAAATTAGAGCATCTCAATAAGATACGGAAGGTTATGTTGAAGTTTGTTTTTAATGGTATTTATTTATTTTTATTTTTTAAAATTATCAAATTTTTCAAAAAATAATTTTTTTTGTATTTTAAATTTTTCAAATTTAATAATAAATAATTTTCAATAAGTTTCAATTTTGTATTTTAACTTTTTAGAAATTTAATAATAAATAATTTTCAATAAGTTTCAATTTAAAATAATAGTAATTAATAAAACATAATTTTTTAAATATTTTTAAATTATGATATTAGAATCATATTTATTTATTTATAAGTTACAAATTTCTATAATGCAGTGGAGATGGATTTTCATGGTTGTAAAATTTGTAATATATTTATTTTTGTAATGTATATAATTTTAATTAATATATTATATTTTATAATTAATAACAATTTTAATTATTATAAAAATTATTACAAAATAATTATTTATTTCATTTCTATAAATGTTTACTAATCATTTAATTTATATGGTAGTTATTTATGTAAATCAATCACTTTTTTATTTTTTCTGAGAAATTTGTTATCCTAAAGGTTTTAGTAAATTTACTCATTCTCGTACTTTTTGGAAGAAGAATGCTCTCGTACCGTGAAACGTTTCAGGAATCAAACTTATCTTACGAAGGCTGTCATGACCAACACACTTAAATTGTTCGATTATAAAGTGGGAAGATTAAAAGTCGGCCATATTATGCATTTCTTTTTTTGTATGGGCTTTACGCATTAGAAGAGGTGTTTGGCAAGGAGATTAATCCATGTTTCTGTAGCCCCCCAACCCCTGTATCCCATAAGCCCAACACGGTTAAATTGCCTTGGTTAAGTTTGTGTTTTTTACAGTGATTTCTAAATAGGATTAGGACCTTCTCAAGTAACCTCAACAAAGAACAATTAACAGCTTTGCAAACCTTTCAAAAGCACTAGAGTCGGGAGACCTGTTTACAATATAGGAAGATTAGGAGATTAAGCTGCTTGCATAACTGTGTAGATAGACCAACCAGTTTTCGCCTCAAACACCTCTGTGTCCCGGGTGTGAATGGGAATTCAAATCAAGATTGTGTTTATATTGTGCATCAGCTACAATTTCAATGGGCTTATTGGTGCTCTGCGTCTGATCTGGTTGCTACGGGCACAGGGTTGCCACCCCAAATCCATGGACATTCTTGTATATCCCTTAACTTACACTTTCTGATAAAATATGAATGGAGAAACCAAGCTCATGCTGATAACCCCGACTCTGACAAGAAAATTTTTGTTCTTCTAGAAATGAGGAATCCAACGGCATATCATACTGACTCAACGCTTCATATAATTGACTCCTCTCAATCTACAGGACTGTGGCTCATGTCCATAACAGAACATTTGAATCAAGCCAGAATGACAGATGGTCAAACTGGCAATCAAAAAAAAGCAAGGAGAGGTAGGAAGGCTCAAGAATATCAAACAACAAGCCCAAGTAAAAGAGGTAGAAAGAGCAACAAGCAACTTCTTGAAAATATTGCAGATACATACAACTTAGGGAATCCAGTGCATATTAGAAAGAATATACAGGGAAGGGAGAGGCAAAATGATGATGAAGACGAAGACCACAGAGTGCAAGAGGCTAGATTGGACTTCATTTGCGACCCAAGCAATACAAGAGGCAGGGTCTCCCTCTTCCAGCAATCAGTCAAAACATACTGGAAAATGAAATGTGTATTAGCAAAGGCAATGGCAAGCATGCAAGAAAAGCAAGCCAGTACCTCAGTACTCTTTGAACTCCAACAAGCAAAGCAGGATATTCGAGAAATGGCTAAGGCACAGATCCAGACATCAGATCGCATTGGGAGGATTGAGCAGCAAAGATACCAAGATCCAATGCAAAGGACCCAACACCCGTGGACTCTTCTGATGGCTAACATCTTTCTGGTTATAGTTTCTTATGTTTTTGATAGACAAAAACTATAGTATTTGTTTCATTTGCAACTTTTATGGACATAGTAGCGTGGTTAAAGCTATAAGTAGAAGGAAAAGACAATACCAATTTTGGATGGCTTTCAACTCTATGCGGTGGCCAACAAACCTGGTTTCCTTCGGGCAGGTTGAGGCAACCATGAACAGTAGAATATGTATAGCAAATTGCCCTTTTAAAAATAGAAAATAGAAAGGTACTATGAAACTAAAAAAAAAAAAGTCGGCCATATTAAAGAACGATTTAAACCTATTGTTTTTTTTTTGTAAGTCAGAGGAATCGGAAACATCAAGTAGCTTTCACACACGCGGCGTGGGGTCCAACTCCCCGGCTACCACTATAACCTCTCAGGGAACCGCCCAGCCTGCAAGAGCGGTACCTGGATAAGACGAGGCTTGAACTCGTGACCTGCTTAACAGCACGAACACCTTAACAGTGCATCTGCTGACCACTAGACCATGCCCCTGCGGGCAAGAACGATTTAAAGCTATACCGTAAAAATAAGTTGACAATTATGTTTAATTCATTATTTATAGCATTGTTTTTTAAGTCATGTATTTATTCAATTTTAAAAATGATAATGATAATGTGGTGAGGAAAGACACTACAAAAAATATTATAGATCTAAAGTGCGTAAGAAAGGAAAGGAATCTAATGATGCTCATTTCGCAAAAGTGAAAATCACTTCAGATGAAGGTGGGAATGTGTACTTGGCTTTTTCTTCAAATACACATGTAGATCATGAGGCATGGTTGATTGACTCAGATGCATCCTTTCACTTCACTTCCCATATGGAGTGGTTCTGTGTGTACAAGAAACATGATGGTGGTGATTTCTTCTTAGGGGATGAAAGGAAGACTAGAATCACTAAACATGGAAAAGTCAAGCTGAAGTTGCAAGGTGGAAGGATTAGAACACTTCCTAGTGTTCTGCATATTCCTACATTGGCCAACAATCCAATTTATGTAATCAAGATGGATTATCCAGGTGTAAAAATAATGTTCAAGAAGGATAGTTGCAAGATGGTTTGGGGATCACTGGTATTGATGCGAGGAGTCCGGATTGGAATTTTGTACAAGCTTTTGGGTAGTATTATTATTGATGGGTGCAACAGTTTTGTGGTCCCTGGAAGTGGAGCAGAAAACCTAGTGGTCTCATGAGAAAAGACCATGCTATGGCATCAAAGGCTTGGACATATTGGAGAGAAGGACCTTCGAATACTGCATGGTAATGGTATGGTAGTGATCTGAATATGGGTAAACTTGTTATTGCTATGCAAGCTTCCTCATCAGTATTAAAAATGTGTTTAAGGATCTTCTCATCATAACCATATGTGAAGGGTTTTATGTGTGTAGTTTTGTGTTTTTCATGATCAAATTATGAGTTAATTAACAATTAAAAACTCATGTACATCAACTGAAATACAAAAATATAACTCACAACAATCACATAATACAGTGGATGATGATGGAGTTCATCCCTCCTAGGCTACATCTCCATGAACCTGCTTTAACTAGCTAGGCCCTTTTGGGATTATGAGTCAAAAGTATGATTACAAGCGTTTGTGATGCTCCAACGGATTTTTTTTATTTTTCCATTGGCTTCTGAAGACATGAAAACCCCAAAAATGACTATTTAATCACTGAATTTGGTTACTAGCTCCTTTAGGCTTCACCTCCATCCCGGGTGGCCATAGGCTTGTTTAATCTCCAAAGTGACGAAAGCACCTTCAGATGTGCTCGAATGCCTCTATAAACTATGCCACTATGTTCAAAGCATCAAATATATCAAAAAATGATATTCACTCACTGAAATTGACCTTGAGCTGATATGGGCAAGGCCTTCCCTCCTGGTGGCCCTAGGCTTCAAAATTATCCAAGTGACAAAAAACACATGGATATGAGCTCCGTTGCCTTTGTAAGTTATTCCAATGGATTCAGAGCATGCCAATCTGCTAAGAATGACTATCCTTGAGCAAACATTGGTCGAAAATTGAGGAAGATAGGCCTCATTAAAGTTTCCCCTAGATGCTGCCTCTAAATCTGGAAAACTACTAGTTAGCTCCGACAAATTTGGAACTGGCGCCGGATTTGGAGATTCCTCCAAAATTTTCACCATCTTTAACTGAACATTAATTATGGCTAATTGTAAGTTAACTATGAATTAATTGATCGGGAGAAAAAATGGAGGGAAGCGGAGCGATGGTCGGATGCAGCCCTAACGCACAACGCACTGTTTCTTTAGAACTTGTGGCGGCGGTCCATACTGGATGGGGTTCTGTGGTGTCATTTCGCTCTTGCTGGCCTGCTAAAATCGGCCTGGAGGTGGCACGCTCACTACCTATCGAGCTCTCTGGCCACTGCCCTTGCTATGCAGCGGAAAACTGTTTCTTATGAAGTTCTTGCCCACTAGTTTGCAACACAAACAGTTTATTGGGGTTCCACGGAACTGAAACCACGCCAGTGGAACTAGCGGGCAAAGGGAGTTGCAGTTTCATCTCTGGAAATGCTATTCGGGTAGGCTCTGTTCCTTTTCATATATTCATTAAGCCTCCTGTAGGCCATAGTTTCATTATCTGGATACAAGACACAGACTCCATTTTATATTTAAAGGATAAAATCCAGTCTGCTGCTGGTTACCCATTTCACCTTCAGTCTTTGATATTTGGGGGAAAACCTTTAGCTAATACCAGCACTCTTAAAGATTACGCTATAGTTTCTGGATCCTTTGTTTGTCTCAACTTAAGATTAAAGGGGGGGGGGGGGGGATAGGACAGAATAGACCACATGGAACTACTCTGGGTGCCAGTGCGTCCAATACTGCAAAATCTAAAGGACCCACATACAGAAACGTCTTACAGGGGGAAAAGACAAAGCAGCTACAGCAACTGCTGCCCAGGCAGAAAATTTCCCCAAGCCATACATTGTGGAACAACAAAACAGTGTGCCTGAAATAATCATAGATACTCTAGACATAGAGGTGCATAGAACTATTTTTGAATCTCAAGCAATAATATGCAGATTCAACTGCTTCTGGCCCAAACGAATGGAGCTGTTCCATTGGATATTTACCAACTGGACAATGGATTGTGAAATCCAACTTTGTTCAAAGGGTTTCTTCATTGTCAAGTTTTCATCATATGAAGAAAGAAATACCATTCTTAGGGAGGGACCATGGTTCTGGGGATCTACCAGACTCTTCACCACACCATGGTTCCCAGATTTTGATGCCAACACTATGGAGGTGACTAGAATGTCGGTTTGGGTCAGGCTTCAGAACCTCCCGCTTCATTTTTGGCAGGAAAATGTTCTTAGCAGCATTGGTAATACCCTCGGAAGATATATTAAAATGGATACCCAACGCCTGGAGGAGTGTATTTTCACTTTCGCACGAATCTGTGTGGAAGTGGATTTGAGCAAAGCACTACTAGAGTGTATTTTGTTGAATCATAAACAACAAAGATGGAAACAACACTTAGATTATGAGAACACAACATTTAGATGTCGGATATGCAGGAACACGAGACACCTACAAAACACATGTCTGGCAGCCACAAGAGAAAACAGGAAAAAGAAGAAAACAGGTAAAGTTTCCAAAGGATGGCAATTTCCTTCAGAAGAGCCAGAACAACAGGAAGAAGAGGATGAACCAATTCCACAAGAAAGAGAACAAACAGACACTATGTTGGGCACACAAGAACAGGAAATGCAAGAACCCATCGACACCACCACCAAGCCACAGTCAGACATGGAGCCTGGGGCACTAGACAACGGGGGAAATAAGAGACTACATACTTCAGACACATCGGACTCTGATAAGGACATTGGAGCACATGCGGAAGACAACCAGCTCGTCCTTATATCGACCACACCAACACAACGTGCTTGGCGGAAGGTTGAAAAGAAAAAAGGAAGAAAAGCCTAATTTCTCCCTTTGTAATCATATTTGCGGCATACTGTCTGTCTTGATTGACATTTACCAGCACATGTAACATGTAATTTTGTTTTCATAATAAAATTACGAATTTTTCCTTTGTGAAAAACTATGCATTAATTGCACACTAATCCCGCTTAACTGGGTGCTCGACCAAGGTCATATGCTGAAGTCTCATGCGGAGGAGGGTTGGCCCCTCCCGCTCCTCCATTGGAATCGACAACAACGTACAAATATAAATTGCACGCCTTGGTTTTCAATTTATGCTGTTGTGGCCTATTGGTAGGAAGGTGTAGTGTTATGGGGAAGGTCAAGGGGTTGAACCCTGACCTTGACCCTCACACAAAAATTTTGCACCATATACAATAAAGCACATTTTAAAGTACATGCTCCCACCATTGAATTGCGCTTTGAGGCCTTTAATATGTGCCATGAACCTTATATGCTTAAAATTATCTAATATGCCTTTGTTCAATAAATGCCAATGTGAATATATTTGATATGCCACATTTAAATTTAATTTGGACTTTGACTTTTGGGTTAGTAGATATAAAATAGAACTTTGGGTTTAATATTTATAATGTTTGGAGTTTAAATTTAAGATTTGAATTATATATATATATATCTATATATATATATATATATAATTCCAATACATAAATATCAGGAACCCACATTCAATTTTGGAGATCATTGGGCGATTTACCTTCACAAACCAAATTGGTGAATCCAATTGTGACACTTGTCACATTCCCATTGGAATAAAAGCTGGAGAATATTTTTTGCAAGCTAACTACACTAACATGTCATCATATGTACCTGTTCTGCAATTTTTTTTTTTAAATTTGTCTATTCTGAATGACGATCAGCAGACCATAACTCCTTCATCCGAACTTAGTTTTTAACGAAATGAGCTGCATTGGATTCCTTGCGATGGGCCGATCGCTTTATTTCTGGTTTGGTGCAATTATGAGCACTTTATTTTTGAGCTAATTTTTTCCCTTGATCTAGATTCTGATCACTCCTTCCCACTGACATGCTTTTGGACCTCCAAAAGCTGGTTATCTCATGAGAGTTGAAATCTCTTCTGTTTCCCAAGTTCTATAGTATATCATCTTGATTTTACTTGGAGAAATCGCTATGACAACCACTTGGTCACCGGCATGCCTTGCCTTGCCTTGGAAATGGCTTGGCTCTTCAACCACAATTCTCATTTTACTGTTGACCCAATTCAACACTTGTTGGTTGCTTGATGATATAACACTTTTGTTATACCTAATCGATTCCTCGGTGCCTTCCCACTGAGAATCATGTTCCTCCTTTGCACAATGAGTGGAATACAACAAATAGCTTCCAACATCAGTAAACACAAGAAAAGAAATGACCATTATTTTACCTCCACGATTCAAAAATCCACATCTGGAAAAATACATTCGCCATCTCCTTCTCTTCTTAGCGTCAACACATAAAATTTCTACAATGGCTGAAAAATTCATTGACATCTTGTCATAAACAACACATCATGCAAGAAACAACTTGATGATATATCCTCTTGCTCCTTTAAAGCAACTAATTTCACATCATGTGAACATCGCCATGTACTCTCACAACTTGGTGTCAAAATTTCATTGACCAAACGCAAGTCGACAAAAACATGCCTCTTCAAACAGTTGACTCTCAAGTCAAACATAAGCATGTATAACAACTTGACGATACTTTTCTCAAAACAAAAATAATTTCATGTCTCATGAAATACTTCGTCAACATCTCCCTTTCATATTTGGAGACAAAATCAACTCTTCCAAGTCGATATGACATGCATGCAACACACAATCGACCAACACAAGTCGAAACTCATGCATGTGCAAATGATCAACACTCTCAAGTTGACAACATACATGTTAAACAAAGGAATCAATCAACACAAGTCAATTACTCATGCATGTTCAAGCACTATGGAACCATCAAAATTCCATTGTTCATACACAAACTCTCATGCATGTATACAATTCTACAACTCTCTCACAAGTACAATCACAAGTACAAGAACTCCATTCATATGTACATGTAATTAACAAGATGAAATGAAAAAATTTTCTGCAATAAAGTGAGTCAACATAACTCCACTTTCAATCACCTTCTTGGTGTAAAAATGAAACATGCATTCCATTGGCAAAGAAATGCATCAACATCGAAAGACATGCAATGCCTTAATTGGATAGGAAATCTAACCATCTCTTACCAAACCATTTCAATGGCACTTCTTTCAGTTGTACATCATCATCATGTGAATCATCATGACCCACATCAATTATGGAATCTTCTTTTCCATTCTTGTCATTCTCTTTCTCCACCTTCTTCAAATGTCGTGGATGACTTGCTGGATACAAAGTCTAACACTTGTCTACATGATGACCTTTCTTATGGCAATGAGTGCAAAAAAATTGTCTTTTCTTTTCAAGATAGTTTTCTTTGTCGTTGGCTTTCTACATCATTTGCTTCAAACGTTTCCTATGCATGGCTATCTTATTCAAAAACCTTGAAACATTATGGTTATCCAAACCACAAACTGAACATGCAAACTTTCTCCAAATCTTATGTGAGAATTTGCCATGTTTATCATAATCAAAAGCAACTTGATTAAAAGCATATTTATACCTTGAACATTCATCTTTGTCGCCTTCTTAAGGAGGTGAATTTTATGAAGTAATGGCTCTTTTTGGAATACCAACAATGCATTCAATGACTGTAGAGCTTTCAATATCCTCTTGTTCACCATTCTCACTAGTTGCATGCTTATGAACATCTTCTTGCAAAGTGGGCGTAAAACATTTGCATTCATCATGAACACAAACTTCACAAGTTTTAGGTAATGAACATGAAATGAAAGTCCTTCTTGGAACACCTTCATGTGCTTCCTTGGATTTATAGCTTTCTCCATCATGTTGTCCATAACCAAGACCCAAATACTTAGGCCTTTCCTCAACAACAATTGGCTCAACTATGCCTTGTGCATGTTTTTCCAATCCTTTACCTTCATAGCCCATATTCATCAATAATTTGGACCATATTCCTTTAGTGTGTCTTTCAAAATAACCTACACATTCATCTTGAGAGGAAATTGAAGATAAACTTGAATTGCATACCTCTTTTTCAAGCACATGCTTGGCTAATGTTTCCTTGGAAACATGGAGTTGAGTCTCCTTCTTCATGGAGATTATGAGTCAAAAGTATGATTACAAGCATTTGTGATGCTCCAATGGATTTTCTGACTGTTTCATTGGCTTCAGCAGACATGAGACCCCAAAAAATGACTATTCAATCACTGAAGTTGGTTACCAGCTCCTCTAGCCTTGATCTCCATCCTTGGTGACCATGGGATTGTTTAATCTCCAAAGTGACAAAATCAACTTCAGATGTGATCCAACACCTCTATAAACTATACCACTATTTTTAGAGCATCAAATGAGTCAAAAATTTACTATTCACAAACTGAAATTGGCCTTCAGCTGATCTTGGCATGGCCTTCCCTCTTGGTGGTCCTAGGCTTCAAAATTCTTCAAGTGACCAAAAACACCTCTATATGAACTCTTTTACCTTTGCAAGGTGTTCCAATGGATTCATAATATGCCAATATGCTAAGGATGACTATCCTTGAGCAAACATTTGTCAAAAATTGACCAATATAGGCCTCATTAAGGTTTCCCCTAGATTCTGCCTCTAAATTTGGAAAACTTCTAGTTAGCTCTGACAAATTTGGAAGTAGCGTCAGATTTGGATATTCCTCCAAAATTTCTGCCATCTTTAACTGAAGATAAATTATGGCTAACTACAAGTTAACTCTACATTGAGTGTGCAATAATCCTTCTTAATTGGGTGCTCAACCAAGGTCAAATGGTGAGGTCTCATGTGAAGGAGGGTTGGCCCCTCCCGCTCCTCCGTTGGAATCCGCAACAACGTTAAAATATAAGTTGTGTGCCTTGGTTTTCAAGTTCTGTTGTTGTGTCCTGTTGGTAGGAAGATGCAGTGTTATGGGGGAGGTGAAGGGGTCGAACCCCGACCTCACCCCTCACACAACAATTTTGCACCATATAAAAAAAAACTCATTTTAAAGTACATGCTCCCACCATTGAATTGCACTTCAAATGGCCTATAATATGTGCCATGAACCTTATATGATCCAAATTATTTAATATTCCTCCGTTCAATAAATGACAACATGAATATATTTTATATGCCACATTTAAATTTAATTTGGACTTTGACTTTTGGGTTAATAAATATGAAATAGAACTTTGGGTTTAATATTTATAATGTTTTGAATTTAAATTTAAGATTTGAAATTAATATATATATATATATATATATATATATATATATATATATATATATATATATATATATATATGAATCTAACCTTAATTAATTAAAAATAATTCCAACACATAAATATCATGAACCACATTCAACTTTGGAGAACATTGGGCGATTTTTACCTTTACAAACCAAACTTGCTAATCCAATTGTGACACTTGTCACAGACCCATTAGAATAAAAATTGAAAAAGATTCTCTGCAAGTTGACTGGACTGCCATGTCATCAGTTGTACATGTCTGCAATATTTTTTTTTAAAAATTGCTTGTTCTGAGTGAAGATCAACATACCATAACTCCTTCATCCGAACTCGGTTTTCAACGAAAGGAGTTGCGTTGGATTCCTTACAACAGGTCGGTCGCTCACGTTCTACTTTGGTGCAATTATGAGCACTATCAATTTTGAGCTAATTTTTGCCCCTGATCTAGATTTTGATAAGGTAGAAGGTATGTCTAATTTCTCTTTAGATTTTGATTTCTATAAACATTGTGTATATGGAAAATATAATTGAATGATTTTCCCCTGTTATCACACATAAATTTTTAATTTTTGATGGATAGGGTTATCATAATCTTCACCTTGTCTCATTAGGTTAGATCATTCATTTGATGAGAAATTCACTTAATCATGTTTATTATAGGTCATAGACACTTCATTAGTCTTGTCATTAGGGTCGTATCCACAATAATCCACCTTGGGTTCACTTGCATAGTCATCAAATTTAAAAAAAAAAGAGCCGCTATCTAGTTTTATAATTTTTCGTAGTGAATTCAGTGCAAAATGGGCAAATTTCACTACAAAACTGGCTAATAATTTCATAGCGAATATGAGGATTTCTCTATTTTTTTACTTTTGAGCAGTCAAATTCAAGGGCGGCTTCTCGGAAAATAGAGAACTATTGTACAAAACTGAAAGAGGTTATTTTCAAGAAGATATCAAATAACATTAACCTCTTTCAATTTTCTCAAAGGTGCTACCAATTGGGAGATTCAGAGATGTCTTTCGACCCTATTTTTGGAATGCAGAATTTTCCTATTTTATACATGTTTTTAGAATGCCGATTCTAGATAGTTGGAGATGGTTTTCAAACAACCAAGAGACATTTTTCTTCAAGACATAATGAAATACAAAAATATCCTTCAAGTTTTCAATATCTATAAAGTATATGGAGATAAGATCTCATCTCTGAACCCTATGTTTTTAGAAAAAACAGAGTCATTTTAGTGATGAATAAACTTGCTAAAGGTGAAAATGATGTTTTTTGAAGAGGGTAAGAGGAAATTTTGCATGATAATATTTCATTATCTCAATTTTCAGACCTATAGATGAAATTTGGAAGAAAAAGGAAGATTTTGGAATTTTCTCCATTATCAGGTAGTTTCGTAGCGTGCTCCAGGCTTAAAGGCCAAAAAAAGCTACGAAAATTCTGAAGATGTTTTTTTGCCTATAAAAACAAATTTTGAAGATCCAAGGAGGGAGGTTGATGGTATTCACTCATTTTGACTTGAAAAACATTGTTTGACTAGGAGAGGTGGTAGAAGGAAAAGACAAAGGACGAAAACAACCTCGCTACTAAACTACGCTATGAAAATTTTTGTACATGACTATTTTAGCAATAAACTTCAAGTTTGATTTTAGACCAAATGAAAAAGTATTTTGGAAATATGAGAGACATTTTTCTTCAGAACAGGTCCGTCTACAACAACCTCTCTCAGTTTCTGCAAAGCCATCAGGGTTTAGAAATTATACACTCATCTTTGAAGCCTAATTTTCAGAATTTTCACTAACCAAATTTGTGCAAAAATTGTAAAAATTCGATTTGGAGGAGGTCCAGCTCAGGATCCACATGGCATAATAACACATTAGAACTCTAGTACACTTAGAAAATTATTTGGTTGCATTTGATAAGGGTTATGAAATTTATTTGTTGAACTATTAATGAAAGAAGAGTCTTTTTTGTATTCAAAATATGCAAAACAGAAATATAACTAGGAAGTCTCCAAGTGATGGAATCATGTTTGAAATAGGTCTCTGAGGTGGGAATTCAAAGCTAACAAGGTTTCATATCATTTGTATGAGACCTCATTCTATAAATGAGATATTTTTAGAGTTATAAATTGTTGGGAGATGTTAGGTATGCACTACTATTGTAATCTTTCACTATCAATAATATACTTTTGCAGCAACTTGTTTCAAACCCAAGATTCATTGTATATTCTTATCTATGCTTGTTTATCTTAGTCCTTTTGATATTTATGAAGTGGCTCATGTGTAATCACTTGGAATTCAGTAATAAGCTCCAATTTCCTATACACATGTAGTTGTTGTTTTGTGCTTTATGTGTGATTTGATAAGAACATAAGTGCCTTGGCTTCCATGAAATTTTATGTTTTGTAATTGAGGTTTATACTGACTCCATGAGCCCAATGGTAGCAATTCCTTTACATTTTCAACCTAAAATCAATCACAATCAAGTTACAGTGGTGGATTTATCCATCTAGTAGAGTTTTCATTGCAAATCCTTTGATAATTGAGAGAGCCCTCTCAAGCTGAAGACGCTAATCTTCAGTCAAAAGATGGTTTGAAATAGTTACTCCAAGTTGACCATTGTAGCAGCCCAACAAGACTCAATTTGGTGATAACATTTTGGCGTCGTTGCCAGGGACGAAGGTGTAAATTTTCCTTGAGAAGAACGAAAAAGTTTCAATTCTAAGGTCTGAGAGCAGCATACACTTAGGCACATATTGGCTGTATTTCTTCTCTGGCGACTCCACACATCAAATAATCAATTGGAAGGTGATTCCACTGCTTGAAGATCAGTAGCTTGATGAAGTTCCAAGATGAGTTCCATTGCAAGAATAAATGTCAGATATGCCCCTATGAATCGGTCTCATATCCCTAGTTATCCAAATCCTATGCCAAAGGTCGATTTGTTAACTGATCCTCCCATTTTAAAGATGAAAAGAATGTCATTCTTCCTTATTGTTGGTCAAAGACTGATGTAAAAATTGTGTGAGTTTTATTGAATATTTAGAGAATTGTTATGAAGATGATGAGTTCATGGATGAGGAAATTTTAGAGGCCCTTCATGACAATGCATTTCATCACCAAGAAGAAAGGATAGCCTCTCTCTTGGATGAAAATGAAACCCAACAAGAGTTTATTTATGAAATCATGTTACATCCTCTGATTTTGATGAAAATTTGTAGCAGACTTGTCAGTCTTTTGATCATCAGGAATATGAGAATCATTTCAAACAACAAGAGGAAATACTGGAAGATAAATGCTATAATCCTCAGGTAAAGGAAGAAGTTTATTCTTCATGTCATTCCTTGCATCACCCTACATCAAATGAAAAAAATCTTGCAAAGAAAATTTTACACAATAAGATGGGTATGCTTGTTGAGTCCTATGAAGAGTTACCTTTAGAAATTTATGTGGTACATGCTGAGGTGGTTCCTTCTGAAAGTGTCCGAGAGTACTCCAAGTATTTCTTCCTCTCAAATGAAAATAATGATCAAAATATGTTTTCTTTTTTATTTGAGAAAGGTCACAAGGGTTATAATGAAGAATTTGAACAAGGAACACCATCAAAGGATCATATTTAATCACACTTTCTTGTTGATCAACAAGAATTATTCGTGCATACTCTCTAAGATCCTTTCAAAACTCTACTAGAATCTTCTACAGGAATGAATTTCAATATGATTTTCAGTTATGTATACAAATCAAGATGGTGGAACAACTTGCCATCTCTCAAGAATGGCTTTATGATAAGAGAAGTGTAATGTCCGTTCCAACCCAGTACTCAACTTCTTAATTGGCTTCATTGGAAGAGTGAGGTCAATTGATTCAGTTTTTATGCTGAGCAAGTAGAGTAGGATCATTTGTATATAAATAAGCTTGAAGATCAAGCATTTTTTCAGTTTCAGTTTTAAATTCAGCATGTGTACTTTCAGTTTTCTAACAACTACTGGGTTTTTCAGTGCCAAGGTTACAGGTCAAAACAGGTTGCAAGTTTTCATTTTGAAGATGGGAGCATCCCAATGGAGTTGGCATTGGAACTACTAGTCCTTTGTTGTACCATAGGGGCACACCATCCCAAGTGGAGCCACTGTTATCACACATAATTTTTTAATTTTTGATGGATAGGGTCATCATAAGCTTCACCTTGTCTCATTAGGTTAGATCATTCATTTGATGAGAAATTCACTTAATCATGTTTATTATAGGTCATAGACACTTCATTAGTCTTGTCATTAGTGTTGTATCCACAATAATCCACCTTGGGTTCACCTGCATAGTCATCAAATTTTAAAAAAAAGAGCTACTAGCTAGTTTTACACATTTTCGTAGCGAATTTAGTGCAAAATAGGCAGATTTCACTATGAAACTGCCTAATTATATTGTAGCGAATATGAGAATTTCTCTATTTTTTGACTTTGGAGCAGTTCACTTCAAGGGTTGTTTCTGGGCAAACAGAGAAGTATTTTAAGAAACTAAGAGAGGTTATTGTCACACACATATCAAATCACATTAATCTCTTTCACTTTTGTCAAAGGTGCTACAAATTGGGAGATTCAGAGATGTCTTTCTGCCCTATTTTCAGAATGCAGAATTTTCCTGTTTTATACATGTTTTTAGAATGCACATTATGGACAGTTGGAGATGGTTTTCAAAAACCCAAGAGACGTTTTTCTTCAAGAAATAATGAAGTACAAAAAAATCCTTCAATTTTGCAATATATATCAAGAATAGGGAGATAAGAGCTCATCTCTGACCCTATGTTTTTAGAAAAAACAGTCATTTTAGTGATGAATAAACTTGCTAAGGGTGAAAATGATGTTTTTTGAAGAGGGTAAGAGGCAAGTTTGCATGATCATATTTCATTATATTACTTTTCAGACCTATAGATGAAATTTGGAAGAAAAAGGAATATTTTGGAACTTTCTCCATTATCAAGTAGTTTCGTAGCTTGCTCCAAGCTTGAAGGCCAAAAAATGCTACAAAATTTTGAAGACGCTTTTTGCCTATAAAAACAGTTTTTTGAAGATCCAAGGAGGGAGGTTGATGGTATTCACTCATTTTGACCTGAAATACATTTTCTGACCAGTAGAGGTGGCAGAAGGAAAAGACAAAGGAAAAAAACAACCTCGCTACTAAACTATGCTACGAAAATTTCTGTACATGACTGTTTTAGTAGTCAACTTCAAGTTTGGTTTCAGACCAAATAAAAAAGTATTTTGGAAATATGAAAGAGGTTTTTCTTTAGCACAGTTCCATCTACAAAACTCTCTCTCAGTTTCTGAAAATCCATCAGGGTTTGGAAATTATACACTCATCTTTGAAGCCTAATTTTCAGAATTTTCACTAACCAGATTTTTGAAAAAATTATAAAAATTCGACTTGGAGGAGGTCCAACTCAGCATCCACATGGCATAATGACACATAAAAACTCTAGTAAACTCATAAAATTATTTGGTTTCAGTTGATAATGGTTATTAACAGATTTGTTGAACTATTAATGAAAGAAGAGTCCTTTTTGTATTCAAATTCTGCAAAACAGAAATATCCCGAGGAAGTATCCAAGTGATGGAATCATGTTTGAAATAGGTCTCTAAGGTGGGAATTAAAATATATCAAGGTGGAATATCATTTTTATGAGTCCTCATTCCATAAATGAGATAGTTTTAGAGTTATAAATGGTTGGGAGATGTTAGGTATGAACTACTCTTGTAATCTTTCACTATTAGTAATATACTTTTGCAACAGCTTGTTTCAGACCCAAGATTCATTGTATGTTCTTATCTATGCTTGTTTGTCTTAGTCCTTTTGAAATTTATGAAGTGGCCCATGTGTAATCACTTAGAATTCAGTAATATATTATATGCTTCAATTTCTTGTACACATGTAGTTTTTTTTTTGTCCTTTCGCTATGATTTGATAAGAATATAAGTGCCTTGGCTTCCATGATATTTTTTGTTTCGTAATTCAGGTTTATACTGACTCCATGTGCCCAATGGTAGAAATTCCCTTACATTTTCAACCTACAATCAATCGCAATCAAGTTACAATCATAGATTTAGTCATCTAGTAGAGTTTTCATTACAAATCCTTCGATAAATTGAGAGAGCCCTCTTAGGTTGAATAGTCTAATCTTCAGTCAAAAGATGGTTTGAAATAGTTACTCCAAGTTTACCATTGCAGTAGCCCAACATGACTCAATTTGGTGATAACATCCCCTTTGGTTCTAAGAGGGCGAAAGGGATATTAGGGCTTGCGCATAGTGATGTGTTTGGACCTATGTCAGTTCCATCACTAGGTAATTCTATGTACCATGTCTCATTTATAGATGACTTCTCGGGAAATACATTGATATATTTCATCAAGAAGAAATATGAAGTCTTTAAAATGTTTAAATAATTTAAGAATCTTGTGGAAAATCAGACAGATTATAAGATCAAGGTGTTGAGGACAGATAATGGTGGATACATTTGTAAGAAGGAATTTGAAGAGTTATGTTAGAAGTGTGATATATCACGAGAGAAGACTAATCCATAAACACCTCAAAAAAATGTTGTTGTAGAAAGAATAAATAGGAAGTTGATGGAAAAGGCAAGAATCATGCTCTTTTGTATCGGGTTAGGACATAAATTTTGGGCAGAGGCGATGGAGATTGCATGTTACCTAGTTAACATATCACCTTCATCAATGTTGGAGGATAAGACTCCACATGAGGTATGGACTATTAGGAAACCATCTATTTCACATATGAGGATATTTGGTTGTGATGGATATGTACATGTTCCAGAGCAGAAAAGAACCAAGTTATTTAGTAAATCTAAAAGGTGCATCTTTATTGGGTATAAGGATGGTTTAATATGTTATAAGCTTTGGAACCCATCAACAAGGAAGGTTGTGTACAATTGATATGTGGTGTTTAGAGAGTTAAAATATGTTATTAAACATGAAGTCCTACCAAAGGAACTTGCGAAGATAGAGTTTGAGCTAAAGGAGGAAGAATCAAACTTTACAACATAACAAGAATTGGAAGAGGAAGAGCCACAAACTCCATTTTTGAGAAGATTAGCTCGAGAGAGAAGGTAGTCATAAAGGTATAGTCCATATGCTTTTGTTAAAATTTTGTTTTATCTATTATTGATGATGATACCAGAACAATCAGGGAGGAAGTAGATTCAAATTATGGAAAAATCTGGAAAGAGGCCATGGTTGATGAAATGGCATATTTAGACAAAAATGAGGCTTGGGATTTGGTGGAGTTGTCAGCTAGAAGGAAACCCATTGGAATCAAATGAGTGTTTAAGAAGAAGATTAATTCAGAAGGAAAGCTAGGGAAATACAAAGCTCGGTTGGTAGAAAATGTTATTCCCAGGTGACGAGAATTGATTTTGGTGATATTTTTTCTCATGTTGCCAAGTTAGCTCATATTAGATTACTTTTATCTATTGTTGCTTCTTTTGATTTTGAGGAAGAAAAAATGGATGTGAAGGCAACATTTTTTCACAGGGATCTGGAAGAAGAGATATACATGAAGAAACTTGAAGGATTTGTGGTAAAGGGTAAGAAAGAACTAGTATGTGAATTAAAAAAGTCTCTGTATGGGTTAAAACAATCACCAAGGATGTGGTATCACAAATTTGATAGATATATACAGGGTCTTGGATTCTCCAAAAGTAAATGGAATCACTGTGTGTATTTTAAATTAATTGGTGGCTATGTTATTTGGTCTTGTATGTGAATTATATGTTGTTGATTGGAAATGACAAAGAAATTATATAGGATTTGAAGACCCAATTTTCCTCCAAATTTGACATGAAGGATCTTGGTGTTGCAAACTATATTTTGGGCATGGAAATTAAATG
This sequence comes from Pinus albicaulis, assembly GCA_034641835.2. Taxonomy (NCBI): domain Eukaryota; kingdom Viridiplantae; phylum Streptophyta; class Pinopsida; order Pinales; family Pinaceae; genus Pinus; species Pinus albicaulis. The sequence continues at coordinate 14,150,771 of MU968501.1, read as the reverse complement.
AGATCACACAAAGAGGAATATCAAGTTAAAATTGAGGAAGTACGTCAAGAAAATATTGCATAGGTTTAATATGCAGGGTAGTAAACTGATGAAGGTTCCTATTCCTATAGGTGTAAATTTATCTGATGAACAATGTCCCAAGCCACAAGATGAGGAAGAGGACATGCCCCATGTTCCATATGAAAGTGCGATCGATAGTATGATATATGCAATGGTATGTAGTAGACCAGACATTGCACATGCAATGGGAGTATTCAACAAATTTATGTCAAAACCTAGGAAGGAGCATTGGAAAATAGTGAAGCATGTTTTCAGGTATTTGTGTGGCACTAGTGATTATGTTCTGTGCTACCAAGGAAGAACTAGATTGGATAGTGTTTTGGACATCCATGGTTTTTTTGATGCAGACTTGCCTGAAGATTTAGATCAGGAAAAATCTAGAAGTGGGTATGTGTTTAACCTAGTTGGAGGAGTAGTTAGTTGGATGAGAAAAAGACAGTCTGTAGTGGCTCTTTCAACTAAATAGGATGAATACATGATAACCACTCATGCAAGAAAGGAAGATATTTGGTTGCAGAGATTCTGTTAAAGTATGAGGTTGGTAAAACGAGATATAAGATAGATTGTGACAGCCAAATTGAAATATTCTTGGCAAAGAATCCTTCTTATCATTCAAAGACCAAGCACATTGATGTTCAATATCACTTTGTGAGGGATATGGTTGAGGAAAAAATTGGTTTTTTATGGTAAACGTGGACACTTTGAAGAATTTTGCAGATGCATTGACGAAGTCTATGAGAACTGAGAAGTTTTCTTGGTGTAGAGAAACAATGGGCATTGCAGGAATGGACCAATGACTAAGCTCTCTTGTGACCCCGTATGTGGAAAGAAGACAACAAGTGGGAGAATGTTGGGTGTGCGTTATATTCTTCCCACGACTAGCTCCACGTGTTTTATGTTGTGCTAGGAGTAGCAAGGGGGCGGGGGGTTGCCACCCCCCTTCTTGTGGGGTTTGCAGGGGGGAGGGATCCCCCTTGCATGGGGTCTAGGGTAGTACCCTTGGAAATTTTGTTTTTTATGCAGACCCAATAATGGTTGGGCTGACTCAAGGATAGGGGATGGTGTGTGAACATACCCATGGTTTTGTCCATGCGTTTTGCAAATGGTTTTGGGAATTATGGTATTTTTCCCATGGTATTTTGTAGATCTAGTTAGGGGAACTACAGTTATGTTCTTATCCAAGGTTAATGGATTGAGGTTTATTAATGCTTCAAAATTTATATATATGTATTGTAACATTGAAAGGAATATAGTGAAAATTAAGTCAGCTGGTCATCCTAGTTTTGGGTTCCACGGGAAAATATATGTGTATATTTATTTTATGTTCTCACCATTATTTATTTTTTTGTTTTAAGAACTTATTCACAGGTAATTTATGTACAGGGTTAAAACCTACAAAGACCTGAAAAGCTACAGAGCTCTGATAGAGTGGTTGGGGTTGGCCAATACCGAATCACTTGTATCTTGGTTGGGTCCACATGCACACCTCGCTCATCAATGATGTACCCCAAATAATAAACCTAGGTCACACCAAAAGTGCATTTCTCCAAATTGGCACAGAATTTGTGTTGTCACAGGGTTTAGAGGACCTGTAAAATATGTTGTAGGTGCCCTTCCCAACTCTAGTTTAATATTATGATGTCATCTGAATACACTACCATGGATGAGTTCATGAATGTCCACAAGATTTCCATCTGCCTCATGAAGGTTGTGGTGGGATTCGTCAACCTGAAAGGTATGACCAGTCATTTGAAAATGTCCTCCATGAATTTGAAGAAAATATTCCACACATTAGAGGGTTTGCTTGGTACCTAGTGAATATAGAGCCTCTAGGTTCCTCCTTCATCTGTACCAATAATATCGAGCTCTCACATGTGAGGAACTTGACCCAATGTGCCCTTTATGCAATGCCCTTGAATATGCCTCTTGCTTTCATCATTGTCCACACTAGAGCTTCGGTATATCAGTCCATTTGGTAGCAGCAAGCTCAGGGTCAGATCGATGGAGTGATTGACCTGACAATGTTGGGGTACGCTTGTGGGTGAGGTGAATATGTCCCTATACTCCTCCATGACCTTGTCCATTTGTTTCTTTCATGTGGAGGAGCCCTGTCTGGAGGCTTCAGATGTGGCCACAATTTTCCTCTTTATTTGAGGGCGAATGGTAAGGAATAAAAATTTCTTGGTCTAGGAAATGATCTTACTACAATTTTTAGTATATATCAAAGAAAAGGCGATAGGAAATGCTACCTCTAGTATCCTTTAGAATTTATGACCCAAAGTAATAATAACATAATGGATTCATATACAACATGACGCTACCATAGGTATGGATAACCTAATAAAACATCACAGGATTTCAAAGGGGAAACATCGCATAATACCTCATCTATAAAGGGCTTGATTCTATAAGGAAAGTGACACTATTGGCTGATATGGAGATCTCTCCCTTGATGGAGCCACCTGATGGTGTACGAATGTGGGTGTCAGATTGTTGGAAACTTCACTCTCTTAAAAACCTTATCTAATATCAGGTTCTTTTGGCTCCCATTGTCAATGATGAACTTCATCGGAGAACCCTTTACCCACATCTATGAGTGGAAGAGGCACTCCCCCTCCTCTGTATCTTCAGGTTTCTCCTTTTGGAGTTTAGTGGTGGCTACCGTTGTAGTGGGTTCAACGTTAATTATATTATTTTCCTTTTCGATTCCCTTATTGGGTTTTGACTCAGAATCTAAGCATACATGTGTCTCTGAGTCTTTTAGGTCAACCACCAGCACCTGCTTTGCATGACATTCATTTTTTTTGTGAGTGGGAATTTTATGGAACTCGCACCACTTGCCGGTGTCCTTCTTCACCTTCCTGTTATTCTTAGCTTGCGGCTTCGAGGAGTTCTCTTAGGGATTGTGACCTAGCTAAAACCTTTGCTTTTTGGCTTGGGGGCACATTTTCTCTATTTTGTGTTTGTGTGCAGGGTATGGAAAAGATTCATCATCTCATGCACATCCTGATCCCTTTGTTGTCGCATTGTAGTCCATTGTATGTACTTGTCTTCATAGCTCCCAACAGGGTAATATTTTTCCTTGATGGCATCTTGGAAATAATTCCAAGTGGGTGTGGTTGAAAACATCGAGGATTCCCTCTCATCCCTCCACTCACAATAGGTTTCCAACTATTCCTTGACATAGGAGCTAACTTTAAGGAGTACAAAAGTAATCTTCTCCATACTGGAAAATCATGAACCAAAAAATATCCTTCCAATAGATTTAACCATTTATCTACAACATTTGCATCTATTTGTTGTTCAAATATGGGAATGTCAAAGTTGAATTCTACCATAAAGGGAATGGCACCTCTAGGGTGGTTGTTGGATGAAGATGCACCGCGTTTGGGTTTCCTAAGAAGGATGTGGGAAAAATATTGTCCATCATCGCATTCCTTTGTCGCTCGATGGCCTCTTAAAGCAATATTATGAAAGGATCTCTTTCTCCCTCATCTTTCTTTTCATCTGCCATGGGAGTTCGTTGGGGTTGGAAAGGCCACTCTTAAAAAGGCTCAACCAATTCAAGCTATAACTCCTTATACCCCGGCCTCATTAGGGAAATGCATAGAAAAATAGAGAAATGGAAAACCGTTTTGATACCATTGATCTAGACTTGTTCAGGAACACAACATAATACTAAAATAAACATAAAAACATAGATGCAGCAAAATTAAATATACATTTGATTAATATCAATGAAATGAAATATGCTTACATACAAAATGGAAATAAACTAGATCAGGCGATGGTAGGTTATCTCTGAGAAGAGATGTGGCAGCTACATGCCTCTGAACCATGCTACAATGAGGCTTAAAGGCCTTTTTATTATTGAACAACAAAGGGAAATCATAGACAACCAAAAACCTAACCCTAGGAGATTGAACGCCAAGAGTTTGAGGGCCCTATTGGGGTTAGTTGGGCAGCCAAATTCCCAAGGTCATAACTTGGTCATATGATCTTCGTTGGGCATGTATGATACCTCATTAGAAAGGTCTCTTTGAGCACTAGAATATTGTGGCATGCCCTTTCATATGGTTAAAAAATCATTGAGAACCTCAAAAAAACATGATTTAGGGGGTCAAAACAACTCCGAAAGTTCAAGACCTAAAAAATTGCGAAAAATAGTAAATTGTGCTATAATCAAGGAAACCGTTGAAACCAGCCGGAGTTCCAGGTGGAATAGGCAAGTGGCCACCAACAGTCACTTGGAGAAAAAATAACGACCAATAAACCCCAACAATATGCTTGTTGTAACACACCCCTTACTATCCATAGCCCCTACTAAGGGTAGAAGAGAGCAATTACTCAATTGTCCTAACCCCCATGGTTCCAGTTATGGAAATGGGGTCTAAATTCTTGAACTTTTCCAAACTCTTCAAAAATTAAAATGGAAAACAATTTTTCGATCATCTCGTGAAGACCTTTCCAATGGTATCAAATTTTCTTGATTAGACCTCGAGAACAAAAGATATGAATCTTCAAATTTTGACTAATAGTCATGTGCCATGTCATTAAGTCTCCCGGTGTGGCTTTGAGGTGGTCCCAACATGGGGCTTGCATGGACCTCTAAGTCACAACATTATTGGATGTCAAATTGTTCAAACCCCCTTTTTCATACTCATAGGACACACACACACATGTGTGTGTGTGTGTGTGTATAGGGCTTGACCCCCCTATTCCACCTCATCTTAAAAATATAGTCTAAGGGATTTCCTTTAGATTCTTTCACTTAAAACACTAGGAAATAATCCTCTAGGATTACGTGGAGGTTTCACCGATATTTTCCACCACATCAACCTATTGGAAGCGCTCAACTATTTGCATGGGTCACCAATGAATGGGCCCACAAGACCAACGTTTTACTTAGCATAAAATATTGAGAGTTTCCCTTTGAGTCCCCTTTAGAAAACTTTAGGATTCCCTTGATTAAAATCACCGTGGCGATGTGGAGTACCCTATTAATGTATGCCTATATTATTGTGTCATGTGGCTTATGTGCCTAAACATATTGGAGGTTCCTGCTCTTGCAAGATAACCCCGAGGATTTTTCCTCCTATCATTACTAGAACAAACTGGGTTTACGTGGAGTGTCCTCATCGCAAATCTATGCATATACATAAGAATTTCCCCATTGGTAAATATGTGACTTGCATGTGTCAACTTTCATTGACCTCCATTCCCATAGGCCCACGAGATCCCCCTACTCCGAGGGATAAAATATTGAGAGGTTTCCTTTGAGACCTCTTACAAAAACGTGAGGATGCCTTAAATGGTAACGATCGGGGTGAGGTGGTTTGGTCCCACTCAAGCACCAACCCTTTTACATTTTACCCACTCTAAGAAATATATAATATATTTTCTCCATTTAAGGGGTTACGAATGAACATGACCACAAGCCATGTCATCCAAAGAATTAAATCTCGAAAGTTTCAACCAGAGCCGCATCTTGAAACCTATGGGATAATATTTGTATGGTCCATATAATGGTTCTAGAGTCTTACCAATAATTTCAATGTTCCAAATATCCTATGAAACTTAGGATTTTAATCTTGTGCACCTGTCAAAAACATGGCTTTTATTTGCATTTACATGATAGATCCTTTTCTCAGGCCTTTGTAGCCATACTTGGTCGGACCTACAGTCTTGTCTGCAAGGGATTATATAGGTGCCTAGGCATATATACTCATATATGTCCATCACTATCCATTTTTAGCCTTTTACATAGCTTCAACCCATCTTGTCCTGTGGAACTTGAGCTTTTAGGTTATAAAATAAGGCTAGTAGGCAAAAATTGTTTTAACATAGGCATTCAAATTCTTTTTATCATAGATTGTATTTATTTTTCTTTCCACACACATGAATTTAGACAATCTACATTCTCAATGTAAACACAAGAATAAGAACCATTCCTTTGGAAAATAATTAAGAAATCAACCTCTTATTTCTACACAAGAAATATGGTATTCTGTGATGTGATTTAGAACCATTCAACCTAGAATGCACTCCATAACTAGTAAATAGAAAACTTCAAAAAATTACCCCCCCTCCCCCCCCTCCCAATCCCCCCTCCATGCACATTGGCATATATGATTTCATAAAAATAAACATAGTCATTCAATCATTAATTTCAACAAACTCATGCACCAAAATCTAAATGTCAATATATATATATATATATATATATATATATATATATATATATATATATATATATTGACATTTAGATATATGCATGAGCTTGTTGAAATTAATGATTGAATGACTATGTTTATATTTTATGAAATCATATATACAAGTGCGTGAGGATATATATATATATATATATATATATATATATATATATATATATATATATATATATATATATATATATATATATATACACAGCTCTGAGCTTAGAGAATTATATTTACAATATTGAAAAGGGAAAACTAAAGGTGGGGCTTCAATTTTCCACCCAACCATAGACCTATTGTAGCCAAAATCACTTACAAAAGTCACCCCTTAGACAAATCCATGATCTAACAGGAATGCATTTTTAGAAGACTTAGTAAGAATCCATCTTCAGCACATAGAGGATGGGAAATACATATGACATTAGGCAGTTTATTGGATATTCAAACATAATATAATTCACAACAATGGGTGGGTTTTCAGCTGTGTCAAGCACTCTAAGAGTGGTTTATAAGCACATAACAAGCACCCTAGGTGGTTTATCAAGTATATCTCAGTAAGCACCCTTCTACATGTGGCTTATTAGCTATAGCTAGCACCCTAAGTGGTTTAGTAGCCAGTCCTTGCCAAGCACTCATTCATATTTCCTCTTTATCTCTTTGCTCTTCTAGTCACACTTTTCTCTTTCAATGAATCCCATTCCATCAACTCATAGATATTTCAATATTTACTCATGAGCTTCACCAATAAGAGGTCCAACCCCCACAATTCTATGTGTTTTTTTTTATCATTTTCCTTAGGGCATATTTCCATGTTCCTCGTAGAATATTTCACTTATTTTTCCTATTATTTATGCTATCACATTAACTAAATGTGTCAGCTAACCCCACTAAGGTTTATCTTTCCTATTCTCTCTTAGATCATGGATATGTACTCCCACTCTCCAGGCCATTACATGAAATATGCTCTTTTATAATTTCAAGTATCATTACATTATAAAAATTAGGGGGAAACATACCACGGGTTTCATAAACCCCACCCCCTTAAAGGAACATCATTCATGGTGTTCTTATTAGCATAGAAAATAACAAGAAAACTAACCTTTTGGATATAGCTCATACATCTCCTTACTTACCCTTATCTCAAGTGGCCTCATTAAGTCATGTTACCCGCCACTTCATGGGTGATATCCCTACGCAAAAATAAATTGCATTATGGACCTCAGTCAGTAGAGAACAACCCCTTACAGCCTCCAACTAACTTGTTGTGCCATTTATTCTCCAGCTGAGCCAAATATGCGGCCCCTCACCCATCTATACTGATCATATGTTTGAAGTTGGGTATCTCAAATCTAAAGGTATGTCTTGTCATTTGGTAATTGAGTATTGGGTTGACTTATAATGGATACTTTTGGGCATGGATCGATGGGGGGATTTGGTGGAAATAGTGGGCTTAGCTTGTGCTCCTGTCCCCTTAATATATTTTGGAGGTTACCCTTGGATCTTAGTCCCATGGGAACTCCTTTATTGATAATTTGGTTCTAGGGTGGTACTACTTGGTAAATCTCGACTTTGGGTGCATGGTACCACTCCATTATCTGCATATATTACTCCCTTTCCACTCATTATACCCCCATTCATCATTTCTCCTGCCTGGGCCCACATTGCCTCTCAATTTCCATAAAGGGTCAGGATCCCTATCCCCCTTCCCCCACCTTGGGTTGGGCTTGGAATGATTCCCTAGAGGTTGAAGCAGGTAAAATAAAAGTTAAAAGCATAAATGGCCACATTCAATAGAAAATTGTACCACAAAGTGCAAAAGATGGTCAGGAAAACAACAAATATTAGCACATGGGAAAAAGCCAATATATGAGCTCTACCCCATACCCATGTTCATCACCATATTTCCATAGGACCTAGATGGGCCTCCTTTATCATTTAGGAACCCATGATTATCCAAACCCTTGGAGGGCAATGAACTGCCCTACCTTAAAGGGGGTAATCATACTCATCATGCTCTTGTCCTTTGAGCCCCGAGCAGTTAGTTAAAGAAAATTAATAAAAGGAAAAAAGGAATATAAATAAGGGTGGAAAAATCAAGCACCTCATGTACCACGATTTCTCTCTCATACACATTATATACCTAGGTGTGGCCTTCCCCTTATCTAGCTACCCTTGAGTCCTAATATGTGACCCATGACTGCCCCTCTCATTCCCTATTCCATTTCACTTCTTTATCACTTGCCACCCCCATTTGAGGGATGTACCTTGGACATAATATACCCTCTAAGGGTAAAAGCCACCTAATAAGGTACTTGGCTAACCCCCTTTGGAGCTTGGAGACATCAGCACATGCCAAAGCCTACTACAGACACACTATCGAAGAGCATGCCATTATGAAGTGTCCAATTTGCTTTCTATGGTTTGTAATATCCTTTACACGATTACTCTAATGACTTGTTGTATTGGAAGCTAGGGGATGCAATGGATCTTAAACATGATTGCAGATGGTGTCCATTTCGGTTTGGTCTCCCTATATGGGGTCCTAACCTCCTAGAGGGCTACATTGGACCATGTATGGTGTGTGTCGAGAGGCATGGGATTCTACAATAGTAGACAATACTACATGGATCCCCACCAATGTCCAGAGATTACTAGAGATCCACTTTTAAGACGAGGATGATGCACTTGGTACAATATGCCCAGTAGGCCCCACAATAGCACCACACACTTGGTAGGTATCCCAAGACTTGTATGATGACATGGCATCATTCATTACATCATTTGAGCCCTTATAGATGATCTACATGCATATTTGATTCATATAGAGATCCATGCGGTCATTAGTGTGCCCCCACATCCATTGGGAGGACTATAGTTCTACTACTTGGAGAACAAGGGGCCACCCCCTTTCCATCACATTTTTAGGATTTTATTCATCATTATGGCACTTATAAATTATTAGGACTTTGGAGGGCTCCACGACATGCATATATTATTATTTCACCTCATGAGAGACTTACTATTTCATTTTTGAGCTCATTTGGTGGGCTTGTCACCAAAAGTTAGGTTATTTGCACATTATTTTATGTTTTGAGGATAATGTAGGCTCATTGGCTAAATATAACTCCTAAAAGGAGTATGAATAGGATTTATTTGGATTCATTTGTATCATCACTTGGATTGGGATCTGTCTCTCTTAAGAGAATTTCACATTTTTTCCTTGGTGGAGATTTTTGGATGATGGATGAATTTTGATGTATGGATTTGGTTTATTTCTATCTTGGAGCTTCTTATGTGCAAATGTGATGCTATTTGGATATACTCTCTAACATTATACTTGACATTTCAAGCTATTTTCTTGTTTTTGTGTACTATTGGATTTCGTTATAATTAGGGCTAATTGCTACATGATTGAAATTTGGAATTATGTGTCTATATAAATTATTCTATGCATGGGCCATTGTTGATATGGATTTATGCAGGAACACAATAAAATACATAAATAGACATAAACACAGAGATACAGTGGAAACAATACTTCGTTTCATTAATATCGAAGAACTAAAATTTGCTTACATACAGAATAGAAATAAACTAGCTAGGGCGCCGGTAACTTATCTCTGAGAAGAGATGTGGCGGCTATAGGCCTATGAAATGTGTTACAATGAGGCTTGAGGGCCTATTTATTATTGAGAAACAATGGAAAACTCCAAAAGTCCAAAAACATAACCCTAGGAGATGAAGCGCTAAAACTATGGGCCCTGTTTGGGTAAATTGGTGTTTCAACTTCCCAGGGACATAACTTTGGCATAAGATCTCCGTTTGACATGCTCAATAGCTTGTTAGAAAGATCTATCCGAGGAGTACAAAATTTAATGCAATACCCAAAAAAAAATATCAAAAATTTGGTCTCTCTCGATTTTCCAAAAAAATGTCGTTTAGGGCCTCAAAATGGCTCCGGAAGTTCAGGACCCGAAAAACTGTCAAAAATAGTAAGTTGTACCGAAACTGAAAAAATGAAAGAGAAAATTGTGGGGCCCCAAGTGGAATAGGTGCGTGGCCACCAATATCCACCTGTATCATTCATCCCTCCATAGGAAGCAATGGTCCCCATTGCGTTGAGATCCTCCATGAGATGAGGCAAATGCTGTTGAACTGGGCATTAAATTTGTCGGAGATGTCATGAACCTGTGGGCAGACATGCTCGATGCGTTTAGGAAATTTGGTTTCTCTATTAGCCTTAGAAAGTACATGTGTGGATTCTATATGTTTAGTTGCCGAAGGTATGGAAACATCAGGCGACGGTGTGTCGGGGGTCAGATCAATAGAGTGCTTGATCTGACAGTGTAGAGGAACCTATATGAGTGAGGAGAAAATTTCCTCGTATTCCTCCATGAATTTATCCATCTGATGTAGTTGTGTAGGGGAGCCCTATTTCGAGGTTGTAGCCACAATTTTTTTCTTTCCCTATGAGCGAGTTGTAAGGAAAATAAATTTCCTGGTTTGGGAAAAAATCTTACTGCGTTGTTTTGCAGTAGTCAAAGAGATGACAGGAGGTGGCACTACCTCTAGTATCCTGTACAAGTTATTTCCCAAAGTAATAACAAAAACACGAGGCCTAGACTCGTACATAACATGTCTCCTCCACAGGTATGGTTGGCCCAATAATACATCAACTACATCAAGAGGAGAAACATCACACAATAGCTCATCTATGAATGGCTTGATACTGTACAGAAGGCGACACTGTTGGCAGATGTGGATATCTCTCCCAAAGTGAAGCCACCTGATGGTATATGGTTGTGGGTGTGCTATATTTGGTAGGCAGAGCTGCTTCACGACCTCTATTGAAATGAGGTTCTTTTGGCTTCCGCTATCGACAAGGAATTGCAGTGGAGAACCCTTTACCCACATCTGCGAATGGAAGAGGCGCTCCCTCTCCTCTGGATCCTCGGGATCCTCCCTATGGATCTTGGTGGTGGCAACAATGGCACTTGGATCCACATCAATGATCTACTTCCCTTTTTCATTGCCTTTGTCTGGTTCTAACTCAGGATCAGACAATGCATCTGATTCGAGTGCCTTTAGTTTGGCCACCAACGATTGTTCGGCCCGACACTTGTTTGTGCTATGAGTGGGGCTGTTATGAAATTCACACCACTTCCCCATTTCCTTCTTTGGATTTGTGGTTTTTTTATGAGTCATACCACTTTGGCCTTTCCCCTTGTTCTTCGGTTCGAGGGTACCTTTCCCTGGATTCGGATTTGCAAATCCAAAGTCTCGCTTCTTCTGCTTAAATTTCTGCTCGATCTTGGCGGCATAGCGATATGCCGTTCCAAGCAATGTAATGTCGAGGAAATCAATTTCGTCTTAAATATGTTTGTGCATAAAGTTGTGGTACTTGAGCACAAAATGTCTCTCTAAATCTCTAATACCCAACTTTATGCGCAGGGTATGGAACAAATTCGTCAATTCGTGCACATCTTGATCCCTTTGCTGCCGCAACGTGGTCCATTGGATTTATTTGTCCTCATAGATCCCCACGGGGTAATATTGTTCCTTGGTGCCATCTAAGAATATATTTCAAGTGGGTGTGGCCGAGAACAGAGAGGGTTCCCCTTCGTCCTCTTGCTCACAGTATTTTTCCCACCTGTCTTTGACATGGGGGGTGGCTTTGAGGAGTGCAAAAATAATCTTTTCTTGGTCGGAGAAATCATGGATCGAGAAATACCCTTCCAGCAAATTTAACCATCTATCTACGGCGTCTACATCTATCTGGCCTTCAAATATAGGAATGTTAAAGTTTACCTGTACCTTGAAGGGAGTGGCACCTCCAGAGTGGCTGTTGGATGTAGATGCATCGTAGGTGGGTAGTCATTGAAGGATCTGAGCAAAGTTATCCATCATCACATTCCTTTGTTTCTCGAGGGCCTCCTCGAGCAATATTTTGATAGGTTCTCATGCTCCCTCATCTTTCTTTTCTTTCGCCATGGGAGGTCCTCGAGGTTTGTGAGGCTGATCTTGCAAGGGTTGAACCAGATCGAGCCCTAACTCCTTATACCTTCACCGCATTGGGGACATGCAATGAAAAACAGAGAAAGAGCAGACCGCTCTGATACCACTCATCTGGATTTATGCAGGAATGCAATAAAATACAGAAATAGACATAAACATAGAGATGCAGTGGAAACAATACTTCATTTCATTAATATCAAAGAACTTAAATTTTCTTATAGACAGAATAGAAATAAACTAGCTAGGGCACTGGTAGCTTATCTCTGAGAAGAGATGTGGCGGCTACAGGCCTCTAAACTATGTTACAATGAGGCTCGATGGCCTATTTATTATTGGGAAACAATGGAAAACTCCAAACGTCGAAAAACCTAACCCTAGGAGATGAAGCGCCAAAACTATGGGCCCCGTTTGGGTAAATTGGTGATTCAACTTCCTAGGGATGTAACTTTGGCACATGATATTTTTTTGACGCACTCAATAGATAATTAGAAAGATCTATCCAAGGAGTAAAAATTGTGATGCAAGACCCAAAAAAATATCAAAAACATAGTCGCCCTTGGTTTTCCCAAAAAACGTCGTTTAGGGCTTCAAAACGGCTATGGAAGTTCAGGACCCGAAAAACTGTCAAAAATAGTAAGTTGTGCCGAAACTAAAAAAATGAAAGAGACAATGGTGGGGCCCCAATTGGAATAGGGGGGTGGCCACCAATATCCACCTGGATCATTCCTCCCTCCTTAGGAAGCAATGGTCCCCATTGTGTTGAGATCCTCCATGAGATGAGGCAAATGCTGTTGAATTGGGCATTATATTTGTCGGAGATGTCATGGACCTACAGGAAGACATGTTGGATGTGTTTAGGAAATTTGGTTTATCTATCAGCCTTAGATAGTACATGTGTGGATTCTGTATGTTTAGTTTCTGGAGGTATGGAAACATCAGGCGACAGTGCGTCGGGTGTCAGATCAATGGAGTGCTTGTCCTGAAAGTGTAGAGGAACCTCTATGAGTGAGGAGAAAATTTCCTCATATTCCTCCATGACTTTATCCATCTGCTGCAACCATGTAGGGGAGCCCGTTTCGAGGTTTTGGCCACAATTTTCTTCTTTCCCTGTGAGCGAGTTGTAAGGAAAATAAATTTCCTGGTTTGGGAAACAATCTTACTGTGTTGTTTTGTAGTATTCAAAGAGATGAGAGGAGGTGGTACTACCTCTGGTATCATGTGCAAGTTATTTCCCAAAGTAATAACAACCGCACGAGGCCTAGAATCATACACAACATGTCACATCCACAAGTATGGTTGGCCCAATAATACATCAGCTACATCAAGAGAAGCAACATCACACAATACCTCATCCATGAATGGCTAGATACTGTACGAAAGGTGGCACTGTTGGCAGATGCGGATATCTCTCCCGAGTTGAAGCTACCAGATGGTATATAGTTGCGGGTGTGCTATGGTAGGTAGGTTGAGCTGCTTCATGACCTCTGCTGAAACTAGGTTCTTTTGGCTTCCGCTATCAACAAGGAATTGCAGTGGAGAACCCTTCACCCACATCTGCGAATGGAAGAGGTGCTCCCCCTCCTCTAGATCCTCGAGATCCTCCCTATGGATCTTGGTGGTGGCAACAATCGTACTAGGATCCGCATCAATGATCTGCTTCCCTTTGTCATTGCCTTTTTCTGGTTCTGACTCAGGATCAGAAAATGCATCTGATTCGGGTGCCTTTAGTTTTGCCACCAATGACTGTTTGGCCCGACACTCGTTTGTGCTATGAGTGGGGCTATTATGAAATTAAAACCACTTCCCCATCTCCTTCTTTGTTTTTGTGGTGTTGTTATGATTCATACCGCTTTGTCCTTGCCCTTTGTTCTTTGGTTCAAGGGCACCTTTCCCTAGATTCAGATTTGCAAATCCAAAGTCTTGCTTCTTCTGCTTAAATTTCTGCTCAATATTGGTGGCATAGCAATATGTCGTGCGAAGCAATGTAATGTCGAGGAACTTCATTTCCTAATGAATATGTTTGTGCAGAAAACCACGGTACTTAAGAACCAAATGTCTCTCTGAATCTTTAATACCCAACTTTGTGCACAGGGTATGGAACAAATTCGTCAGTTTGTGCACATCTTGATCCCTTTGCTGCTGCAACGTGGTCCATTGGATGTAATTGTCCTCATAGCTCCCCACGGGGTAACATTGTTCCTTGATTCAATCTTAGAACGAATTGCAAGTGGGTGTGACCTAGAATAGAGAGGGTTCCCCTTCCTCCTCTTGCTCATAGTAGGTTTCCCACCAGTCTATGACATGGGGGGCGGCTTTGAGGAGTGCAAAAATAATCTTTTCTTGATCGAAGAAATCATGGACCGAGAAATACCCTTCTAGAAAATTTAACCATCTATCTATGATGTCTGCACCTATCTGGCCTTCAAATATAGGAATGTCAAATTTTACTTGTTCCTTGAACGAAGTGACGCCTCCAGAGTGGCTGTTGGATGTAGATGCGCCGTAGGTGGGCAATCGTTGAAGGATCTGATCCAAGTTATCCATCATCACGTTCCTTTATTTCTCAAGGGCGTCCTTGAGCAATATTTTGATAGGATCTCCTGCTCCCTCATCTTTCATTTCTTCCACCATGGGAGGTCATCAGGGTTTGGGAGGCTGATCTTGCAAGGGTTAAACCAGATCGAGCCCTAACTCCTAATACCTTGACTGCATTGGGGACATGCAAAGAAAAACATAGAAAGAGAAGACTGCTCTGATATCACTGATCTGGATTTATGCAGGAATGCAATAAAATACAGAAATATACATAAACACAGAGATGCAGCATAAACAATACTTCATTTCATTAATATCAAAGAACTGAAATTTGCTTACAGACAGAATAGAAATAAACTAGCTAGGGCTCTAGTAGCTTATCTCTGAGAAGAGATGTGTTGGCTACATGCCTCTGAACTGTGTTATAATGAGGCTTGAGGGCCTATTTATTATTGAGAAACAATGGAAAACTCCAAACGTCTAAAAACCTAACCCTAGGAGATGAAGCGCCAAAACGATGGGCCCCGTTTGGGTAAATAGGTGTTTCAACTTCCCGGGGACATAACCTTGGCATACGATCTCCGTTTGATGCGCTCAATAGCTCGTTAGAAATATCTATCTGAGTAGTAAAACTTTTGATGCTCTCGGGTTTCCCAAAAAATGTCGTTTAAGGCCTCAAAACGGCTCGCGAAGTTCAGAACCTGAAAAACTATCAAAAATATTAACTTGTACCGAAACTGAAAAACTAAAAGAGACAATGGTGGGGCCCCAAGTGGAATAGGTGGGTGGCCACCAATATCCACCTGGATCAATTTTTAGATGAATGAAATGTCCTAGAGATCATTTTATCTCGATAATATTGCACCATTTGAATGATTTATAAATTCTTGAAAGTCACTTTTATGATATTTCCTCTAACATTGGATGAAGTTTACCTTTTGGGCCTCCTTGAATAAGAGACCAAATTATTATTCATTATTATCCTTGGATCCATATCCCCAAGTGAATCAGGCACTAGTCTGTCACAAAAGCGTGATCATTTCCCCCTCTTTTTCAAAATTTTCTGTTTTTCCCCTGGACTAGCCCCATTAGGTTAGCTAGGGCATCATTTTCTTGGGAATCTAGCCACAGGAAAACTTTGATCTCTTAGAGTCAACTGCGCTAGTGGGTCCTGTTAGCCACCTATGAAATTTTGACATGCAAACAGGTGGCTAAAATGTTTTTGAGCCTTCAAGAAATACATTTCCTCTAAAAACATATCATTCTTGAAGCCTCTTGTGTCTTTTTCCTTTTGAACAATCTTCACTACTATTTCCATTATAAAGCCCTGTTGTTCTGTGAAGAAGAATGCCCAAAAAGGCCTCCATTTCCCCTTATTTTCATTCCCAATAAGCCTCTATTTCATCACCTTTTTTCCCTTTAAATTCCTCCAAAATTCCTCATTAACCCTCTAAATAATCCTAACACCCCTTTAAACCTTATAATTGCCCCTTTTTTGGTTTAAGCGCCACTTATTCCCTCTACCGAAACCTCCTTTTGGCCTTTAAAAGCATTAAAATTAAGCCAAAAACCCAATTTTACTTTATAATACGCTTAAGCCCTTTTCGGCCAACCCCTTAACCGCTTCCCCACCACGTGACCCATGCCTAGGACCGAGCGCTAAAGCCCCGGGCGCTTATCACAATCAGGACTTTCCATATGCGCCCTTTTCCTTTGTAAACTTAAAAAGTTCCGATGTGAGAAATTTTGGTCTATCGGACCTCACCGCGATCTCGACCATTGATATTTTAAAATATCTGACAGTCAGTGCTTGTTCTGCGGTGCACGCCATCACCCCCTATCCATTTACCCCTTTGATTACATATAAACCGTTTATTTGTTCCCAGATCCAATGGCTATAACGTAATCGCACCACCGCCAATGGCACCAATCCCATCGCATTTGACCTCCGCCGATTGGCGAGTCCTGATTTAATCTGAGCCGTCCATCTCGCATGATCCCACGGTGTAGATTTCTCCTCACTCCACCCCTGTGTCCTCGATTGGTCATCCCCGATCCAATCACAACCGTTGATCTCTTTAGATCTAATGGCCCTCATTCATCCCGCCCGTTTATTTACCCCTTTTGCCTCCGCTTTCTCCTTTAATATCCACCATCCATCATCAAATCGGACAGTCCACAACAAATCCTCCTAGGCCATCCCTCTCCATTACTGACTGCGCATCTCCCCATATCGCGCTCCACCCTACACCGTCCGATCTTCCACCCGTCCATCCGACGGTCCACATGCATATCGCGTTATTTTGGCATCCGAGCCTTAACGCTCCAAAGCTACATGATAAAAGCGGTTTTATCCTCCCACGTGTCGGGCAACAACCTATATCGTATTTTCTCAGAGTTTTTTCAAAACCATCCTAAAGCTACGCGACACCGCTGGTTTTCCTCTTGAAACCGCCTTCCTCCCCGTTGCTCTCGCAACCTCCATAATCAATCTCAGTCGTCCATCTAATCAGATCTACGGCCCGTATTGCATCGCGTCTCTGCCATATATCTTATTCATGTGGCCTTCCAAAGAGTTTCATCTGACAATCCCCACCGTTGATCTCCTCCTGAGATCCAACGGTCCACGTTTAATCGCCCTCCACCCGCCGGGTCCCACCATAAAATGGCCCCACTTTCATGCATTTTCGTCCATTTTCTTCATAATTTTCCCAAGCATTAAACTTTGGGTTTTTACACTATAACTTATTTTCTCTGCCTAACTCCTCTAAACAACTCCATCAACTAATCTTGACCATTGATCACCGGTGCCTGATCTAATCGGACGGCCGGGAACCATTTTCACACCAAACCTTCATTTACTCTGTTTCTTCCCGTTCCGCATGTTTTTCATCATTTTTCCACTACTACGCCACCATTCTATGGGTCTCCACAGCATTTATCCACCACCTCCCCTAGATTTTATAACAATTTTTTGCATTGTGTAGGGTTTGCAGAGTGGTAATTTCACTCTGTCTCCACAGACACAGTTACTGTGACTCAGAGTGCAGAGTAGTCATCTCAGCAGCGGCAAAGTGTATCAGCAGAGATGGATTAGAGGGCTTAAGCCTGTAATTGAAGATTTAATGTTTAGTCCTTGTTCAAAGGATAAGACGCAGTTTGAAGACTAAAGCACACATGAAACAAGCCACATCTGTGTTTAATGTCAGCAGAACGTGTTTTCTCAGAAAGTACACCTTCCGACAGAAGTCTACATGCCTCCTTGAGCCCTTAAAGATATTTCACTGATAGAAGCTTCTTAATACTATCAGGACAACAGTAATGGAAGCATGGAAGACCTGCAGACCTTCTATCCATGTCATTTATCGCAGAAGGCTACATAGAGTACCAGACAACCAGAAGGACTTCAAAGAACTCATCTGAGGTCAAATATCGACCTGACAAAGACTCCCAGACCATACTACAGAGTACATACAGCGATTCAGAGCCATTAAGCAGAGTGGGCTCGATCTTCTTCCTCCACTCTGTCTTAATGAATCAATTTAATTCACATTTACTTCTGCTATTACTCATTCTCGTATAAGAACCCCTGAAGAACATGTTTTTATTGTTGTTGTTATTGCTGTTAGTGTAGGGATTATTTTAGCTATTAGAATATTTTGGGGAAAGAAGCTGAGTATTTTGTAATTTAGTAGGCTGGGAGAAGAAATTTTGGACTGTATTAGCTATTGAGCTCAGTGTATGTGACTGGTTTTGCACATCAATTAATCAAGCAATTTCACAGGATCCTAGTCTATATTACGGGTGATGTTTCCTCTCTTATTTCATTTTAATCATGCTGCTCATATTTCTTTGACAAGAATCAGTAAAACGGACTTAAGATATACCCTTGCATGGTACCTTAATGCCCACTGCTCTTCTTATCCTTGATGTTTTCTGCTGATAGTGAATATAAGAGCAAATTCATGCAATTTAACCTGTTAAATATGTTGGTCCAGCCCATGCTTATTGATGTGTGAATTCGGGGTTTGTTGCTTAGATGTTATGGTTGGGTTTAAGCTGGAAGAACTGGGATACCAGGGATTTAGTGTAAGCCCTGTCCACTGGGGTCCTTTTCCAACAGATTGGCCTTTCTAAGATCCCTCGAGCTGGTGTCCAAGCATTGAAGGTTAAAAGCCCTTCTCTGATCTTAGGCCTAGTTCTATGTTAAATCTTATCTCTGTTTTTCTCTTGGAATATGCTGAAGCAGGCCTGGAGTTAAATGACCTCTGACCTGATCTTAAGTTTCTCTTTGTATCTTCATTGAGAGTTTCCTTTGAGTATGTCAAAGCAGGTCTGGATTTTAAATGATGTCTGACCTGATCTCTAGACTAAAATTGGGTTTCTTTCCTTCTTTCACCTTCACTCCTTATTGTTCCATTCCACCATATATCTAAAAGATCCTTTAGTATAGATGAATTGCCCTATGGAAAGCCTTGGTTAGTTGTTATGCAAGTAATCCCCTTTAATGACTCCATAGCCCAATGGATGGGACAGTCCTAACCTATCCTCTTTTGCCGAAACGTCCTGCTGCTTTATTCCTTTCATTCCATAACCTTCTCATTTAATGATCTCCGACCAACCCAACAACCAACCAAATCATTTAAAACCCCCCTTTGTGTTTCATACCTAGCCTAATATCTCATTTTTAGCTTTCAAAGATAGATAATTCTTTGCTTTTATGGAGAGATCCCTCTCTGGATCTAGGAGGGCTAGATCCTAGGATCCCAAAGTGGTTATGATGTTCTCTAGTCTTTTGGTCTTGCCAATCTGACCAAAACACTGGAACCCCAACATAATGGCGACTCCACTGAGGAATTGAGTGCATTTTATCTTAGACACCCTTAGGCACTCAGAAGACCCTAAATCTATGGTTATATTGGTACTCAATTGTTGATGGTGGATAGCAGCCTGCTTCAAATATTCAAACTCATCCACCTGGCGACTCCATAGTCCATAAATCTCAAAGACTCCACTGGAAGAAGAACCTGAAATATGGCCAGACCTAATAGAAGGGTAGAACATTTGGGTTGGATTTGGTTTAAAGAATTCATTGTTTTTATCTATCACTATGTTCTATCATACTTTAAGCCTAATCAAGTGTACAAAGATGAAACTCACATTGAGTATGGGAAAGATCTCGAGCCTCAATCTTCAGACCATAAGCAGACCTATACTCCTGTGAAAGACCTGGTGGAGCAAGAGCCTCATGGTGTATCTCTCACTTCTAAAGAAACTTAAAGCAGCCATGAACCTATTGTTACACCACCGACACCCACAAAGGTCATAGAAAGATATAAACCTCTGGTTTTGCCTCTTATCTTCCAACCCCTTCCTGCAAGACTTACCAATAAGCGGCCCCTGTTTGATGGAGAGAATGCAAAGATCATTGCCGAGCAGTATGTTCAAAATATTGAGGATCTACTTGACTCATATGAAATAGAAGAAGATGATGTCTGTATTAGAATGTTTACCTTGTCATTACAAGGAAATGTTAAAGGTTGGTTCAAAAACCTTCCGCTGCAAGCATCATCAATTTTCAGCAGTTTGCTCAAGTTTTCCTTGATAGATGGGTGGTCCTGGTAAATGTTTTCCTCCTCCTAGAAGAATATCAGAATTTGAGAAGACAACCAGGAGAGAAAGTACAAAACTTTTCAGCCAGGTTTAATAAGGTATATAATGCGATACCTTCTGAGATAAAACCACCCTTGGGATGGGCCCTATTTCACTATCCAAGTTCTTTTGAACCCGAGTTGGAATTCCATATAAGAGAAAGAGAGCCTTCGAGCTTGGAGGAAATGCAAAGTACAGCAGTTACTGTCGACTACAACATAAAGTGTAGGGAGGAAATATTAAAAGAAGCAAAGAAAGACCGAGTAGAGCAAATGGCACAGATCTCTTTAGAGAGCAAGCTGGAAAGATTGATAGAGACTGCCAACACCCTGCTGAACATAGAAGAGGAAGAACACAAGGTTGAAACCAGGAATGATGATTGGAAGTGGCCTACAACTTGTCCTCAGAAAGACCAAACCAGATCACTGCAAGACACGAATTACATGCAAAGCATGTATGATGAACAAGATTTTGAATCAAAAGAGGAACTTGTAGATTTTTGTGAAGAAAGGCTTGCTGAGGATCTGATGGATTTGGCTGGTGACATTGCTTATAATTATGATTTCTCTAACATTGATCTGTCTGATGATAATTTTTTCCAAAGGGAAACTAAGCTTATAGGACCATTATCAGTAGTTTCATGGGAGGAAGATCAGGACCAGCAACTTCAGGGAAGCAATGGGCCAATCCAAGATATCTATTATACTGATGAGGAAAACGTTGAAAGCCTGGGAGCAGACGAAGACTCAATGAATCTTCACTCTATTACATATCAGATCATTAGTTATGATTGTCATGAAGAAGGAATTCAACAGCTTTCTAGTGCAGAGGATAAGGAAGAAAGAAATGAAGAAAATCTTGAGCAAGATGAATATCCTGAACCTTCTCCTGAAAGGGTCGAGGTAATCAAAGAAACCCCTGCTCAAGAATATGTTATTTTTTTCACAGAGTTTAGTTCACTCCAGTAGAACCTACCAGGGTCAGAAGAGGATAGCCCTACCATACATTAGGAGCCCTCTAGTTTAGGCTGAATGAGGGAGACCTTCTTTCCCACATACATCTTTGTCTTGATCCAGTGGAAGAAGAGGTATGCCTGGTTGACACTTACCTGCCAAATACTCCTAACCAGGAAAAAGAGGAGTGTGATTACAGAGGCCACACTATGGATGCAGTGATTGAAACTGTCAAAGATGAAGAAAACCTACCAGTCACAGAAGGCTTTGAAGAAAAAGGTTTATATCATGATTTTGCTGATCCTGTGGCAGAATATATGGAGGCCCTGATTGGCTCAAGTTCGCAAGCATTGATCCTTTGCAAGAGCCAGATACATTAGAAGTGGTCACCACTGGTGGTGGCCTCAATTTTGAAGACCCACATGCAGAGCACCCTATGGTTATCTCTGACAAGCAGTCAGTTTTTCTGCCCTTTTTTGTTATTGCTTGACTGGCTGCACTGGCATTATTGTATCACCTAGAGCATCAGAGATTTCCAAGTAGAGTAGGGTAGGTAGGAAAAGCTCAATAAATCTCAATCTATGAGCATTTAGTCAGTTGTTTTTTAAATTTCTGCAAGTTTCATTCCATAAGCAGTTTTGTCTTTATGCCATGGTCCATAGCAAGCCAGACAGTCTAATCCTAGCTTGACTATTTTTCAATTTCCGTCTTAGAATGTAGAGAAGAAATCTGCTAGACAATTTAATCCTCGCAGATATAGTTTAGGTAGAGAAACTATGAGGCCAGCCGTTTAATCTAGTCTCATGGAGAAATAAGGGTAGAAATAGAATAGGGTTATTTTCATGTTTATAAAAAATGGATGATGTAAAGGGTCTGCAAGTCCAAATGCACCCAGAAGAAAAAAATGTTAAGACATAGTATGGGTAGGTAGTTGTTTGGGAGAATATTACTGCTGATATAATGTATTCATGATTGTGGCAGTTGATCCAAGAAAAGAAAAGATGTGTCAAGTACCAGGCATTTGGCCTACTCCAAAGATCATTTTCTGAATTCTTGACACCTTCAAGAAGATGCCATCCCCATGTGGAGCCACTGTTAGCCACCTATGAAATTTTTGACAAGAAAACATGTGGCCAAAATGTTTTTGAGCCTTCAAGAAATACATTTCCTATGAAAACATATCATCTCGAAGCCTCCTGTGTCTTTTTCCCTTTGAAAAATCTTCACTGATGTTTCCATTATAAAGCCCTGCTGTTCTGTGAAGAAGAATGCCCAAAAAGGCCTCCATTTCCCCTTATTTTCATTCCCACTAAGCCTCTATTTCATCACCTTTTTTCTCTTTAAATTCCTCCAAAATTCCCCATTAACCCTCTAAATCATCCTAACACCCCTTTAAACCTTACAATTTCCCTTTGTTTGGTTTAATAGCCCCTTATTACCTCTACCGAAACCTCCTTTTGACCTTAAAAAGCATTAAAATTAATCCAAAAACCCACTTTTAATTTATAATAGGCTTAAGCCCTTTTCGGCCAGCCCCTTAACCACTTCCCCACCACGTGACCCATGCCTAGGACCGCGCGCTAAATCCCCTAATGCTTATTGCAATCGGGGCTTTCCACATGTGCCCTTTTCCTTTGTAAACTTAAAAAGTTCCGATGCGAGAAATTTTGGTCTATCAGACCCCGCCGCGATCTCGACCATTGATCTTTTAAAAGATCTGACAGTCAGCGCTTGTTCCATGGTGCACGCCATCGCCCCCTATCCATTTACCCCTCCGATTACATATAGACCATCGATCTGTTCCCAGATCCAACGGCTATCGCGTAATCGCACCACCGCCAATCGCACCAATCCCATCGCATTTGACCTCCGCCGATTGGCGAGTCTCAATTTAATCTGAGCCGTCCATCCCGCATGATCCCACGGTCTAGATTTCTCCTCACTCTGCCCCTATGTCCCCGATTGGTCACCCCCGATCCAATCGAAACCATTGATCTCTTTAGATCTAATGGCCCTCATTCATCCTGCCTGTTTATTTACCCCTTTTGCCTCTGCTTTATCCTTTAATCTCCACCATCCATCATCAAATCGAACGGTCCACATCAAATCTGCTTGGGCCATCCCTTGCCATTACTGACCGTGCATCTCCCCATATTGCACTCTACCCTACACCATCCGATCTTCTAGCCCTCCATCTGACGGTCCACATGCATATCGCATTATTTTGGCATCCAAGCCTTAACGTTCCAAAGTTACGCAATGAAAGCGGTTTTATCCTGCCACGTGTCAGGCAGCGACCTATATCGCATTTTTTCAGAGTTTTTTCAAAACCATCCTAGAGCTGTGCGACACCGCTGGTTTTCCTCTTGAGATCGTTTCCTCCCCGCTGCTCTCGCAACCTCCATAGTCAATCTCAGTCGTCCATCTGATCAGATCTACGGCCCGTATCGCATCGCGTCTCCGCCATATATCTTATTCATGTGGCCTTCCAAAGAGTTTCATCCGACAATCCCCACTGTTGATCTCCTCCTGAGATCCAACGATCCACGTTTAATTGCCCTCCGCCTGCCGGGTCCCACCATCAAATGGCCCCGCTTTCATGCATTTTCCTCCATTTTCTTCGTAATTTGCCCAAGCATTAAAATTTGGGTTTTTACACTATAACTTATTTTCTCCGCCTAACTCCTCTAAACAACTTCGTCAGCCAATCCTGACCGTTGATCACCAGTGCCTAATCTAATCAGACGGCCCGGAACCATTTTGACACCAAACCTTCATTTACTCTATTTCTTCCCGCTCCGCATGTTTTTCATCAATTTTCCACTACTGCGCCACCATTCTACGGGTCTCCACAACATTTCTCCACTACCTCCCCTGGATTTTATAATTATTTTTTGCATTGTGCAGGGTTTATAGAGTGGTAATTTCACTCTATCTCCACAGACATAGTTACTCTAACTCAGAGTGCAGAGTAAGCATCTCAGCAGTGGAAAAGTGTATCAGCAGAGATGGATTAGAGGACTTAAGCCCGTGATTGAATATTCAATGCTTTAGTCCTTGTTCAAAGGATAAGACGTAGTTTGAAGACTGAAGCACACATGAAACAAGCCATATATGTCTTTAATGTCAGCAGAACGTGTTTTCTCAGAAAGTACACCTTCCGACAGAAGTCTCCATGCCTCCTTGAGCCCTTAAAGATATTTCACTGACAGAGGCTTCTTAATACTGTCAGGACAACAGTAATGGAAGCATGGAAGACCTGTAAACCTTCTATCCATGTCATTTATCCCAGAAGGCTACACAGAGTACCAGACAGCGAGAAGGACTTCAAAGAACACATCTGAGGTCAAATATCGACCTGACAAAGACTCGTAGACCATACTGCAGATTACATATAGCGATTTAGAGCCATTAAGCAGAGTGGGCTCGATCTTCTTCCTCCACTCTATCTTAATGAATCAATTTAATTCACATCTACTTCTGCTATTACTCATTCTCCTATAAGAACCCCTGAAGAACATGTTGTTGTTGTTGTTGTTCCCGTTAGTGTAGGGATTCTTTTAGCTGTTAGAAATAGTTTGGGGAAAGAAGCTGAGTAGTTTGTAATTTAGTAGGCTGGGAGAAGAAAGTTTGGACTGTATCAGCTATTGAGCTCAGTGTATGTGACTGGTTTTGCACATCAATTAATCAAGCAATTTGACAAGATCCTGGTCTATATTGTGGGTGATGTTTCTTGTCTTATTTCATTTTAATCATGTTGTTCATATTTCTCTGATAAGAATCAGTAAATAAGGCTTAAGATATACCCTTGAATGGTACCTTAATACCCATTACTATTCTTATCCTTGATGTTTTCTCCTGATAGTGAATCTAAGAGCAAATTCATGCAATTTAACCAGTTAAAGATGTTGGTCCAGCCCATGCTTACTGATGTGTGAATTCGGGGTTTGTTGCTTAGATTTTATGGTTGGGTTTAAGTTGGAAGAATTGGGATATCGGGGATTTAGTGTAAGCCCTGTCCACTGGGGTCCTTTTCCAATAGTTTGGCCTTTCTAATATCCCTCGAGCTGGTTTCAAAGCATTGAAGGTTAAAAGCCCTTCTCTGATCTTAGGCCTAGTTCTGTGTTAAATCTTATCTCTGTTTTTCTCTTGGAATATGTTGAAGTAGGCCTAGAGTTAAATGACCTCTAACCTGATCTTAAGCTACCCTTTGTATCTTCATTGAGAGTTTCCTTTGAGTATGTCAAAGCAGGTCTGGATTTTAAATGATATCTGACCTGATCTCCAGACTAAAATTAGGTTTATTTCCTTCTTTCACCTTCACTCCTTATTGTTCCATTCCACCATATATCTAAAATATCCTTTAGTATAGATGACTTGCCCTATGGAAAGCCTTGCTTAGTTGTTATGCAAGTAATCCCCTTTCATGACTCCATAGCCCAATGGATGGCACATTCCTAACCTATCCTCTTTTGCCGAAACATCCTACTGCTTTGTTCCTTTCATTCCATAACCTTCTCAATTAATGATCTCCGACCAACCCAACAACCAACAAAATCATTTAAAACCCCCCTTTGTGTTTCATACCTAGCCTAATATCTCATTTTGAGCTTTCAAAGATATATCATTCTTTTCTTTTATGGAGAGATCCCTCTCCAGATCCAGGAGGGCTAGATCCTAGGATCCCAAAGTGGTTATGATGTTGTCTAGTCTTTTGGTCTTGCCAATCTGGCCAAAACACTAGAACCCCAACATGTCCCCTCACTCTGCTCCGATTTTAGGCCAATTCAGATGGTGTAATCTCCACCTAAAGTCCTAGCTCTGGGATCAAGTTTTTCCCTCTGTTTCCCAAGGATGACTCATGGCAGGATCAATTTTACTTTTTGAAGTAAAAAATATTAGTTGATCCCTCCCTATCACCTTGCCTAGGATAGGAACATCATTGGTTGCTAAATTCCATCCTCAAACCTGGGCTGAGTCCACTTGGCCCCATGTGGTCCCATTTGTTGTCAAAGCCTATTCATCAAGGACTATTTGGAAATCCAATTTCTTAAAGGATTTTAGGGTTTGGGAAGCACCTATACAACTTATACCCTTCATTCTTCACCTCCTCCTAGGGAAAATATTTAGGGGGTCACTTCCCATCGATTCATTGATATGTAATTCATAATTTCATTCCCAAAAGCATTGTGCCTCCTCCCATTGGTTAAATTATGTAAAGAGCAGGGAGCCTTAACTGTGGTGACAATTGGCTAAGCCTCCGTCACTTCCCTTAACATAGCAGTTGTTCTCTGATAACGTAGGCCATAGGGTTTGCACTTAAAAAATAAACAAACACACATAATAAAATTGAAATCAAATGCACACCCAATACCTGAAATAATTAATCAATAAATAAAATATTTGCATAGAATTGTTGGCCTCATGCTTAGCCATCAATCCTCATAGTACACCTTACACACTCACCCTCCTCATGGCTCACATGCTCACCTATATTTATACAATTGGATTAGAACCCAACGAGGTTCTAGATCCTAATCTAACTCCCAAAATATCTTCCTAATCCCTAACATCTGTCATCTAATCTCTAAAATCTCTCCTTCAATATCTTATCCCTAGATAAGAGCTAACTAACACATAATCTTCTCAATCCTTCCACAATCCTCTCAAATATTCTCCTATTTACAATAATCCTCGTTATCTTCTAAAAAATATAAGAAAATACATTAATTAGTTAGTCCTCACTTTACAAAATAACTCCTCTAGTAAACGAAACCCAGGTAAGATGCACCTGCATTAGACTCCCAATGTAAAAACAAATCATGGTCTCTCGACCATGAGTCTTTAAGATGATAAGAATCCTCTTGGATCCCAAACTTTCATTTGCAGTAAATCAATTCCTCTATCATGTTGTTGATTTTCTATGGTTGTCCTTTTCTGTCTTCTAGGCTTCCAAACTTTATGTTGTATTTGTCCCTTCTCCTTGCTGATGTATGCTTATTCTATTGTCATCAACAAGCTTCTGCCATCTTCTTTCTTCTTGCAATATGTTTCTTTTGGGACACTTTCACCATCAATCTTCTAATATCTTCAACTGCCATGTCCAACTTGTCTTCTTTCTAGTGTGCATTATCGTTCCTTTGTTGAACTTGGATGTCCATCTCTACGCTTCCATTGTGCCAGATTTTTTGATTTGAAGGTTTGTCGTCACACTTTGTCTTCAGATTGTCCAAACATTCTTCCAGGAATTTTAGTTCTACTTCAATATCTTCCATGTTGACATTTGATCCATTTGTTTTTTGATCATTTTCTATTTCATATCCTGCATCCAAAAACAACTTGTCAGATTTAAAATCATAAGGTTTGACAGATGAATCTGTTTTCAGGTCTTCATGTTGGTCTTCTAAAAAATATGTAGCATTGTCTCTGGGGATCGAACCCATGTCCACATCATCCTCGTTGTCGTCACCAAGTAATGATCCTTTCTCATGTTCACAAATGTATGCTTTTGTCTAGATTTTCTCTGCTTCTAAAAATTTTGTTTTGCACTTCAATCTTCTTTCCTTAATTTTTTAATTTTCCATTTAATTGTTTCTTTATCACCCATCCGTGTCTATGTATTTGTAATAGTTCCATCAATATATCAAGCCGTGTTTTTAATTCAATAATATATCTCTCTCTTCATCATCATTGCCAATTACTATAGCATTTTTGTAACTTTTCTCTGAATCCTACACCTTCATCTTCTTCTCCTTTCGTGAACTTCATCTTGTTCACTATAACATGCAACTGAATCACTTTACCAAGTTGTCTCCTCCAAACTTGGCTAATGGTTCACTTCACTTGAACCTTACTTCAAAGCACTTCTTTTTTCTTTTATCCCTTTACCTGCAACAACTGCAATATCTCTTCAAACTATCTTCACAATACTTTGACCAGAATTTGGGTGTTAGGCTCTGCCGATCATGCACCCAATTACATTCAAATTTTTGAATTTAACTTTAACTTTTTGACTCCATACTTTTACTTCAATGGACTTTGGGTGTCGGGTACAACCGAAAATGCACCCCTTTTCGTTACAATAATTTTAACTTTCCTTCAACTTAGACTTTTACAACTCCTTTATGACTTCCAAAGTCATTATATTGCTTCAAATTCATTCCATAGAAAATCATATTTCATAACTAAATCCACTCTTTCCAAAAATAACATAAAATCCCTAAATTTGACTCAACCCTACTCACTTTATCATGGGATTTCATGACTCTTACATAAAATTTGGAATACATTCATGATCCCCACTTGATTTTAATTCAAAGCAATATTCAACGTAATTAAATCTCTCCCATGTTCCACTCATTCTTAATTTCACACACTCACATGCTTAAAGAGCCTCCACTTATGCTCTCTTATGGGAAAACCTTACTTTTTTATGTCATAAGCATTCCATTTAAAATTAAACCTTCAATTTATCATCCCTTCCATCAAAATTCGATTTTATGAATTTTATGAAGTAGTTAAAAGTGAATTGACCATTTTTTTTTGTATGCACCATAGATTGCATTGAGATATAAGAAGATGATGCTAAAAATGTTTGCCAACTTTAGGCATCGATCCTTCCATAAAATAACTGGTACCCAATCATAATTTTTTTCAATTAGCTCTTACGCGGACTCTTTATGCAGCTACTCTCCACATTGCACTTACAACTCCAACACAATTTTCACATGCTCACACACTTACAGTTCATCGCCATTATACAGTCTTCACACTTTGAATCACTAATGGTCCACACTCATTGTCCAAATAGTGAAATATTACAATTTGAAGGATAATTTTGGGTTTGTGTTATATTATTTCAATGACTAATCATGTGTGGGGGGGGGTAACAGGGGGGTGATAGCCCCCCATGTATGTTGCGCTAGGCGCAACATCAGGGGGGTCACAGGGGAGCGGTAGCCCCTCCTGTCGGGGTCCGAGGCAGCGCCCCAGAAAAAATTTTTGGTCCTTATTTTTCGGTGGGTGGACCCACCCATGGTTTTGTGCATGGGTTTGTACATGGTTTTGGGGCATGATGGTTTTCGGCTCCTGGTATTTTGTAGATCCGGTCAAGGGAACTACGGTTATGTTCTAATCCAGGGTTAATGGATTGGGGTTTATGTATGCTTCGGCGTGTATATATATGTGTTGTAACACTAAAAGGAATATAATGAAAAATCAAGTTGGTCGTCCCGATTTGGGATCCAAGGGAAAATCTATGTGTTTATCTGTTTTATGTTTTATGCCCTAGCTACTGTTTATTTTATGTTTTAAGATTTGTTTGTAGATAATTTCTGTACAGGGTTAAAACCTACATTTGGTATCAGAGGAGTTTTGGCTTGAAGGGGACGCCTTTGGTGCTAAGGGGTTTTTTGCCCAGGCCTGAGATAGACCCTATTCAGTGGGAGATCTGCGGGATCGATTCTTGCAGTAAAAGAAGATGGTAGGCGGCGGGAAGATAGAGATCGAGAAATTTAATGGTCAGAGTTTTGAGTTGTGGAATCTCAAGATGGAGGATTTTTTGGTGGATAAGGACTAGTGGATCGCAGTAGATCCAGGTACTAAACCAACGTCAATGTCAGATGAAGACTGGAAGAAACTGGATCGGTAGGAAAAGAGCACAATACGGTTATGTGTCTCAGATTCAATATTGTTGAATGTATCTGGGGAAGCTACGGCGAAGACCTTGTGGGACAAGCTAGGGACTTTGTACCAATATAAATCTCTGGTGAATAAATTGTTCCTACGGAAAAAGCTGTATAACCTGAGGATGAAGGATGGAGACTCGGTGATAGAGCATTTGAACGCCTTCAATACTGTGGTAAGTCAGCTATCATATTTTGATATTAAAATCTCATATGAAGATAATTGCATCAGTTTGTTGTGTTCTCTACCAGACTCGTGGGATAGTCTGGTTATTGTAATAGGTAGCAATACAACTACCTTGAATTTTGATGATATTGTCTCAGCCTTGATGTTGGAGGAAATGAGATGGAGAAATATGGAGGGTCAGAATGGAGATGCCTTATCTGTACGAGAAAGGTCCCAGAACAGAAACAAGAATAAGGTTTCGAGTGGGAGATCTAAATCTAGAGGAAGATCTAAATCTCCTGGAAGCTTTGTAAAGGTGTGCTGGAAATGCGAAAAGGAAGGGCACTACAAAAAGGACTGCAGATCTAAAGCTCCTGAGAAAGGAAAGGGATCTAATGATGCTCCTTCTGCAGAGGCAAAAACCACCTTGGATGAAGGTGGGGATGTGTATTTGGCTTCTTCTTCAAATACACATGTAGATCATGAGTCATGCTTGATTGACTTAGGTGCATCCTTTCACTTCACTCCCCATAGGGAGTGGTTCTATGAGTATGAGAAATATGATGGTGGTGATGTCTTCTTAGGTGATGATAGGAAGGTCAAAATCGTCGGACGTGGAAAATTCAAGATGAAGCCACAAGGTGGAAGGATTAGAACACCTCCTGGTGTTCTACACATTCCTGCATTAGCCAGAAATCTGATTTCTGTAAGAAAGATGGATGATGCAGGTGTAAAAACAGTGTTTGAGAAAGATACGTGTAAGATGGTTCGGGGAGCACTAGTATTAATGCGGGGAGTTTGGATTGGAACTATGTACAAGCTTTAGGGTAGCACTGTTATTGTTGGGTGCAACAGTTCTGTGGTTCCCGAAAGTGGAGAGGAAAGCCTAGCTGTCTCTGGAGAAAAGACCATGCTATGGCATCAAAGGCTTGGACATATTGGAGAGAAGGGCCTTCGAAATCTGCATGAAAATGGTATGGTAGAAGGTATGTCTAATAGCTATTTGGATTTTGATTTCTGTGAAAATTTTTTATATGGGAAATAGTGTCAGGTGAGTTTTCCTTTTAGTGCTAAGAGGGCGAACAAGATATTAGAGCTTGTGCATAGTGATGTGTTTGGACCTATGTCGGTTCCATCACTAGGTAAGTCTGTGTACTATGTTTCATTCATAGATGACTTCTCAAGGAATACATTTATATATTTCTTGAGGAATAAATCTGAAGTATTTGATAGATTTAAAGAATTTAAGGCTCTGGTGGAAAACCAGACAGAGAAGAAGATAAAGGTGCTGAGGACAGATAATGGTGGGGAGTTCTGCAAGAAGGAATTTGAAGAGTTCTATAAGAAGTGTGGTATAGCATGACAAAAGACTACTCCATACACACCTCAGCAAAACGAAGTTGCAGAAATAATGAACAGAACGCTGATGGAAAAGGCAAGAAGCATGCTTAGTGGTACCGGGTTAGGACAAGAATTTTGGGCAGAGGCAGTAGATACTACATGTTACTTGGTTAACAAATCACCTTCATCAGCGTTGGAGGATAAGACTCCACATGAGGTATGGACTGGTAAGAAGCCCTCTCTTTCACATCTGAGGGTATTTAGATGTGATGTATATGTACATGTTCCAAAGGAGAAAAGGACCAAGTTGGATAATAAATCTGAAAGGTGCATCTTTATTGGGTATAAGGATGGTTTAAAGGGTTACAAGCTTTGGAACCCGGAAACAAGGAAGGTTGTGTATAGCCAAGATGTGTTGTTTAGAGAGGTGAAAGATATTGTTAAACATGAAATCCTACCAAAGGAACTTGAGAAGATAGAGTTTGAGCTAAATGAGGATGAATCAGACTCTACAACAGAAGAAGACTTAGAAGAGGAAGAGCCACAAACTCCAGCTGTGAGAAGATCAGTTCGGGAAAGAATACAACTAGAAAGGTATAGTCCATTTGCTTTCTGTTCAAATTTTTCTTTAAATATAACTAATGATGATCCCAGAATCGTCAGGGAGGCAGCAGATTCAAAGGATGGAAAAATATGGAAGGAGGCCATGGTTGATGAAATGGCATCCTTGCATAAAAATGAGGCATGGGATCTGGTGGAGTTGTCAGCTGGAAGAAAGCCCATCGGTAGAAAATGGGTGTTTAAGAAGAAGATGAATGTAGAAGGAAAGGTGGAGAAATACAAAGCTCGGTTGGTAGCAAAAGGTTATTCCCAAGTGTCGGGAATTGATTTTGGTGATATTTTTTCTCCTGTTTCCAAAGTTACTTCTATTAGATTACTTTTATTTGTTGTTGCTGCATTTGATTTTGAGGTAGAACAGATGGATGTGAAGACAACATTTCTTCACGGGGATCTGGAAGAAGAGATCTACATGAAACAACTTGAAGGATTTATGGTGAAGGGGAAGAAAGAGCTGGTATGCAGGTTAAAGAAGTCTTGGTATGGGTTAAAATAGTCACCAAGGATGTGGTATCAGAAATTTGATACCTATATACGGGGACTTGGCTTCACCAGAAGCAAGGAGGATCACTGTGCTTATTTTAAATTAATTGGTGACCGTGTTATTTATTTGGTCTTGTATGTGGATGATATGTTGTTTATTGGAAATGACAAAGAAATTATCCAAGATTTGAAGACCCAAATTTTCTCCAAATTCGACATGAAGGATCTTGGTGCTGCAAACTATATTTTGGGCATGGAAATTAAGAGAGATCAGGCAAAGAGGACGCTCTGGTTAAACCAAAGGAAGTATGTCAAGACTATATTGTAGAGGTTCAATAGGCAGGATAGTAAACCGGTGAATGTTCCGATTTCTGTAGGTACAAAGTTGTCTGCTGAACAGTGTCCCAAGACACAAGAAGAAGAGGAGGATATGTCCCATGTTCCATATGCAAGTGCAGTGGGTAGCCTGATGTATGCAATGGTCTATACTAGACCAGACATTGCACATGCAGTGGGAGTATTGAGCAGGTTTATGTCAAACCCAGGGAAGGAGCATTGGACAACAGAGAAGCTGGTTTTCAGATATTTGTGTGGCACTAGTGATTATGGCTTATGCTACCAAGGAAGACCAGGATTGGAAAGAGTGTTGGACATTCTTGGTTTTGTTGATGGTGTCTGGGCTGGAGATCTGGACCAAAGAAGATCTACAGGTGGGTATATGTTTAGCCTATTTGGAGGTGCAGTCAGTTGGATGAGTAAAAGACAATCTGTAGTGGCTCTTTCAGCTACAGAGGCAGAATACATGGCAGCCACTCATGCAAGCAAGGAAGCAGTTTGGTTGTAGAGATTGTGTTCAAGTATGGGGTTGGTGCAGCAAGCTATAAGGATAGACTATGATAGCCAAAGTGCAATTTTCTTGGCTAAGAACCCTGCTTATTATTCAAACACAAAGCACATTGATTTTCAATATCACTTTGTGAGATATATGGTTGAGGCTAAAAGGGTGTTGCTGGTAAAGGTGGACACTTTGAAGAATGTTGCAGATGGATTGACAAAGTCTGTGAGCACTTAGAAGTTCTCTTGGTGTAGAGAAACAATGGGTGTTGCAAAGTTGGGCTAATGACTCAGCTCTCCTGTGGCCCCTTGCGGAAAGAAAACAACAAGTGGGAGAATGTTGGGTTTGTGTTATATTATTTCCATGACTAATCATGTGCGGGGCGGTAACAGGGGGGGCGATAGCCCCCCTTATATGTTGCGCTGGGCACAACATCGGGGGGGGGGTGGTCATAGGGGGGGCGGTAGCTCCCCCTATCGGGGTTAGGAGCAGCGCCCCGGAAAATTTTTTTGGTCCTTATTTTCCGGTGGGTGGACCCACCCATGGTTTTGTGCATGGGTTTGCACATGGTTTTGGGGCATGATGGTTTTCGGCCCCTGGTATTTTGTAGATCTAGTCAAGGGAACTATGGTTATGCTTTAATCCAGGGTTAATGGATTGGGGTTTATGTATGCTTTGACATGTATATATATATGTGTTGTAACCCTAAAAGAAATATAATGAAAAATCAAGTTGGTCATCCTGATTTGGGATCCAGGGGAAAATCTCTGTGTTTATTTGTTTTATGTTTTATGCTCTCACTACTGTTTATTTTCTGTTTTAAGATTCGTTTGCAGATAATTTCTGTATAGGGTTAAAACCTATAGATACAAACTAATATTCCATAAAATTATGTTTCATCCACCAATTCCAATGATAAGGACTGAATTATAATGCACATATCAATTTCCATTATGGAGCCACAACCTGTCCTGTCCTTATCACTCTTTAGTTGTGCACCACTTTGATTGGATGATTAAATGACGAAAGAAAACACCACTTTTTGATTCGGTGCACAAGTTCCAATAAAATTGACCAAACATTCATCAAATGTATCACGCCTATATTTATAAAAGATAATTATGGAAATCATTGTGTGGAGCCATATAAAGGGAAAAAATTGAATTCCCGTTCCAACAAGTGGGAGTAGGACCAACAACGCAATTCTCTAGCAAGGGAATCATGATTTAATTTGGTGTAAGAGAGGGTGACACTCTACTTTCCCTGAACAAAAATTTGGGCATTTGAAACACACAATTAGCACAGTAAATGGTCGATTCCTTGTCAACCCACCACCATATCAGGATGAAGAAGAGATTCAAGACATTTTCAAAGCTTACCATAGAATTCTATGAGCCACAATTTAGACATTGGCCTACATCGGACTGCAACACTTCAATTCAACTCTTCCAAATTAAATACAAGCTAGTTATGCTTGCGCAGTTTAATTTGAAAAAACCAGTTATGATTGTGCAATTCAATTTTCTTCCATGCATCGAGATTTTCAGCAACTTCTAATTCCAAAACAAGTTAACAAAACACCATTCCAATTTTCTATGATATAATATACTGACATGAATCAATAAATTGAATATTACCCCGTAAACTATGCAAAGAAATTGTACAAACTAGATATTTGTTGGAGGAACGCTCACAATCCGCTGGTAGTGTGAACATACATGTAAAACTTGGATAAATCACAACGTAGCAATTCCACTTAGCCTCACGAATTGATTGTGAATATATGCCAAAATAAAATAGTTCTATGCAACAACTATATCGCATTCATTTTAGGCGAGCCTTATTTCCACTGCCATAGGCCCATAAATGCGCCCAGGTAGGGAATGCCCGCCGTTAGATCAAAACTGTAGATCATCGTGCGGTGAGCATTCCCTGCCTGGGCGCATTTATGGGCGTATGGCAGTGGAAATAAGGCTCGCCTTCATTTCATGCCCAACAACGCTCAAACATAATATTTCATTTACACTGTTCGAAAATGTTATTGCAACTTTAATTAACGAAGGCTTGCAGCTGATGCTCCAGGCTCTACACATGATCCTTTTTCCCTGCTCTTTACACACATTCAACATATGCATTTAATTTTCTCTCGCACGCATTTGAACTTCTCTTAAAACGTGGGCTCTTAACCTTTGAACATTTCTCCTTCACAACAATCTAGGTAGCAAAAAAATTGTACACAAGGCTCTAATACCAAATGATAGTACATGCCATAGGGTATGCACCTAAAAAGTTTAAAAAAAAACACACATAATAAAAATGAAATCGAATGCACACCCAATATATGAAATAATTAATCAATAAATAAAATATATACAGAGAATAGTTGGCTGCATGCTTGGTCATCAATCCTCACACTACACCTTACATACTCTCCCTCCTCATGGCTCATAGGATCACCTCTATTTATACAATTGGATTAGAACCCAAGGAAGTTCGATATCTTGGGCTAACTCCTAAAATATCTCTCCTAATCCCTAAAATCTTGAATCTAGTCTCTAAAATCTCTCATTCAATTTATTATCCCTAGATAAGAGCTAACTAACACATACTATTCTCAAACCTTCCACAATCCTCTCGAATATTCTCCTATTTACAATAATCCTCATTCTCTCCAAAAAACTATAAGAAAATACAATAATTAATTAATCCTAAATTTAGAAACTCACTCCTTTAGTAAATGACACCATAAGTCATAGGCTTGCGCCTGATCAATAAACACACACATAAAACTGAAATCAAATGCACACCCAATTTGTGAAATAATTAATCAATAAATAAATATTTACGTAGAATTGTTCGCCTCATGCTTGGCCATCAATCCTCACACTACACCTTACACACTCACCCTCCCCATGGCTCATAGGTTCACCTCTATTTATACAATTGGATTAGAACCCAAGGAGGTTCTAGATCCTAAGCTAACTCCCATAATATGTCTCCTAATCCCTCACATCTCTTATCTAATCTCTAAAATATCTCATTCAATCTCTTATCCCTAGATAAGAGCTAACTAACATATAATCTTCTGAAACCTTCCACAATCCTCTCCAATATTCTCCTATTTACAATAATCCTCATTCTCTCCTAAAAATTATAAGAAAATACATTAATTAATTAATCCTCACTTTACAAACTAACTCCTATAGTAAATTATTAACCCGTGCTAGATGCACCTGCATCATCCTCTTAGGAAACCCTTTTAGGTCCCTTGCTGGTTTGAGTGGTAAAATTTCTGGTGTCGTTGATAGGGAAACAAGATGTTTGTTTTGTTCACCTTAAAACATATTGACATATAATTATTGGCGACTCCATTGGAAGAATGAAGCCCTAGTTCTTAATTGAAATTTAACGTAAATTCTTGTAGGGTGAAGAAAGTATTTTTCTAGGCATATTCAATTTCACCATGTTATCACAAAATTGGACCTGATAGGTTACTTAATCAGTCAAATTCATGTAACTATTTCAAACCTAATATTTTGGCTGAGGCTTAGCCTCCTCAGCTTGAGAGGGCTCTCTCAGGATTAATGATTTAGATAAAAAAATATATGGCTAACTTTAAGTGGGGTATAATAATATAGATGATAAATGTAGGTTTAAAATCACATCAGCAAGTACACATTGGGCTTATGGAGTCAAAATAGTTTCAGTAAACCAATAAATCTACTTAACATGGAAGTTGAGACATATCAGAGTTTTAGCCAAGAGATACACATGTGAAACTGTAAAAAACACAGTCAGTTCGTTTATATAGGAAGTCAGAGCATCAAAGATGAATTATGAGTAATATAGACAAAATCCACTGCAATGGGATAATAGAAATATGCAAATAGAATAAGAACGCACTAAAACTCCTTGTGAATCTCAAGTTGGTTAAGAAGAAATCTTCCGTATTAGCTGAAAACCAACCAATTACAATAAACACAGTCTTTTGCCAAAAAATGTCCAACCCTTTACAAATTCAACCTCTTGTTCTTTAATAAACCTCTTACCAAATCAGATCATCTCCCCTTAGGCTAGATACATCTAATTTCTAACTACTGACACCTTATATAACCATAAGGGACAAAATTTATTACAAAGAGACACCTATGCTACTTAACAGTCCTATTACAAATAGGACTCAAACTCCTTATCATTATCTATAACAACCTTATCTTATTTGAAATTACATCATTTTCCAAGTGTATCATCACGTGGTCAAATTTGGATGATGGGCTTGAGCTCTTCATGACCACTTTGCTGACCTCCACAAAAGCAGGAAACCAAACCCTGTTTTTTAGGCATAATATTCTTTTCCTTCTTTAAGCATTCTGACCATCATTTAATATTTATTTCATGGTCCTTAGCTGTTGGAGATTTTATCAACATGTCTCATCACTCATCCCTAGCCTCTAGTTGTCCAAAAATTCTTCTGAACTTGTTCAAAAAGGCTGTAATATCTTGCGCTATGAAAACACAGCAGTTTCGTAGCACCCTTTGTAATGATGCCATTTCAACCTTTATTCTTCAAAAACTTAACTCTTTCCACTTGTATCATTTCAATCTCATTTTAACACATATTGTACAACAATTTCAGCTCCTAACTCTTTCTTCAACCCCTTGAAAACTGATCAAAAATAGCAGAAAAGGCAGCTACAACAGTTTCGTAGTGCTTTTCTACTTTTTTACACTAAATGTGCTATGAAACTGCTGGGTATGCGATTTTTTCATAAATTTTTGCCAAGTGAAAATTTTTATTGCCCCAACGCTCAAAACATAACCTTTCTTCAGTATTTACAATTCATACAAACTGTAAATCCACTTCATTATAACTTTCTTGAGGCTTTCATTCTTCATTTGCAATACATCCTTGCAGATTTTTCCTGTTTTTTCCTGAACAATAAGTCTTGGAACAGAGCCTATATCCCCTAATCCCTAATGTATTTTGTGAAACTGAAGGAATTTTTTGTAGGCCATCATCGTTGAATAAAAACCTCTCTTTATTTTTTGAAACACATCTCCTGCTATCCAGAAACTGCATTTGAAAAACATGTGTAAAATAGGAAAACCCTGTTTCTGAAAATAGGGCTTCAATGAAAGCCTTGTATCTCTCAATTGATAACACTTGTGAGAAAAATGAGAGAGGTTTTTGTATCTGGGGCTGTGATGAAGAGAAACCATTTTAATAATTCCAAAAAAAAATTCCATTTGGCCAGAAACTGAACTTGAATTTGACTGCTAAAAATTCATGTACAAGACAGTTTTGTAACATCAGTTTCGTAGCGCATTTTAATTTATCAATTTCTTCCACCTCCTAATGAATTTGAAGAAAATGAGAGAATTTTTTTTAGATAGGTTTGTTATGAAGAAAAACCTCTTTCAAATTTCCAAAATTCGTTTTCAGTTTCTCTTAAACCACCTTTGAAGTTGACTTCTCAAAGTCAGAAAAACAGAGTTTTGTTGTTTGCGCTACGAAACTATCAGCGCTTTCATAGTGCAAAGTGAATTTTCTCAACGTGATGCACTACGAAAATATGGTTTCTTCGCTAATTGGGAAGTTTTGATTAAAAAAACTTAGGGAAATGAATTGAATGATGAAATGATGAATGACTTGACATGAAAAACCTTTAAAATGAATTTATTTAGACACTAGGGAAGGTTTAAACCTAAAATCTAATAATCTCTTTTGGTCAAATTCAAGAAATGAATCCTAAGACCATATTTTGACCTATGATCCTAAGCAATATTGACACAATGATGTTTTTTTTTTTTTTTTTGAGTGATATCAGTGGCTCCACTTGGGATAATGTGCCCCTGTGGTACACTAAAGAACCAGTAGTTCTAGTGCCATCCATCTTCTTGGAAATAAAAAATCTAAAAATTTTCCAAATCTTCTTCAAAATATTATGGCTTTCACCTCGGGCTCAAGCTTGATGATCACTACAGAAGAAAAAAATCTGTGCCTACTGAAAGGATGCTCAATCAACTTTGAGCTTATTCACACACTCCTACCTACCCTATCAACTGCAATCTCCATTTTAACTCAAGAAACATGAAACTTCAAATAAAGCCAGTCATTGATCTGATCTGATACTTGAATTTATTGATTGCACTTGAACCAAAAATAAACAAGATACTGGAATGACCAAGGCAACATAAGATGCATCTGATCTTCATAATGAAAATATAATTGGAAATCTAGATTGTAGAACCTTTCCATGTAGTCAGCTATATGATCAAAGAATACATGATCTATTTGATGCTTCTCATGACATTCTACAACGTTGGACAAATCATCCATGCTTTGATCAACCAAATAAGACTTCAGTTGTGTGCTCTCAAACTGCTTTTCAAACTAATTTTCAAAAACAGTGTATTCTTCCTCAAACTTAAAGGAGAAAGGTGGCAGCACCCTCTCTTTGTTTTTTGGCATAAAAATCATTTGAAAAGATTGATCTTGATCATGAATATTATGAGATTGAATTTTATCTTCTAAAACTTCAATATCTTTTTCATGGTTCTTAGCAACTTCATCCACAAATTGAATCTTAACTTCTGACTTGCACTCAAATTATTTTAGATTAGAAGACAAGGATAAAGAAAATGTTTCACCTACTTCTTCATTAGTGTAATCATCATTTGATGTAGGCAGATGCAAGAAATGACATGAAGAATCAACTTCTTCTTGCACCTCAGGATTGTAGCAAGCCTTTTCCAATATTTCCTCTTACTGTCTGAAATGATTCTCATACCCCCGATGATCAAAATACTAACAAGTCTGCTGCAACTTTTCATCAAACTCAGAGGATGTATCATAATTTTCATAAATAAAATCCTGTTGGGTTTCATTTTCATCTAAGAAAGAGGCTATCCTTTCTTCTTGGTGATGAAATGGATTATCATTAAAAGCTTCTAAAATTTCCTCATCCATGAACTCATCATCTTCATAACAATTCTCCAAATATTCAATAGAACTCACATAGTATTTACAACATTCTTTTACCAACAATAAGGAGGGATGACACTCTTCATACATCTCATAAAATGCAACATGGAAATTAGCAAGAGAATATAATGAACCATTTGGCAAGCTTTCATACCAAGACCGTGATTTTCCTTCCAAAGTGGCGATAAACATCTTCATGAGACAATCCTTAGGGAACTGAACCTTAAGACTATGTACATGCATATGGAATCTAACCAAATGAAGAGTAGCATTGTCTTTCTTTTCATATTTTAATATAGGAAGATTAGTTAACCATTCGACCTTTGGCATAGGATTTGGAAAACCAGGGATATGAGACTAATTCATAGGGGCATACTTGACATTTATTCTTGCAATGGAACTCATCTTGAAACTTCATCAAGCTATTGATATTCAAGCAGTGGAGTCACCTTCCAATTTTTTATTTGATGTGTGGAGTCGCTAGAGAAGAAAAACAACCAATATGTGCCTAAGTGTCTGCTGATCTCAGACTTTAGAGCTGAAACTTTGTCGTTCTTCCCAGGGAAAATTTACACCGTCTGTCCCCAGGAACGATGCCAAAATGTTATCACAAAATTGGATCTGATAGGATTCTTAATTAGTCAACTTCATGTAACTATTTCAAACCTAATCTTTTAGCTGAGGCTTAGCCTCCTCAGCCTGAGAGGGCTCTCTCAAGGATTAATGATTTAGATAAAAATATAAATGGCTAACTCTATGTGGGGTATAATCAGATAGATGATAAATATAGGTTTAAAATCACATCAACAAGTACAAAATGGGCTTATGGAGTAAAAATAGTTTCAGTAAACCAATAAATCTACTTAACATGGAAGTTGAGGCATATTAGAGTTTTAGTCAAGAGATACACATGTGAAACTGTAAAAAACACAGTCAGTTCATTTAAATAGGAAGTCAGAGCATCAAAGATGAATTCTGAGTAATATAGACAAACTCCACTGCAATGGGATAACAGAAAGATGCAAATAGAATAATAACACACTAAAACTCCTTATGAATATCAAGTTGGTTAAATAGAAATATTCTGTATTAGCTGAAAACCAATCAATTACAATAAACATAGTCTTTTGCCAAAAAATGTCCAACCCTTTACAAATTCAACCTCTTGTTCTTAAATATACCTCTTACCACATCAGATCATCTCCCCTTAGGCTAGATACATCAAATTTCTAACTACTGACACCTTACATAACCATAAGACATGGAATTTATTACAAAAAGACACCTATGCTACTTAACAGTCCTATTACAAACAGGACTCAAAATCCTTATCATTATAGATAACAACCTTATATTATTTGAAATTACATCATTTTCCAAGTGTATCATCACATGGTCAAATTTGGATGATGGGCTTGAGCTCTTCATGACCACTTTGCTGACCTCCACAAAAGCAAGAAACCAAACCCTGTTTTTTAGGCATAAGATTCTTTTCCTTCTTTAAGCATTCTGACCATCATTTAATCTTTATTTCGTGGTCCTTAGCTATTGGAGATTATCTCAACATGTCTCATCACTCATCCCTAGCCTCCAGCTATCCAAAACTACTTCTGAACTTGTTCAAAAAGGCTGTAATATATTGCGCTATGAAAACGCAGTAGTTTTGTAGCACCCATTGTAATGCTGCCATTTCAACCTTTATTCTTCAAAAAATTAACTCTTTCCACTTGTATTATTTCAATCACATTTTAACACATCTTGCACAACAATTTCAGCTCCCAACTCATTCTTCAACCCCTTGAAAACTGATCAAAAAGGGTAGAAAAGGAAGCTACAACAGTTTCATAGCGCTTTTCTGCTTGTTTACACTAAATGCGCTACGAAACTGCTGCGTATGTAGTTTTTTCATAAGTTTTTGCTAAGTGAAAAGTGCTATTGCCCCAAAACTCAAAACATAACCTTTTTTTCAGTATTTGAAATTCATACAAACTGTAAAGCCACTTCATTTTAACTTTCTTGAGGCATTCATTCTTCATTTGCAATACATCCTTGTGGATTTTGTTGTTTTTTCCTGAAACATAGGTCTTGGAACAGAGCCTATATCTCCTAATCCCTGATGTATTTTGATAAATGTCTTTAATAAAAAAATATTTTGGATTTTTTAAAAACATCTCCTGCTGTCTAGAAATGACATTTGAAAAACATGTGTAAAACAGGAAAACTCTGTTTCTGAAAATAGGGGTTCAATGAAATCCTTGTATCTCTCAACTGATAACACCTATGAGAAAATTGAGAGAGGTTTTTGTAGTTGGGGTTGTGATGAAGAGAAAAATTATTCAGAATTCCAAAACACTTTTTCATTTGGCCAGAAACTGAACTTGATGTTGACTGCTAAACAGTCATGTTGAAGAGAGTTTTATAACAACAGTTTCGTAGCGCATTTTAATTTATCAATTTCTGCCACCTCCTAATGAATTTGAAGAAACTGAGAGAGGTGTTTGTATTTAGGTCTATTATGAAGAAAATACTCTTTCATATTTCCAAAATTCGTTTTCAGTTCCTTAGAAACCGCCTTTGAAGTTGACTTCTCAAAGTCAGAAAAAACA
The DNA here is from genome assembly GCA_034641835.2 of Pinus albicaulis. Classification (NCBI taxonomy): domain Eukaryota; kingdom Viridiplantae; phylum Streptophyta; class Pinopsida; order Pinales; family Pinaceae; genus Pinus; species Pinus albicaulis. The sequence continues at coordinate 14,107,620 of MU968501.1, read as the reverse complement.
GAGTTTTTCTATTTGCGCTACAAAACTATCAGTACTTTTGTAGCGCAAAGTGAATTTTTTCAATGTGATGCGCTACGAAACTGTGTTTTCTTCGCTAATTGAGCAATTTTGATAAAAAAAACTTAGGGAAATGAAATGAATGATGAAATGATGAATGACTTGACATGAAAAACCTTTAAAATGAATTTATTTAGACACTAGGGAAGGTTCAAACTTAAAAATATAATACTCCCTTTTGGTCAAATTCAAGAAATGACTCTTAAGACCCTATTTTGACCCATGATAATAAACAATCTTGACACAATGATGTTTTGAATTTTTTTTTTTAAGTGATAACACACCCTTGCAACTCTTATGTATTTTTCCTGTATATCTCAAATAGTTTCTCCTTTTTTGATAAATTTCTCGCTTTGGACATTGGTAGCATCTGAGGGCACCCCAATCATATCACAAGAAGGATGGTATGTGGGGTACCTGTATTTGATGGCGACCCAAGTTACGCAACTAACCATGCATTAGGGGAATTTAGAGGTCTAAAATGGGCCTCCTAAGAAAAATGTACAACCAAAATAAACTTTATAAGAACCAATAGAATTCAAGATATTGATGTCAACCATGGGGGATGATTCACCATTTTTTAAGTACACAGGTAAAAATATTTAAAAATAATAAAATAATAAAACTACTTTTTCAACTCGTATTTTCAACTTATCTCCCAAATTTTTTACTCAAATTTTGAGCAGGAGTACTCGTTGGATGCAAAATTTAATTCCTCATCCAAGGAGTACCCATGTTGCATATTTTTGATTGACCCTGCTACATGAAAAATGAGAAACACATGAAAAAACATGATTGCAATTACGTTGTTCATGTATTTCTCATTTTTTGTGTAGCAGGGTGCATTGAAAGTATCCAACATGGCTACTCCCTGGATGAGGAATTAAATTTTTCATCCAATAAGTACTCCAGCTTGAAATTTGAGTAAATACATTGGGAGATAGTTGAAAATACAAGTTGAAAAAGTAATTTTTTCTTTTTTTCCTCTAAAATTTGATGATGTCATCAAATCTTATTTTATTATTTCCACTATTATTTTATAATTTCCTTAGGAGGCCCATTTTAGACCTCAAAATTCCCCTAATGTGGAAATATTTAACGCACATAAGTCAAAGGAAAAATTTGTCCACCAGGATGTCCTTATGTTGTTATTATTTTGTTCCCTCGATGGTTATAACTCATGGTTGCAAAATCATAATCCTATGAGTATCTCATCTATTAAGGAGTTTGTTGATGGTTTTCTTGTAAGTTTTTAAGTATTCCCCACATTGAGAATTTGAGATGAATCCTTCATCAAGCATCATCAAGACCTTGAGAACCTAATTGATAAATGGGAAGATGAGTCCTCCTTGGGTCCAAATGATGGAAATGATGATTTTGAGAACACGTGTTGGGAAGGATGAGTCCATGGAAAGTGAAGTTGAGACTAAGCTTACCTTTCTAAAGGATATTACTCTCGATGAATCTCCTTTTGAGAACCTTGAGGAAGGTGATCCCATTATCCCCTTGGAAGATGACATTGAATACTATTTCCACACTGAAAAGGGTAAATGGGAAATTGTTGGTCCTCAATTTGATTCTGCTCCAATTCATGATACCAATAAGGAAGATGAGTTTGAAAGTGGTATCCCTTATCTCTCAGGTATTATTTATGATGACATATGCATCGACAGCCTTGAGAAGAGGGATCATTATTTTCCCTTACATCAAGAGGATGATTTTGAGGAGGAAAAAACCGTTGAATATAATACTTCACCCTCCCCTTTCCCTCATCCTATTATTCATCATATCCAGTATTCCACAAGTGATTCCCTCACCCCTTTTCAAATCATCTCAAGTATCCATGATCCCTTTCCTCCTTCTGAGTATGGTTTCAACGAAGAAACCCTCATTGAATATACTCTATCTTCTTGGGAACCCCATCAAGATCATGACCAATCTATAATCTCCCCTATTCTATGTAATCGTCATGGGATACTTGCTTGTGTTTCTCCATCTCACTAGTCTCCCTTTCCTACTAATCATAACCATTTTGAGGAAATAAAATATGACATAAATTATAATGGAAATAATATTCTCGAGGTTTCCATCCATAAAACATTTATGATTCTAATCAATGACATCTCTATGTTTTGGTTAGAAGAGAGGATCTCATGGACTATGTTACATCCTTTTCTTACCTCTTCTCACATGATCATCCATGTGTGTGCATCGTATTTTCCCACCTCCCACCCACTTCATCCTCCATATAATTGTATCTACATTTTCTTTTTGATTTGTTACCTGAGCAATCATACTGGCCGACGAATTTATATTGATATTATAATATGTTGGTTGCACTGGATTTATGATTACACTTAGTATTAGCATTGTACTATATGCATGTTAGGGTAGGATGCATTGCATGTTGATTTTTTGCATTAGAAATAATTTCATATGATATTTCCCATAATATATTCGCTGGATTTAGATTAATAAATTCATCTTTTTATTGATTTTTTATTTTATGGGCTAACATTAAACATGGGTGATCATAAGACATCGTGAAAAACATGTTTACATGTGTCTTTGTTCATTGACATATGAAGATAACAAGTCTACGATGACCAAGAGATTTTTGGAGTTCTCGTGACCTCTTGTTCAAGTATCCTTTCCCACTTCTTCGAGAGATAATGTCCCAGTTGGAACTAGGTGTTACCCACCACTTCGTGGGTGATATCCCTAGGAAAAAAAAAATCTCCATAATGGACTTCAACCAACAATTAGCAGCCCCTTGCAGCCTTCAACTAGCTCGATGTGTCATTTCTTCGCCGTCTAAGCCAACCATGTTTTCCCTCACCCATATGTATTGATCATATGTTTGAAGGTGGGCCTCCCGAATCTAAAGGTATGTCTTGTAATTTGGTAATTGAGTATTGGGTTTACTTATCATGGATACTTATGGGCATGGGTTGATGGGGGGATTTGGCGGAAAGAGTGGGTTGAGCTTGTGCTCTTGTCCACTTGATCTCTTTTGGATACTACCCTTGGATCTTAGTCCCATGGGATCTCCTTTATTGACCATTTTGTTCTAAGCTGGTACTACTTAGGAAATCCCGACTTTGGGTGCATGGTCCCACTCCTTTATCCGCATATATTACTCCCTTTCCACTCACTATACCACCACTCATCATTTCTCCTTCATGGATCCACATTGCCTCTCTAGGTCCACATAGGCTTAGCCTCCCTATCCCCTTGCCCCCACCTTGGGCCATGCCTGGAATGATTCCCTAGAGGTTGAAGTGGCTAAAAGAAAAGGTAAAACCAAAACGGCCACATTCAACAGGAAATTGTACCACAAAATAAAAAATATGGTCGGGACAAAATAATAATTAGCACATGGGAAAAATCCAATACATGAGCACTACCCCATACCCATGGTCACCACCCAAATTCCACAAGCCCTAGATGAGCATCCTTTATTGTTCAGGAACCCATGATTTTCCCAACCCCTGGAGGGAAATGAACTACCCTACCTTAAAGTGGGTAATCATACACGTTGGGTTCTTGTCCTTTGAGCCCGGAGCAGTTAATTAAATAAAATTCATAAAAGGAAAAATGAATATAAATAAGGGTGGAAAAACCAAGTCCGGGGAACCTCATGTACCAAGATTTCTCCCTCCTAGACAACATATACCCAAGTGTGGCCTTCCCCTTATCTAGCTAACCTTGAGCCCCATTATGTGGCCCAGGACTACCCCTCTCATTCCATATTCCATTTAACTTATTTATCACTTGCCACCCCCATTTCAGGGATGTACGTTGGACATGCTATCCCCTCTAAGGGTAGAAACCACCTAATAAGGTACTTGGATAACCCCCTTTGGAGCTTGGAGACATTAACACGTGCCAAAGCCCACTATGGAAGGGCATACCATTATGAAGTGCCCACTTTTTTTTCTATGGTTTGTACTATATTTTACATAATTAATCTAATGAATTGTTATATTGGAAGGCTAGGGGATGCATTGTATCTTATACATGATTGCAGATGGTGTCGATTTGGGTTTGGTATCCCTATATGGGGTCATAACCTCCTAGAGGGCTACATTGGCACATGTAGGGTGTGTGTAGAGAGCCAATGGCTTCCACAGCAGAAAAAAAAACTCCACGGATCCCCATCGATGTACAAATATTACTAGAGATCCACTTTTGGGACGAGGATAATGGACTTGGTACACTATGCCCAACAGGTCCCATAGGAGAAAAACACACTTGGAATGTGTCTTGGGACTTGTATGATGACATGACAGCATTCATTACATCATTTTGTCCCTTACAGATGATCTACAAGCATCTTTTATTCATATGGATATCCATGCGGTCATTGGTGTGTCCCCACACCCATTAGGAGCACCACAGGTCTACTACTTGGAGAACAAGGGGCCAACCCCTTTTCCATCACTTTTTGAGGATTTTATTCATCATTATGGAACTTATATACATTATTAGGCCATTGGAGGGCCCCATGACATGCATATATTATTCTTCGACCTTGTTAAAGGCTTACTATTTCATTTTTGAGCTAGTTGGTGGGTTTTTCATCGAATGTTAGGTTATTTGTGCATTATTTTATGTTTAGGGGATAACATAGGCTCATTAGCTAAATTGAATTACTAAAAGGTGTATAAATATGAGTTATTTGGATTCATTTGTCTCATCACTTGAATTGGGATCTCTCTCTCTTAAGAGAATTTCACATTTTTTCCTTGGTGGGTATTTTTGGATGATGGATGAATTTTGATGGATGGATTTAGGCTATTTCTACCTTGGATCTTCTTATGTCAAAATGTGATGCTAGTTGGATATACTCTCAAAGATTGTAAGTGTAAATTTGGTGCTATTTTATTATTGTTGCATACTATTTAATTTTTCTATAATTAGGGATAATTGTTGCATGATTGAAATGTCGAATTATGTGTCTATCGAGCTTATTCTATGTATGTGCCGTTTTTATATGAATGAAATACCCTAAAGATCATTTTATCTCAATAATATTGCACCATTTGTATGAACAATAAATGATTGAAAGTCACTTTTCTTATCTTTCCTCTAACATTGGAAGAAGTTGAATTTATGGGCCTCCTAGAACAAGAAACAAAATTATTCTTCATTATTATCCTTGGCTTCATATCCCCAAGTGAATCAGGCATTTGTCCCTCACAAAAGCATGATCATTTTCCCCTCTTTTTCACATTTTTCCCTTTTTCACCAAGTTTAGCCACATTAGGTCACATAAGGCATTATTTTCCCAGGAATTTAGCCACGGGAAAACTTCAATATCCTAGAGGCAACTGCACTTGTAGGTCCCCTCACTCTCCTTTGAATTTGGGCCAATTTCGACAGTGGAGTCTCTAGATACGTCAAGACCTAGCTCTAGGATGATGTTTTCCCTTGTGTTTGCTGAGGGTATCAACTTTCAGGATTAATTTGACCTTTTGAAGTAAAAATTATTGTTTTATCTTTCCCTGTCACCTTGTCCAGGATAACAACATCATTAGTTGCTAAATTCCATCCCCGAACCTGGGCTAGTTCCACTCGACCCTGCGTGGTCCCATTTGTTTTCAAAGACTATTCATTAAGAAATATTTGGTAATCTAATTTATTATAGTATTTTCCGAACTGGGAAGCACCTCTACAAGTTATACCCTTCATCCCCCCCCCCCCCCCCCCCCCTCTAATCCTCAACCCCTCTCCCCGGAAGGTCAAGACCCTTGCTTAAAGAAAAAACAATTTCCTTTCTTCACCTCCTCCTAGGGAATGGGTTTAAGGGGTCACTTTTCATCTATTCATTGATATAACCTTCATAAGTGGCTTCCCAAAAGTATCTAGAATCCTCCTGTCGGTGAAATTTCATAAAGAGCAGGGAGCCTTAGTTGTGGTTATAGTGGGCTAAGCCTCCACTCTTGCCATTAACCTATCAATTGTCCTCTTAGGAAACCCTTTTAGGTACCCTACTAATTTGAGTGGTATTAGGTCCAAAGTGTTTTTATTGGACCTTGAATTGCTCTATTTTTCTCTGCCAGAGCATGAGTTTTCTTTGATCCAAGATGCACAATGGTTATGATTGGAACTCTCCCTCTGGTTCCACTTGTAGCACAGAGTAGTCAAAAACATGATTAACATCATAGAAAAATTTATTAATCAAGGAAATATGAAAACACCGAGAGCATTCACTGTGGGTGGAAAGGCTAATCAACAAGTGCTAATAGCCCCACTCTCTACAAGATTTGAAATGGTTCGCAATATCTACATTCCAGCTTGACACATGAGTCCACTTTCAATGAGCTCTTCTTTGCATTAAGACAAAGATAAACATTATCTCCCAATTGAAACTCTTTATGATTTCTTTTCTAGTACGCATAACATTTTTGCCTATCATGGGTTTTCTTTAATGTTTTCCTGATATTTATTGTTTCCTTCTCCAATTCTTTTAGCAAATATGACCTAACAATTACTATATTTACTAGATCATCACAACTGATAAGGGTATTTCTTTTTCTTCCATAAAGTGCCTCAAAGGGACTCATTCCCAATTAGTCTTGAAAATCATTGTTGTATGCAAATTATACTAATGGAATATAGTCTTCCCACTTTCTTGATTGATGCATCATGTACATCCTTGACATGTCTTCCAATATTCTATTCACTCTCTCCATTTGACCATCAATATGAGCACGATAAGTAGTGTTGAAGGCTATTTGGATTCCAAAACCAACACCAAAGATTTTCAAAATTTTGAAGTGAATTTACATCCCTGTTTGATATTACCTTTTTGGGTATTCCATGCAACCTAAATATCTCTTTCATGAAAATATGGGATATATCAATTTCTTTATGAGTACTTTTAATAGCTATAAAGTGAACTTGCTTTCTCAACTTATCCACTAGAACCATGATAACATAAAGATGTCTAGATGTGTTGGGAAATATTGTAATGAAGTCCATGGATATGACCTCCATTTCCACTCTGAAATTGGAATTGGTTGTAATAGTCCAACTGGATGCATGCACTCTACCTTCACTCGTTTACATTCCAAATAATTTGCAAGTTATTCAACAACATCTTTCCTCATTCCTAGCCAAAACTCCCTATTCATGGCTATCATCATCTTTTTATATTTAGGGTGAACTGAGTAAGGTCTTTTATGGAATTCATCCATGATGATGTTCCTTAAATTCTTAGCAGTGGGAATGTATTTTCTTTTGTTTAATATTCGTATTCCATCATCATTAAGTTGATAGATTCAACTTACTGATCCATGTGACTGTTCCTACTAACAATTCTTCACAAATTGGTAATCTTCATAATTTATCATCCCTTATTTAATTATCTCCTTGATGTTAAATGAGCAAATACTTATGGCTACTAGGTGAACCTCTTGTAAACTTCTGCTGAGTGCATCTTCCACCTTATTCTCTTTTCCTTTGATGTGCATAACTTCAAAATGGAATTCACCAATCAAATACAACCACCTGACTTGTCTGGAATTCAAATTGGGTTGGTCAAACAAGTATTTCAAACCACCGTGATTAGTCATCAACATAAGCCTCCTTCCTAACTGGTAATGTATCTACATTTTTAATGCTTGAACAATGGTTGTCAGCTCTAAGTCTTGAGTGTCGTAGTTCCTTTCATGCCCATTTATATTTCTAGATTTATACTAGATCCCGTGCCCTTCCTACATAAGAACTCTACCAAGCCCCTCCTTGCAAGCATCAATACAAACTACAAAGTCTTTCTCTAAATAAACTATTCTCGAAACAGTGCACAAGTGAGTAAATTTTTGAGTTGTTCAAATCTATATGTCCATTCAAGGGTCCACTAAATTTTCACTCTTGTTCTTTGTAATGTAGTGATGAGATTCCCAATTTTTGAGAAGTTTCGAATGAATATTTGATAGTAACCAACCAACCTAAAATGATCTAACCTCCACCACATTGCATGGAATGGGAAATTCCATTATCACTTTGATATTCTTTGGGTCCACAAACACTCCTTTTGATATAACATGCCCTAAGTAGTGAACCTAAGTTTTAAATAAATTTCATTTCCTAAGCTTGGCATACAATCTGTGCTCTATGAGTAGTTGTAAAACTACTCTCAAGTGATCTTCATGTTCCTTTTCATTTTTCGAGTACACCAGAATGTCATCCCTGAACACTAGTACAAATTTATCTAGATATGGCATGAGCACATTGTTGATAAGGAGAATAAAGGTTGCTAGAGAATTTGTAAGTTCGAATGGAACCACAATGAATTCAAGTGGCCACATCTTCCCCTAAACATATTCTTATGAATTTCATCTTCCTTGATTATGGCTTGGTGGTATCCAGTCCTTAAATTGATCTTGGAAAACACGTCAACCCCTCTCAATTAGTCAACTAGATCGCCAATTCAGGGAAATGGATACCGATTTTTCATAGTGTCCTTGTTTAACTGTTGGTAATCTACGCATGAACATAACATTCCATCTTTATTTTTAACAAAGAGTGTTGGGGCTACCCACAGTGAAACATTGGGACAAATGTATCCCTTTTCCATTAGTCCCTTAAATTACAATTTTAACTCCACGAGTTTATGGGTGCTCATTCGGTATTGGGGTTTTTCTACTGGTGTTGTTCGTGGGATCATCTCGATGGTGAAACTGATATTTGTGTTGGGAAGTCATCATGGAAACTCATTTAAAAATACATCTCTGTACCATGTTAGCACTAGGAAATTCATTAAGGCTTTTGCGTTGGTCTTTCTTGCTTTTTTTTGGATGGAATAAAGGGAACACCCTTTTATCCTACAACACTTGGCCTGCATTGCTAATATCATCCTGAGTATGACTGACCTTTTAATTCCCTATAGCGTTAATGGATTTCCTTCATAGCAGAGACATCACAACACCTTGCTTTAACAATCAAGCTTGGTTTTGTGGGTTTCCAGTTAATCCATGCCAATGAGAACATCTTAAGATCCCAATGGAAGCAATTTTAGCTTCACTATAGTGGTCATGCCACCAATTTCTATGAGGCACGACTTAACCATTTTAGATATCTATCTCCTTTTCCAAGTGGCCAGCTAAATAAGACATGATTGATTAAAGTGGATATTAGCGGCCACTCGCCTATTCCACCTGGATCCCCACTATTATTTCTTTTCCTAAACTTCTGGAGCCGATTTGAGGGTCTAAAAGACATTTGTTTTTGGGAAAATAGAGAGACTAGAAAAGTGAAAGCTTAATTTAATTTTATGTTTTCGGCTTCCTCTTGGAGATCTTCAAAATGAGGTATTATGATAGTCAAACAAAGACTGTATGCTAAAAATACGACCCCAGGAAGTTGATGTTCCAACTAACTCCAACGGGGCCCACAAGATTTTGACGCTTCATCTCCTAGGGTTATGTTTTTGGATGTTTAGGGTTTCCCGTTGTTTTTTAATGATAAAAAAATTACCGATCCTCATTGTAACATAATTCAGAAGGCATGTAGCTACCACATCCCTTCTCTGAGATAAGCTATCATCGCCCAAGCTAGTTTATTTCCATTTTGCATGTAAACCGTTTTCAATACTTTATTATTAATGAGTTGAAATTTTGTTTTCATTGTATCTATGTATTTTTGTTTGTATTTTTATGATTAGTACAAAAATCAATACCACTCATCCCATATCATACCAAGTAACGAAGGTAACAAGTATAAAAAGGGTATTATTAAAGACATTAACTTTTTCCAATATCTAGAAGAATATATTCCAATCTAGAGTGTGACATGATAATCTAAAAATATTATGATCATAACCATGACATTCAAGCTATGGGTTAATTTTTTTCCCTGATATTAATCCACCACACATAGTTTGAAGGGGGCTTATCCTACTAATTATATCATTTGAATTATTATTTCAGAGTTACTTTAAAAAATAAAATAACATAATTTTTTATTAAAAATATAAGTAAACTTTTTTTTTCACATGTCTTAAAAGGTTATAAATATATGAAAAATAAAAATAAAGTAACAAACTATTTTCACTTTTAATAAGCGTTTTCCTCGTGCTTAAACATAAGAAAGCATTCCATAGTACAAAATTAAGATGTGTGCAATGTAGAAACGATGCTCTTGCTATCTCAAGCGAAGAGAATTTAAACCGTAATGCTAATTTGTTGGTTTTTAATGTTTGTATATTTTTTTTTTTCTGAAAATCTAAAAAATCATCCATTTTTGCAATTATTTTATAAGACATGGGATTATTCACAACGCTTAGATTCATATAATGTTAGTCCACATAGGGTAAAAACATTAAGGTGCCTTTAATATATATTTACATGTACCTTTTTTCTGCAATCCATGTCCTAGACAACTTCAATAACTTCTGCACATGGTTTGTGCATTTTGTCTAACGTAAACGTACCACACAAAGGTTTGACACCTTTGACAAAATGCTCATCAATGTATTATATTATTCATTGAGAACAGAGGGAAAAGAGAAGCTGCCTGAGATCGTCCTTTCGAATTGATTGGAGAGAAATCCATGAAAGTGATAGATTAAAATATATTAATTCCAATTACATAGAAGTAATGTCTAAATTGAAAATTGTGAAGCGAAAATCTAGATTGTAGTTTTGTGTTTAAACAATTTTTACTTTTATATGTTCAACGATACCGATTACGAACTTTTTCAGAACATTGATGGGGAATCCATTATTGGAAGTGGCATATTAAAAAAAGCGTTACTTTTCACACATACACACTAAAAATATTCATATTATAACGAGTTCAAGAAGCAGAGATTCGTGGATTATTCACAGTCTCTAGTTCTCCACTGCAGAAGCTCGGATTTCATGATGAACCTCACTCGCAGGTTGAAGCAACCTCCATACGCCGTGCACTGGAATCAGAACCCATTCGCTTTCCGCACAAATAAATTTGCCCTTCACGTTATGTCACCCAAAAGCTTATCTCATTTTCACCGACACCAAGTACTGAGATCTGTTATGTCACCCAAAATCTCAGCACATCGTCACCGACATTGTGTACTTAATTCTATTATATCTATTGCATTTGACTATAAATCAACGAGACATTGCAGGGTTTTTCAGGGCCACTTGACTGCTTGTATTTTTGTGAAGTTTTCTGTGAAAGTCAGGAAGAGATATGGGGATGGCCATGGGAGTGGGAATCCTTCTGATGGTTGTTGCATTGTTTGTTCAGTGCAATGCCAGGGATCCGTACGCTACTCCAACTCCCCCGGGTCCTTTAGGACCGGCCCCTCCACCACCGTTTAGGGTGGCCGGGCTGACCAGACCCGGAGAGAAAGAGAAATGTTACCAAAACTCCAGATGTTATGGGACGACCCTTCAATGCCCTAAGGAGTGCCCCGAAAGGAACCCGGCAGATCCGACCGCTAAGGGATGTTTTGTGGATTGTGGCCCCAAGTGTGAAGCAACCTGCAGACGTAAGTTCATGCTTGTTATGTTATTGTGTTAGCATCCCTAGGGCACTTGTTTGAAGATTAGTATTGCAATACATCCATTTTGGATCTATGCCAGTCTGCAAATTCGTGAGGAGGGACAATTGTTTTTGAATAGTTTGATGTTGATTATCCTAATTTGATTTTAAATATTGTGTATGATGTATTATACAGATCGCAAACCTAACTGTGAAGGAGTTGGAGCGCTGTGCTACGATCCCCGCTTCGTCGGAGGAGATGGTGTAATGTTCTACTTCCATGGCAAGAGTGACAAGGACTTCAGCCTGGTGTCAGATGATAAACTGCAAATCAATGCTCATTTCATTGGCAGGAGGCCAGAAGGGAGAACAAGGGATTTCACGTGGGTTCAATCACTCGGTATAATGTTCGGTACTCATACCTTCATAGTGGGTGCCAACAAAGTGGCCGAATGGGACGAAAATGTCGATCAATTTTTCTTCACCTTTGACAAGCAGGCATTCACCCTCTCACCAGGGCATCGCAATATCTGGAATGCGCCGGAGAATGTACTGACGGTGGAACGTAATGGCGAATTTAACAGCATCCATGTTGTGATACCCGATCTGATGCAATTAGCGATCAGTGTAATGCCCATTACCGAGGAGGACAATCGTGTTCATAAATACGGAATACCGTCCAACGATTGCTTCGCTCATCTGGCAATAGAGTTCAAATATTTGAATCTCTCTCCGGCTGTGGAAGGCGTTCTCGGGCAGACTTACAGACCGGATTTTAAGAATCCTGTCAAGGTTGGTGTGCCAATGCCTATCATGGGAGGTGAAGACAAGTACGTGACCTCATCTCTTCTTTCTGCAGACTGCAAGCTCTGCGTTCTCAAGGCGGAGGCGGCTTCTCCCCGTCTTGAGAGTCTGCTGGTCGAATCTAGTACCGGTCTTGACTGTACGGACAAGCTCGGAAACGGCTATGGGCTTGTATGCCGCAGCTAGATAAACAGAGGATCTGCCCGAAAATGTTTGATCCTCCTAACTCAAGTGGGACCATCCTTTTAATGAGTTCGCTTTAATGTTTAGTAATTATAAGTTATAAGTAAACCCCATTTATCAATAAAACTGCAAATCACCCAGTTAGATATTATTTCTTTTGAAAGAGGAGTGCCATTTTGATAGGTGGGTAACCATTCGTCGATGACAATGTTGGTGTTCGGTTTAATAACCAGATAATAGTTTCCCATTATTTTGTGTCAATGCACATGATCGATTTGTCTGTCCACCACTGATAGTGAAAAATAAATATTTATATTAAAATTATTTTATTGGATTATATATATATATATATGATTAGAAATTGGAGAGAGCAGAGATTCACACACAAATAATTATTTCTATATTTCATATTGATAGATACATCAAATATATATAGTTGAACTAATGCTAATCTTAGAGAGAGAAGTTGAGAGAATCTCTCAACTTCCTCAACAACACAATCCAAACTAAGCAAGCATAATAATTGAGGCATTATCTCAACACCCCCTCTTAATGCCTACATTACAGAAATGGAGAACACACTAAATCAATACAAACATTTGTCTGCCCTGGTCTTCATTAACATTTGTACCCACTCTGAGATCTCATAGACAACGCTCTTTTCTCCACTATTTTCGAGCTACCATTCAACCCATTTAAAATACATTTGTTTCTGACCAGCAATAATGAACTTTGCAAGATCAACAGTATTGACAACTCGGCTCGTCGGGGCTTTCGCGATAAGAGCTGGCAAGTGGTGAACTATCCTATGGACCAATCACCATCTGTCGGATATTTTTCTTTCGGCTATCCATCAGTGGCTAGGCAAATGGTTTGAATACTGAATGTGTTCAAGAGCTAATCTAACAACTTGACCCGTTTCACGCAAATGGATCTCATACTGTAACCTGTAACTGATGTTCTTGGCCCGTAGCACAACAATATCAGCATATAACAAATCCACACAATCAAATTAGCCAATTGTTCTCTCGTCCCTGTAGAACGTAGAGAACGACTAATTTAAATAATGTTAATTTGTTCATAGTTGGTTCTTCACTACACAATAAATTTCACATCATATATATAAAACAGATGCACAGCAAACACACGATAAAACGATGCAGGGCAGGCGGAATGCCCAGTTGAGGTAGAAACATGAGATGAACAATTCACGTGAGACTTCGATGGCGGTCAAACGTTTCAATTGACCTCTTGAAATTCCTTAAGCATATTGCCCTGTAAGTGTACGACAGTGTTTCCGGTAGCAAAGACTTTGGCTGGCGTCCACAAGATTTAGAACATTCTTTGATTGCATAATGCCATCAATCTGATCCTCAAACTGCTTTCTGTGAGAATCCCCAGCAATTTCCTCGTTTTCGGCCTTGGCCGTGACAACGCCATGTGGAATGCCCTCAATTCCCACGGAAACGCAGTTTTCCTGCAGGAGGACTCCAATTGGCCATGCGAAATCGTGAAAATCCAGAAAATCCAACCAGCAATTTAAGCTTATCACGTCCAATATCAAACGAGGATGTCTAAGGTCAACGCTCTATCGCGCAACTACAGAAGAAGTCAATCCTCCTGCGGCCACACCCGACCTTTGAGGTCCTCCAAATGCGAGCTCGCTCTCACCAATTTTCCTGTGTTTCTTCGGCGCCGCATATGAACTCGATACATTCGCATAGCATCGCTGTTGATGACCAACGCTCATGAAACAGAAAATCGGGGCACGGCATGATTAGTAGTGACGAACTGCATCTGCAAATGTAACACTGGAATATCGTACCTTCAGAGCGATTCGTAGTTGGTATACTCATTCACATGAAGCGAAAAACCCAACAGCAAATGCAGCTTCTTCACGGCAGCTTTTGACAGCGAAATCCTGTCACGCCTCCACCCATTTCAATTATCCCAGCTGGCAGCAGCACACGCTTCTGGAACTGCTTGGAATCTCTCATCTATTTTAGCAATTGTTGTTTCAGAGTTCGAATCTTGTAGCAGATATGAATGACGCCAATTTCGACCGCCGCAACTCTACAATCGTAGGCCTTTTTTTTCTGTTTTCACCGTAGGCAGCCCTGCTGGTAAACAATGAACACACACTCTTACAAACAAAATAATTCAACACTTCTAATCTACGTACAAAGAACCTCTCTCAAACTATTTCACCTTCCTAGGCACTCTCGTGAGGGATTAAGCCCAGCTAGGCTTTGATACCATATTAAAAATTGGAGAGAGCAGAGATTCACACACAAATAATTATTTCTATATTTCATACTTAGAGATACATCAAATATATATAGTTGAACTAATGCTAATCTTAGAGAGAGAAGTTGAGAGAATCTCTCAACTTCCTCAACAACACAATCCAAACTAAGTAAGCATAATAATTGAGGCATTATCTCAACATATATATATATATAAAAGCTTTAAGATTTAAATAAATTATTAAAATGTTTATATTCACTAATATAATAATAATAATCTAATTTTAATATATATATATATTTTATTTTTTGTCGTTTTGAATCTATGATTTTTTAGGAGGAAACACATGCTTTTAACTGTTAGGCCCACTCAAGCTTTATGGAGCATAAATATGATTAAGAGCTTAACCATATACTTTGAGTGGGCCTAATGGTTAAGAGCATGTGTTTCCTCCTAAGAAGTCACACCTTCAAGGGGTAGAGTACGTATGCCTTAAAGTAGAAATAATAAAAATATAAAGAATTAAAAATTTTCCTTGTTTGTGAGATCTCATACATCAATCAATTTGGTGTCACCTTAAAATTGGATAATAATAATAATAATAAATTCTATATAAAAGTGGTGGAATGGATTTTCTAAATCCCTATTTTTAGCCTTTTATAAAAATATATGATATTGATATAAGCTAGATAAATGATATTTATCTACTATATTTTGGTGTTTGTTTCATAGAATGATATTTTATTTTAAATCCTTTAACTACTCTGAATAAATGGCTTAGCTAGCCCAATAAATTAAAGTAGAAAATAATAAAAATAAAAAGAATTAAAAATTTTCCTTGTTTGTGGAGTCTCATTAGAAAATAATAAAAATATAAAGGATTAAAGTTTTCCCTTGCCAATCAATTTAATGTTTGGCTACGTGCCGTGATCTTAAAATTGGATAATAATAATAAATTTTATGTAAAAGTGGTGAAATGGATTCTCTAAATTTCTTTTTTTAGCCTTTTATAAAAATATATGATATTAATATAAACTACATAAATGATATTTATCTACTATATTTTGGTGTTTGTTTTTTAGAATGATATTTTATTTTAAATCTTTTAACTACTCTGAATAATATAAACTACATAAATGATATTTATCTACTATATTTTGGTGTTTGTTTTTTAGAATGATATTTTATTTTAAATCTTTTAACTACTCTGA
Source organism: Pinus albicaulis (assembly GCA_034641835.2). Taxonomy (NCBI): domain Eukaryota; kingdom Viridiplantae; phylum Streptophyta; class Pinopsida; order Pinales; family Pinaceae; genus Pinus; species Pinus albicaulis. Next base: position 14,091,643 of record MU968501.1, on the reverse strand, counting down.
ATAAATGGTTTAGCTAGCCCAGTAAATTGAAGTAGAAAATAATAAAAATATAAAGAATTAAAATTTTAAAATATTATAATTCGATTAATTTTATATCATAGTTAAATGTATTAATAAATTTTGTAAATTAGCAATGAAGAAATAAACATTTCATCATTTAGTTAGATAGATATATTACAAATTTGATGAAAGCTAAATAATACAAGCATTTCAACTAGCCCAATTTAGTTTTTTTTTTTTTTTTTTTGAGAATCAATACCATTCCATATGAGTTATTTAAAAAAAAATCAATAAATTGAGAATAATAAATTAATTATTGCTTGTGATAAGCAATCATTAAACACAATATTTTTATACTATCTCCAAAATATATTATGGGACCCTACCACTTCGACAATGATATGGTTAGTGAGCCTTATAATATTACGTTACGTTGGTGTCTCCTAGGGTTTAAATAGAGGTCTTACTAATGACAAGTAATGAAATAATGTTTACTAGCCCATGGTATTATAATAAGTTATAGTTTCTGGCCATATGATATTGATAAGTCATGATATTGATTGTTTAACTATAAGATAAAAATAAACCAAATATTAAAAAAATAGAAAACAATATATCATTCAATACCTTATTGCATGATAACAATTAAAACTTAAACAGAACAACTAAATTATGCTTGTTTAATTGGATATAAACAATTTTACAAGTTTTTTAATATTAATGTGAAAATAATAGTTATTTCAAATATCTTCCCTATTTATATAAATAAAAAATTATTAAAATAAAAATTATTTATTATCATTAACATTTTTTTTATCTCTAGCAAATATAACCTTAAAAATAGTAGATCTCCAAACAAAAATTAAAATGATAAACCAAAAAAAATTACCATCACACATTTTTTTTTAGCCAACCGTTTAAATTGGCTCCAAATCTAAATATACCAATATCGTTGGTTTTCTACTCTTTAAATCAAAGAGCAATATAACATATGTCATTTACAAGAATGAAACGATACCATTAATTTCAAAACTTGATTGAGTATAAAATGTTATTATTAATTTAGAATTTAGTATAAAATGTTTGTAACTCTTAGTCATATGTTTTTGTGACAGCTACATTATTGATAACTAGTTGATTAACTAGTTAAGTAATTTTATATGTTTATGGAAAAATTGAGACAATTATTGTTATTTAATAATAATAAAAACTGTTATGAGAAATAACTCGATAAGAAAAGTAAAAAATTTGATGGTAAAATGTTTCCAAGAACTGAAAAGAGGTTGGGGAATAGTTGGAAAACAGTTACCTACTTTGGGGATAAAGGACTGATCCCAGGGAGGAATAGGGGTTCTGTGTTGGAAAAAGGAAAGGAGTGATTGATTCTTGAGCTGGTTGTAACTAGTGGAATTGCACTCAGAAATTTTCCTGAAGTTTCTGGTAATGACTGGACTGGTTGTCCTAAGGTCACAACAGAAAGAAATTCCACTGTTAACCCGCACCGTTCAGTTTGGAGCACGGGGGCAAGGAGGATGTAATTGCCTCACTTGATGGTTGAGAGGACCACAACTGAATTATTTAAACTTCAGATAAGTATTCGTGCAGACAACCAAACTAGTGGTTTATGTTACTGATATTTTATATACTGTTATCAAAATGGAAATGTGCAATAATATAGTTTGTTCTGCATTTTTATTTAATTAATGCTTCAGAAATGTACATTTCACTGTTAGAAATGAGTATTTCTAGAGTTAAATATTGTAATTACTTTCTAAGGTACTGTATGCCGAAATGATGAATTTCGGGAAAGAAAAACAATTTATCAAAACTCTATGAGACAGAATGTAGTTATTAAACTCAGTAAATTGAATTCTGTAAATAAAAGGGAATGACAATATTTACTTTTAAAAGAAAGAAAGAATAGTAGATTTATATGTTTTTTTTTGAGAAAAAGTAACATAGCCATAAATATCCATAAGGCTGTACAAAACCCTCTATATCTCCATATATATACTATATTGTGATATTAGTACATGTGGAAGTGGAACAAACAAACAATATGCCTTAAAAGATAATAGGAAGTAATATTTATCATTTAAATCTACATGTCTATTATAAAAGAAAATACGACCCAGTAGACTGTCAAGTGAGGGTTAGCTAAAATTTCCTAGTCCCAAACCTAGTTGTCAATCGGGTATACAACTCTATACTCGGACAGCGGAAAAGCAGTGGTCCAGGCACCCTAAAAATCAAAATAGAATTCGAGATAGTAACCCTATAATGGTAAAATACTCAGAAGAACCATTTTATACAAATGGAGGCAGAGTAGAACTACAAATATCCTGCGAAAAAGAACTCGTTACAAGTAAATAATAGCAAAGATAAACGAATGAAGAATTTTCTTCTTCGGTGATAGATAACAGAAGTTAAACCCAAATAGACACTCCGTGAGAAATAAATCCGGATGCTATCTCCATCATTATCGCATGAAAATGCCGTGAGTAGCGAAACCATAAATAAATTAGAGAAAACACCATTACAGAATCGCGATTCTGAACAATAAATGAAGAAGAGAAAACTTTTCAAACAGTTAAAACATCAAATACATTTACTCTGCCGATTCTTAAAGAAAACTATGGGTAAAAGCCAAAATGTTATATCAACTATAATATATGAACCAAAGAAAATATTATTCAAAGGGAAAAACCCTTATTAAACTGTTACAAACCCCACTGAAGAAAATTACACAGTATATCTTTTATACATATTTCAATAAAGCCCTTTTGGGGACAATAAAAGAAAACTTAGATAAAAATCTGAAGTATTCAAGATTGGAGTCTAAGGAATTGCGTGCAGAGTTCAACGAAGGCCGTTGAGTAAAACTCTCAAAGCATACCTAGAGGATATGAGTTATATAAGTCAAAGCCAGATTTAGCAACCGAGTTTTAGCAGAGGAGAATTGCCATGAATTTTCAAGGGCATACCTGCTAAACCAACAGTCAAGAGAAAGTAAGATCCGTGGGTATAAAGATTTAATAATAACCAAGCCGAAAAAAAAAAATATAAATATCTTGTATTTACTTGAGAAGACCACCGAAAGGTTTACCGGACACATCCTCTCCATATCTAAGATTCGAGAGTGAAAATGTAAGTATAAGATAAACGAATTACTGAACCGAACTCACCGCTTGAACAATAAGACTTCTGGTCACAACGGCGAACCGATAACTTAAATAATAAAACAAGGATGCAGATATAGGTCTGTGACCTGAGCGATGTGACGAAAACAATGAAAAATTTAAAGCAGAGAAGAAAACGATAGAACATCCTTAACATAGTTAACCCTTAACACAAAGCTTACCTCTGAAGCTGAACTGTGTTTCGCACAATGCTGCTTAACCATATAAGTCTTCATAGATTCAGGGTTTCTGAGTCCGATGAGAGAAAATATTGGAGAAGCAGAGGAAAAATATGGTAGCAATAGCGCCATAGAGTAATTTCAGGACTAGTAGTAATACTTAGACCAACACCTGCTCGAATTGCATGGCATCGATCCTCACCAAAGAAAAATCAATGGTGCAGATCTATGAAGGGTACGTCGTATACCTCCTTAAAAGCCATGTGTTGATACAACTATTGTGGAGGATTGGATTCGGATCACAACATTAATTCCAACAGTACAAACAACCATGACTTCATTAAAACTGAGTTTGACAAGTGTATGCTGAAACCTTATCATTTCATATCAGTTTGATAGTTTGGGTCCCGAGCTATTATGTTGTTAAGGTGGTAAATTTAATTACGATTCCCAGCTTTTCTTTTGAAACCACAAGTTTGTAATAACATTTGTATATGCATAAATGATATGAAGTGGTAATGTAAAAATTAATGTTGGACTTTTGTATAATGTGTAAATATTTCATGCTGAAGAGAGTTTACAATAACTCTAGTGTAGAAAGTAAAAATATATATATTTTTAATATGTATAATGTATGTGACAAGTGGTATCAGAGTGAAGTTCATACGCTGGGGCCCTAAGGGTCAACTAACGATGAAATTGTGTTTAAGTGATGCACGGAGAAAGAATTAAGAAATCTAGCAGGAACATAATGAGAAGAGGAACCCTGTTGCAACCCCCTCAAGACTCTGGGGACCCTCAAGTACAGCTAGTGATGAAGCCAGAAATGTGGATCCAGCTAAGTGTTGAACAACAACAGAAAACCAGTAGGCTATTGGAAGAACAACAACACCAAACCAGTTTCTTGTTAAATATTGTTCAACAACTGCAAGAGGAAATGGTATGTGTTCGAAAAGATAATGAGCGATTACTGCAATACCAGGAAAAGATATTAAAAATTCTGTCAGATAAACAAAACCAGGAGGTGGAACATCCTGGTACTGATAGAGGTGTGCAAGAAGAAAATGAGCAACAAACATGAAATAACACCACAGAAAGAGTGGAAAGGAGCCCCTCTCAGCGGAGTAAGAATAAAAATTATATTGAAGCAGAATTTGGAAACTTTTCAGATCCACAAGAAGTCAAGAGGCAGAAAGTGGAACTTCAAGGAGAATTTCGTAAAATAAAACCACCAACATTTGATGGTGAGGCTGAGGAGGTGGCAGAGGCATGGTTAATAAATATGAATAAGTATTTTCAGGTGTATGAAAATAACAGCTACCTGAAGGCCAGATTGGAAATATACTAGTTAAGAGAGAAAGCCACTCTGTGGTGGGAGGAGGTGAAGAATATACGTAGTATTGAAGAACAAGATGTCACCTGGGAATCATTCCAGCAATAGTTCAAGGACAAGTACCTGACCGAAAGATTTTATGACGAAAAGGCTAAAGAATTTCATGATCTCAAGCTGGGACAGATGACCATGGATGATTATATTACTATGTTTGCCTCCCTATTGCGTTATGTTCCATATCTTCGAGAGGATAAGGCTAAGGTGCAGCGATTTTTGAGCAGTTTGCCAATGCACATGAAAGAAAGAATAGAATTTGTAAATCCTTGGACTATGGATGAAGCCATTCGTAAAGCTAGAATGTGTTATCAACAGTTCAAGGTAAAAGGGGAGGTTAGCAAGAATTGGCAGCCAAAGAAAGGACAAAAAAGTAATTCAAATTTCAAGGGTGCCAAGAGTGGCAAATTTAAGAATTCTGAACGAAATCCTGGCAGCAAGCAGTTTGGTAGAAATTATCAGAGGACTAGATGTCCAGCAGACGAAAAACCCATAGAAGCATCCAACAAGCCTGATCAAGGGTAGGTGACCAAACCACCTTTACAGTGTTGGGGTTGTGGGGAAGCGCATTACTACAAAAACTGTCCACAGTGAACAAGAAATGATGTTGTAGCAAACTTGCAGGAAGCTTCTAGTGTGGGTGATGTAGCACGAAACATCCCCTATATTTATGCGACATTGGAGGACAGTCCTGACAAGTGGATTATCAGTCCACGATGATTGAGCTGGAAGGTAAAATACTAACTCACTCTGTTTCTATTTTAGTAGATCCAGGCGCATGTCTAAGCTATATTAGTCCCATGATGGTAGAGTTGTGTAGATTGAAAGAGCAAAAATTTAAAAGTTTCTGGCTAGTGCAGCTAGCCACAGGGGAAAAGCATAAAGTGACTGCTAAAATTCCGGACTGTATATTAGAAATCTCGAATCAGCAGTTGCAAGTAGATCTAAATATTCTACTATTAGGATCTTACGATGTATTGTTAGGCATGGACTAGCTAGAAAAGCATTGGACCCTAGTAGACTGTAAGCAAAAAGTTATTTATTATAGAATGCAAGATGAAACCCGGAAGGTAATCCAAGGGATCAAGAAACCATTGCAGTTATGCCCAATAACATCATCCCAAATGAATAAATGTATAAGGAAGGGGTGCCAGCTATATGCTATTAAGGTGGGATATGCAGATTCTAAGGAAAAATCACTTACAATGGAAAATATACCAGTAGTGCAAGAATTTCTGGATGTTTTTCCAGAAAATATTCCTGGTTTACCACCAAAAAGGGACATTGATTTTACTATAGAATTAATGCCTGGGGCTTCTCCTGTGTCAAGGGCTCCTTACAGAATGAGTATGTCAGAATTAACAGAGCTGAAAATGAAGTTACAAGAACTACTGGATAAGGGCTATATTTGCCCAAGTGTGTCACATTGGGGAGCACCCGTTTTTTTCATGAAAAAGAAAGATGGGACCATGCGAATGTGCATGGATTACAGACAGCTCAACAAATTAACAATCAAGAATAAGTACCCTTTACCCAAGATTGATGATCTATTCGATCAAGTGAAAGGGGCCAAGGTGTTTTCCAAGATAGATTTGAGATTAGGTTATCACTAGATTCGAATCAAGGAGGAAGAAATTTGCAAGACAACATTTCGTACAAGGTATGGTCATTATGAATTTGTAGTGTTACCCTTTGGGTTAAAAATGTACCAGTAACCTTTATGAGGTTAATGAATGGGGTCTTCCATCCTTTTCTGTATAACTTTGTGCTGATACTTATAGATGATATCTTGATCTATTCCAAGAACCAGGAAGAGCATGAAGAACATTTGAATATCGTGTTAGAGCTGCTAAGGAAATATCGACTGTATGCAAAGTTCAGTAAGTGTGATTTCTTTAAATCAGAAATCCAATATTTGGGACACGTTATTTCAGCTGAGGGAGTTGTTGTTGATCCTGAAAAGATTAAAACAATTATGGAATGGCAAGTACCCCAAAATTTAGCAGATATTAGATCATTTATGGGGCTAGCTGGGTATTATTGAAGATTTATTGAGGGATTTTCTAGAATTTCTTTTCCTATTACTTCCTTACAGAAGAAATGAAAAGTTTTCAAATGGACCACGGAGTGCCAAACTAGTTTTGAAAAACTGAAATAGCTCTTGACTACAGCCCCTGTGTTAAGAGTAGCCAACCCCAACAAAGAATTCGAAGTATGTATGGATGCAAGTAAAGGAGGTGTTGGGGCAGTCCTGTCTCAAGAAGGCAAGGTGATAGCTTATGAATCCAGAAAGTTTAAGGAACATGAGCAGAGATATTCTCCAAATGATTTGGAATTGATAGCAGTAGTTCATGCACTCTGGGTATGGAGACACTACTTGCTGGAATAAAAAGTTTGTATTAAAGACAAATCATAGCAGCTTAACGAGTTACTTCAAGTAAGCGGATTTGAATTCAAGACAGACAAGATGGAATTCTTTCCTAACTGAATTTGACATGGATATTCAACATGTCAAAGGAATGGAAAACCAAGTAGCTAACACTTTAAGTAGAAAATTACATGGTATATATGAGCTATATTATAATCAGCTGGAAATTTTTTTTTCAGAGAAAGTAAAGAAAGAAGCACAAAAAGATCCCGAGTATCAGTTTTTGTGGCATCAAATGGAAGAAAGAAAAAAGCTGGGAGGCACATCTGAGTATGGAATAAATGACAATCAAATGTTAACCTTCAAAGGTAAATTATATGTGCCTAATCGATTAGACCTGAAAGAGCTGATAATGAATGAATATCATCGCAAAAATTATGCAGGTCATCCGAGTTACCAGAAGATGTTGACCGCGATTAGAAAGGTAATTTTTTGGTCTGGTATGCAAAAGAACATTGCTGAATATTTAAGTAAGTGTTTGGAATGTCAACAGGTGAAGGTAGAGCATCAACATCCTGTAGAATTGTTGCAGCCCATACCTATACCCGAATGGAAGTGGGAGGTCATATCTCTAGACTTCATCACAGGAGTACCAAGAACAAAAAGACAAAACGATTCTATAATGGTTGTAGTGGACAAATTGAGTAAATCTGCACATTGTATACCCGTATAGTCTACTTACAAGACTGTACAAATAGCTGACATTTTCATGAAGGAAATTTTTAGATTGCATGGAATTCCAAAGACTATCATTTCGGATTGAGATGTTAAGTTTACTTCTGCTTTTTGGAAAGCCTTGTTTTCAGGTCTGGGAATGCAGATAAACTTCAGTACTACTTATCACCCCCAGACCGATGGGCAAACAGAACAAGTGAACCAAGTTCTGGAGGACATGCTACACATGTATGTGATGAAGCAACCAACTAAGTGGGAAGATTACCTACACCTTGTTGAATTTGCTTAAAACAATGGGTATCAGGAATCTCTGAAAATGAGTCCATTCGAGGCTTTATATTGGAGGCAGTGTCGCACACCCATAAATTGGAGCAGCCCTGAAACAAAATTAATGTTGGTTCCTGAAATGCTTGTGGAAATGGAAGCAGAGGTGAGGAAAATAAGACAAAATATGAAGGCTACACAAGATCGTCAGAAGATTTATGCAGATAAGAAAAGGTCTTATCGTGAGTTCGCAATAGGAGATCATGTGTACATAATAATCAAGCCAAAGATGAGTACCTTACAGTGGGCCTCTTGTGTCAAATTGGCTCCCAAATTCTGTGTACCCTTTGATATTTTTGAAAGGGTGGGACCTGTAGCCTATTGGATTGCATTACCCAGCCATATCCGTGTACACAATGTATTTCATGTGTCTCTGTTGAAGCGTTGTGTACATGATTCGAAACATGTAATTCATTGGCAACATATAGAGGTAGGATAGTAATGAAATCCTAACTTGTAATGTGATTTCCTTTGTGAGAAATTGACCTGGAAATTGTTTATTGTGGCAGGTAGAACTGAACAGAGAATTCTTGGTTGAGTTGCAATGCATACTTGACAAAAGGGAAATCATGCTCCGAAAGCGAGCTATCACCCAGGTGAAAGTGCAATGGAAGCACTTCAGCCCGGATGAAGCTACTTGGGAGGATGAAGGGTTCATACGGAAGGCTTACCCAGAACTCTTTTCAGAGCTAAAGTGAAACACCGAGGATGGTGTTACTTCCAAGGGGAGAAGTTGTGATAGCTACATTATTGATAACTAGTTGATTAACTAGTTAAGTAATTTTATTTGTTTTTGGAAAAACTGAGACAACTATTATTATTTAATTAAAAAAAAAATGTTATGAGAAGTACCTAGATAATAAAAGTAAAAATGTTGATGGTAAATTGTTTCCAAGAACTGAAAAGAGGTTGGGGAACAGTTGGAAAACAGTTACCTAGTCCTTTGGGGATAAATGACTGATCCCAGGGAGGAGTAGGGGTTCTGTGTTGGGAGAAAAAAAGGAGTGATTGATTCTTGAGCTGGTTGTAAACAGTGGAATTGCACTCAGAAAGTTTCTTGAAGTTTCTGGTACTGATTGGACTGGTTGTCCTGAGGTCACAACAGAAAGAAATTCCACTGTTAACCTGTACTGTTGAGTTTGGAGCACGAGGGCAAGGAGGATGTAATTGCCTCACTTGATGGTTGGGAGGACCACAACTAAATCATTTAAATTTCAGATAAGTATTCGAGTAGACAACCAAACTAGTGGTTTATGTCACTGATATTTTATATACTGCTATCAGAATGGAAATGTGCAGTAGTACAGTTTGTTCTGCATTTTTATTTAATTAATGCTTCAGGAATGTACATTTCATTGTTAGAAATGAGTATTTCTAGATTTAAATACTATAATTACTTTCTAAGGTACTGTATGGAGAAATGATGAATTTCGGGAAAGAAAAACAGTTTATCAGAACTCTATGAGAAAGAATGTAGTTATTAAACTCACTAAATTGAATTCTGTAAATAAAAGGGAATGACAGTATTTACTCTTAAAAGAAAGAAAAAACAGTAGATTTATATCCCTTTTTTGAGAAAAAGTAACATAGCCATAAATATCCATAAGATTGTACAAAACCCTCTATATCTCCATAGATATACTATATTGTGCTATTAGTACATGTGGAAGTGGAACAAATAAACAATATGATTTAAAAGATAATAGGAAGTAAGATTTATCATTTAAATCTCCATGTCTATTATAAAAGCAAATACGACCCAGTAGACTGTCAAGTGAGGGTTAGGGAAAAGTTCCCGATCCCAAACCTAGTTGTCAATCGAGTATACAACTCTATACTCGGGCAGCAGAAAAATAGTGGTCTGGGAACCCTAAAAATCAAAATAGAATTTGAGACAGTAACCCTATAATGGTAACCATTTTATACAAATGGAGGCAGAGTAGAACTACAAATATTCTGTGAAAAAGAACTCGTTACAAGTAAATAACAAGAAAGGTAAACGAATGAAGCATTTTCTTCTTTGGTGATAGATAACAGAAGTTAAACCCAAATAGACACTCTGTGAGAAATAAATCCGGACGCTATCTCCATAATTATCGCATGCAAATTTCGTGAGTAGCGAAACCATAAATAAATTAGAGAAAACACCATTACAGAATCGAGATTCTGAACAATAAATAAAGAAGCAAAAACTTTGCAAACAGTTAAAACATCAAGTAGATTTACTCTGCTGATTCTTAAAGAAAACTATGGGTAAAAGCCGAAATGCTATATCAAAGTAAATATTATTCAAAGGGAAAAACCCTTATTAAACTGTTACAAACCCCACTGAAGAAAATTACACAGTATATCTTTTATACATATTTCAATAAAGCCCTTTTGGGGACAGTAAAAGAAAACTCAGATAAAAATCTGAAGTATTCAAGATCGGAGTCCGAGGAATTACGTGCAGAGTTCAACGAAGGCCATTGAGTAAAACTCTCAAAGCATACCTATAGGATAGGAGTTGTATAAGTCGAAGCCAGATTTAGCAACCGAGTTTGAGCAGAGGAGAATTGCCATGAAATTTCAAGGGCATACCTGCTAAACCAACAATCAAGAGAAAGTAAGAGTTGTGGGTATAAGCCATCAAGAGCTAATAATAACCAAGCCGTAAACAACATATATAAATCTCTTGTATTTACCTGAGAAGACCGCCGAAAGGTTTACCGGACGCGTCCTCTCCATATCTAAGATTTTACAGTGAAAATGTAAGTATAAGATAAACAGATTACTGAACTGAACTCACCACTTAAACAAGAAGACTTCTGGTCACAACGTCGAACCGGTAACTTAAATAATAAAAAAAGGATGCAGATATAGGTCTGTGACCTGAGCGATGTGAAGAAAACAACGACAATTTCAAGCAGAGAAGAAAATGATAGAACATCCTTAACACAGTTAACCCTTAACACAAAGCTTACCTCTAAAGCCGAACTGTGTTTCGCAAAATGTTGCTTAACCATATAAGTCTTCATAGATTCAGGGTTTCTGAGCTCGGCGAGAGCAAATCTTGGAGAAGCAGAGGAAAAATATGGTAGCAATAGCGCCATAGAGAAATTTCAGGATTGGTGGTAATACTTAGACCAACACCTGCTTGAATTCCATAGCATCGATCCTCACCAAAGCAAAATCAATGACGTAGATCTACGAAGGGTACATTGTATACCTCCTTAAAAGTTGTGTGTTGATACAGCTGTTGTGGAGGATCGGATTTCGGATCACAACATTAATGCTAATGGTACAAACAACCATGACTTCATTAAAATTAAGTTTGACAAGTGTATGCGGAAACCTTATCATTTCATATCGGTTTGATAGTTTGGGTTCTGAGCTATTATGTTGTTAAAGTGGTGAATTTAATTACAATTCCCAGCTTTTCTTTTGAAACCACAAGTTTGTAATAACATTTGCATATGCATAAATGATATGAAGTGATAACGTAAAAATTAATGTTGGACTCTTGTATAATGTGTAAATATTTCATGTTGAAGAGAGGTTACAATAACTCTAGCTTAGAAAGTAAAAATATATATATATTTTTATATGTACAATGTATGTGACAGTTTTTTTCATCTATCTTTATTGAGCATATGGTTATATTGTAATATAAACAAGATATTTTACGATTTATAATGAATATGAACTGTTTATAACAGCTTTTTTTTCTACTGAAAAAAAACTGAAATCAGTACAATGTCTCCCCAATAGTCACAGGCGAGTACCAAAATGACTTCATTACAATTAAAGATGGAGTCATATGCATAGCTTCATTAAAATTTAGGTGCATATGATACCATCCATTTCACTTCATTGTACAAACATACAAATGTTATCATTGTTATTTATCATTTCACCAAATTAAGTTAGCTCCAGAGCTTTATAGTAAACAGCCATAAGTTAGTTTGTGAAAGCCAACAATGTGCAAACCAATAGAGCAAATTGACAACCCAACATAAATGCTTCACTTTCCAAAATATTGAATAATAATATATTCAATTCGATAACCAATTAAATTGAACATAAATAAATTAAATTATTTTAAAAAATAATAAATTTTAATTTCTAATATACAACTATATTATTAAGATCATTTAATAAAATATGCAAATTATTTTGAATGACGCTAATTTTTTGTTTTCTTTTATCGAAAGAAAAACTAATTATTGGTCAACGTTATTCATTCGTACCCTTTAAAACAATAGTGTAAAATAAAAATATGATATATTGGTAAGAATTTTATTGTCGTTTGAATACTTACGAGATGAATTTTGTAGATATTTTCTCCGTCGGAGGTTTCGGTGACACGCCCCCATCATCAAAAACAGAAATTTAATTGGTGTAAATAAAAAAAAAAATTTAATATATAATCATTTGATAAAAATATATAAATAATATAAAAAAACACGAATATCGTGGGCAACAAACTAATTCGCATCATTTCATAAAAATATATAAATAATATTAAAAACCACGAATATCCTGGGCAATAGACTAATTGGCTACGAAGAAGTTTCCTTGTGTATGTCAGCTTGCAAACCAAGTTCGATTTCTGGGCTTTTGTGTTAGGTAAACTTGATTCGGGATATAGTCAAAGTTCACTAGGGTAAATAGTAGTGGTTTTGGGGCATATGGTTTTGTGCACCCATGGTTTTGGCCCATGGTATTGCATGTAATGGAGCCTATAAGAGGCTGGGAATACTTCATTGTAACGCAGGCCTGGAGGTGAGCGGTGAACGCTCACTTGGCGGGATTGGCCAGGATTTTAGCCAATGTTTAATGAAATTTCATTGGTTGGGTTTTTCCTTGGATTTGGAGTTTTCTCAGATAAACATCTTTTTTTATGTTTATGATTTGTTGCTGGCTATTTTATATTTTTGTGTTCCTCTCGGTAAATTTATAATTTCTCTGGTAAATTCTAACAAATGGACTTCATTAAATTTATGCATGATAAAGTTTCAATGTATGATGGAGCAATTTTTCTAATAAAAAATTATATATATATATATATATATATATATATATATATATATATATATATATGTTTTTTTGTGATTTATTAGTTAAAATTATACAAAGAACAACTACAAATTAACAATATTGAACTTAATATTTTTTTAATTAATTTTTATAAAGTAATTCAATAAAAATGACATAAACATGTGTAATAATAACATTGATCTTTAAGTCATGTATGAATTAATCATAAAAATTATTATTGAAGAGGGAGAGGGCGAACTCACTAAGGAAAACTTTAGATTATTAAATTTATAAAATTAAATTGATTATTTTTATTTTAGGAAGTCATTTCACAACTTCGAACTAAAATTTGCAATTTACATTTTACTATTATGTGATGTTTTTGGATTTTTGATTTGAATATACGAACTAGTTTTGTTGTGCTAGCTTTCTCATCATTTAAATAAAAGTGTGCTTAAGGATCGTCTCAAATTAGCACAAGCTTCCTTATCAGTTAAATAAAAGTGTGCTTAATGATCGTCTCAAATTAACACGTTATGAGAGGGTTTATGTGTCGACATTGTGTGTCTTTATGAACAATTCATTAAATAAATTAGCTTAAAAAAACACATAACAACAAGTAAATTGCAGAGAATATAATACAAAACAAACACATAAGAGAGAGTTGATAATGGAGTTCACCCCTCCTAGGCTACATCTCGATGGACCCGCTTCAATGCCTTGACCCTTTTTAGATTAATGGAAAATTATTTTATTACATGCACCTATAGTGCTCCAATGGCTCTAAAACCTGCTCCATTGGTTTCAAAAGACTCAAGAACCCCGCGGTAGCCTCTTCTGGCTTTGTAACTGGTCTTCAAGTGATCTAGACATGGCCTCCTCTCTTGGGGGCCCTCAACACCTTTAATCTTCAAAGTGGAAAATCACTTACATAAATGCTCCTCTACCTATGCAACCTCCACCATCATGCTTAGAGCATCCAAATCATCTAGGATTGACTCTTTCTTAGCCTAATTTGGTCGAAATATGCCAAAGTTATGGCTTCTTCAATTTTTCTTATAAAAACTCCACAAAAACTGGAGCAACTCCAGTTAACCCCACCACATTTGGAGTTCCCGCCGAAATTAGCGGACTCTTCTAATTAGTGCTAATCCACACTTAATTTTAATCTAGATATTATTAAGGGTAAGCGCAGTTTAAGTGGAGGTTAGGCACGTTAAGCGCGATTAACATAATTTCACATTAATAAAATGGATTAGCACTTAAACCTTGGGTTATGGGATAATTAATTTGGTTCAATACATTTAAACGTCCGTGTATTTGGTTGGAGCGCTCCGCCTGGTCATAAGTGTTGGTCCTATGGACAGAGGGCTGACCCTCTTTACCCCCACCATAAACCTTTATTAACAACAAATATGTTTCGCACCTAAAGGATGTTAAGAACCGTAGATGTGGTCTATTGGCAAGACCTGCGCGTAGTGTGGGGGAGGTCATGGGGTCGAGCCCGACCTCCGCCCTTCCACCATAATATAAATTTTCCCACCATATAAAATGAAATGTGACCATACCATAGTCAAAATTTGACCTTTGAGAGGGGCACGTGGTGGCCTCTGGGCTAGCCACATGTCAGCATCCCATTGGTTCGTTAACAACAAACCATAAACTGCCACATAGCCTAGAAATTTGGCCCAACTATAAATTGACACTTGTCAGCACACTATTGGCGGGAGGAAAACCATACATTTGACCCTGTTTGACCTTTTTTTTTTAAATTTGCCTATTTGGCAAAGTGAACAACAGGCTCTAACTTTCTCATACAGACTCTGTTTTGAACGAAACAAAGTGACCCGAAATCAATAAGACGATACCTAGCCGGCCGTTCTCGTTTCGAGTGATTATGAAAACTTTGAATTTTTAGCAAATTTTTGCCCCCAATTCAGTTTTTTATCACTCCTTCCCACTGACAGGCTTTTGGACCCACAAAAGTTGGTTATCTGATGAGAATTGAATACTCTTCTCTTTCCCAAGTTCTATCAACTTGATTCTTCTTAGAAAAATCTCCATGAAAACCACTTGGGTTCACTAACATGCCTTGCCTTGCAACTGGCCTGGCACTTCAACCAATGTCCTCCTTTCACTGCTGACCCAATCCAACACTTGTTGGATTCTTTCTAACTTATTAAACACCTTACTGTACCAAAGCGATCCCTCAGTGCTTGGAAAACTAACTGATGGCCTTCCCACCAAGAATCACGTTCCTCCTTTATACACACATGCATTTGATGCAAGCTTCTCCTTGGAAACCACTTTTCCAAGTTAAGCCCATTTGAGTGAAATACAACAATGAATTCCAATATCAATATTCATAAGAAAAGAAGTGAACATTATTTTTATCTCCACGGTTCCAAATTCCACATCTAGAAGAATGCATTCACCATATCTTTCACTTCTTGGCGTCAACACATCAAATAGTCTACAATGGCTACTTTTTGGCTGTAAAATTTTTGGCATCTTGTCCACTTTCCACTTTTTGATTCCATCGTCCTCTAGTATTGACATGCTTATTAAGCCATGATTTGAGAATGAAGTCTAATCATGAGCCTCTCACTCAAGAGTTGACCTTGCAAAATACTGTGACATCCTATCACAAGTACAACCATTAATCTTGAAAAACACATCATGCAAGAACGCAACTTATGACCTCTTTCTTTTGCTCCTTCAAAGAAAGAAATGTCACATCCTGTGAACATCACCATGTAATATTAAATCTTGGTGTACAAACAAAACATTTGTGTAATTTTTTGATGGGTTTCGACAAAACATCATGGAAAATTTTAGGGGCTAATATTCGCAAGTGAGCTAATTTTCCATGGGTTTTCCAAAAAAAAGATTCGCCAATTTCCATTTTTTTATAAAAATGATTCATCCAAATTTTACAATATAAAATTATTTTACCTTAAAAATCGCCAACATTGTATAGAAAATATATATAATATCATTATAAATTTGGATAGTTTTACAAATACATCAATAAACATTTTATAGTTTTCATATTAGGGATTAGTGAGATTCGCCAATTTTTTAAACTTCAAAATAATTTTCCATCCTTAAAATTTTCCCTGCAAAACATGTATCTTCAAACCACTGACTCTCAAGTCAAACAAAAGCATGTACAATAACTTGACGATTCTTTTCTCAAAACAACAAGAATTTCACATCTCATGAACAATTCGTCAACATCTCCCTTTCATCTTTGGAGACAAAATCAACTCTTCCAAGTCGATATGACATACATGTAACAATCAATCGACCAACACAAGTCGACACTCATGAATGTGAAAAGGATCAACACTCTCAAGTTGACAGACATACATGTTAACAAAGCAATCGACCAACACTTGTCAATCACTAATGCATGTTCAAGCACAATGAAACTATAACAATTTCCACTGTTCACACACAAACTCTCATGAATGTATACAATTCTCAACTCTCTCGAAAGTACAATCAAATGTACACTAATCCCATTGGCATGTACGAATACTTATGGAGCTAAAATGACCAAATTTTCTGCAAAAAAGTGAGTCAATATACTCCACTTTCAAAAACCTTTTTGGCATAAATATGCAACATGCATTCTAGAGAAAAAGAAATGCATTCACATGCAAATTGCAACTAAAAATTTTCATCTTTGTTGCATCCAAGTGAGTCAACATAACTCTACTTTTCCAACATCTTTCTTTATGCAATATGCAACATACTTTCAAGAGAAAAGAAATGCATTCAATTGGAAAAAAAAATGCATCAATAAGGAAAGATTTTCATCAATCATCAAAAGAAATGCAAGGCCTTAATTGGTTAATAAATCTAACCATATCTTTCTAAACCATTTCAATTGTGTTTCTTTTATCTGCACTTCATCATGTGTATCATCCTCACCCACATCGATTATGGAATCCTCCTTTCCATTCTTGTCAAGATCTATTTCTAGCTTCTTCAAATCTCATGGATGACTTGTTGGATACAAAGTCCAAAACTTGTCTACAAGCTGGCCCTACTTATGGCAATGAGTGAAAAATAATTGCATCTTCTTTTCAACATGGTTTCCATTATCCAATGAACCTTTGGCTTTATGTCTCCTTTGTTTTGAAATTTTCCTATGTATGGCTATCTTCTTCCAACATCTCGAAACAATATGGTTATTCAAACCACAAAATGAGCATGTAAACTTTCTCCAAATCTTATGTGAAGATTTTCCATGTTTATCATAATCAAAAGAAACTTGATTAAAGGCAGATTTATAGCTTTCACATTCACCTTTGTCACCTTCTTGAGGAGGTGAATTTGATGAGGTAATGGTTCTCTTTGGAATACCAACAATGGATTTTATGGCTTTAGAGCTTTCAACGTCCTCGTGTTTTCCATTTCCATTAATTGCATGCTTATGAGCATCTTCTTGCAAAGTGGGTGTAAAACTTTTGTATTCCTCATGAACACAAACTTCACAAGCTTGAGGCAATGAACATGTAATGAAAGTACTTCTTGGAACACCTTCATGTGCCTCCTTATATTTGGATCATTCTCCATCATGTTGTCCATAACCAAGACACAAATACCTAGGACTTTCCTCAACAACAATTGGCTCAATTATGCCTTGTGCATGTTTTCCCAATACTTTACCTTCATGCCCCATATTCATCAATAATTTGGACCCTATTCCTCTAGTGTGTCTTTCAAAAGCACCTACACATTAATTTTGAGAGGAAATAGAAAACAAAATTTAATTTCATACATCTTTTTTATGCACATACTTGGATAGGGTTTCATTAGCATCATGGAGTTGAGTCTCCTTCTCATGCATCTTTGCTAGGGTTGCATTTGCAATATGGATCTGAGTCTCCATATAATGCATCTTTTCAAGAAGCTCTTGATTCTCTTCCTTCATGACAATCAACTGCTCTTGAAGTATAGTACTCTCATTCCTATCTTCAAACATCTGTTGCATCATATATCTCATGATGAAGAGCTTCTGCAACATCTCTTTATCAAAGAGTTTTGCTAAGGAAGATGGATTATAAACATTTCTTGATGAAGCTTCCATCACACTTGTAATGCATAAAAAGATTATTTGTTGTGATTTGAGAGCTGAGTCCTCAATATTAACCTTCTCTTCTCTTCAGCTTACACACATAAAATTGCACATAGTTAAATTATCCTTGCACAAATACAAAACCAATAGTTAATTCTCATAGCTAACCTTGGAAAAACATATCAAGGCTAAAATAAACTAAACTGTGCTCTGATACCAACTTGATCTGAATATGGAAAAACTATTTTTTTTGTGCTAGCTTCCTCATTAGTTAAATAAAAGTGTGCTTAAGGATCGTCTCAAATTAGCAGGTTATGAGAGGGTTTATGTGTCAAGTTTGTGTGTATTTTATGAGAAATTCATTAAGTAAATTAGCGTAAAAAAATACATAACATCAAGTAAATTGTAGAGAATACAATGCACATCAAACACATAACACAGAGCTAATAATAGAGTTCACCCCTCCTAGGCTACATCTCCATGGAACTGCTTCAATGGCTTGGCCCTATGTCGATTAATGGTCAATTATCTTATTACATGCACCTATAGTGCTCCAATGGCTCTGAAACCTGCTCCATTGGTTTCAGAAGACTCAAAAACCCCTAGGTAGTCTCTTCTGTCTTTGAAAATGGTCTTCAGGTGATCTACACATTGTTGGACATTGGATAAACCAATGCTCCACGTGTGATTCATGGCATGGAATAACTACCTCTCGTAGATCCTTGTCTTTATCGATGTGATCATTGAATAACACCTGCGGGTTTTGGTCTAATGGCAATCATGATTCCCAACAAGTGGTATCAGAGCATAGTTCACGAGTTCGATACACACTCGGCTTGCGTTGGGGGGGGGGGGAGATTGTTGGACATTGGATAAACCAACGCTCCTCGTGTGTTTCACGACATGGACTTACTGCCTCTCATGGATCCTTATCTATGGCGATGTGATCGTTGACTAACACCTGTGGGTTTTGGTGTAAAGACAATCATGATTCCCAACACACATGACCTCCTCTCTTGGTGGCCCTCGACATTTTTAATCTTAAAAGTGGAAAAATCACTTAGAAAAGTGTTTCTCTACCTCTACAACCTGCACCATCATGCTCATAGCATCAAAATCATCTAGGATTGAATCTTTTGGAACCTAATTTGGTTGAAATATGCCAAATTTATGGCTTCTTAAGTTTTTCTTAGAAAAACTCCACCAAAACTGGAATTAGTGGACTCTGCAAATTAGTGCTATAATGGTATCTTCTAGTACTATAACATTTTTAGGTAAGGTTCTCTATGTGGCTCCACCAGTTTATTCTAAACTTCGTTATAATAGTGTTATTAGTAATATTAATATCTTGGAGGTTAGTCTTTTTAACTATCTTATGATGGTCTAATAAAAAAACTAAATATCTAGTTTATATTATCCTTATACTTGAGTGGTTTTTATTAATATTTGAAGTGGTGAGAGAAAACACCTCATTTGTCACATTAATTAAATTTTTTTTGTACATTAAATCTCTCATTATAGCCTTATTCTCAATGGGAGGAAGTTTATGTTTAAAGGGAGAATAGGATAATGGAAATTACATTTAAATTTTATTTTAAGATTATTTATTATGATTA
Source organism: Pinus albicaulis (assembly GCA_034641835.2). Classification (NCBI taxonomy): domain Eukaryota; kingdom Viridiplantae; phylum Streptophyta; class Pinopsida; order Pinales; family Pinaceae; genus Pinus; species Pinus albicaulis. The sequence goes on along the minus strand of MU968501.1, from coordinate 14,071,747 downwards.
AAGGAAGAATAAGATAATGGACATTATATTTAATTTGAAGGTTATTTATTATAAATTACTTATAGATTTCCTCAAATTTCCACTTGATATATTATATCCTAGAGTTAATATCCACACTAAATAACTAAGGTAGCATCAATGTTAAAAATGACCCTTTTTTGTTTAAGAACTAAAATTTGCAAGTTTATGACTGTTTTTTTAGGGTCCAATGAACCTTTCCAACCACCATTAACCCTTTTTAAAGAGATATAGTCATATAGATTATGGGAAAAAAATAGATCTAAAATAATTATAAAAATGAATTCGTCAAAATTGCATTTGTTATAATAAAAATGAAGGTAAGTGATTTTCTTTGATTTAATTATTATTAGCTTTGAGAGAGTGACAATTAGTACATAATATTTGATAATTTAAATATTCTTATCAAGATCAAATGGGAACCTATCTAAAAGGATAGTAACATGTAAATAAAGGAGGATCGTCAGTGAACCTACCAATGTTGTCCATTCATAACATGTTTCATCCAAAGAAAAAAAAAATCTCCATTGCAGACAAACATACCAAAAATACTAGGTGATATGGAGTTTAATATTTCTTAATATTTATAGTAGATTTACTTTATTTTGACCAACAATTACCAATTTTAAAATTGACAATGACAATATTGGAAAGATTTATCCTTTTTTATATAGTCATATATATCCATCATACTCAGTACATAATTTTTTTATAATTTTATGTTTCTTATCAAGGTAAAAGGGACCATGATGCAGGAGCATCATGGTTCCAAAAAATTTGTACATCTAGTAGAATCTAGGGGGGTCTTATGTTTTTCAAAAGAGTTGATTTCCTAAGTATTCAATTAATGTAATTTTCAATGTTTTGAGTGATTTTATGTGAGACATTTAGAATACAATTTAATTAAATATTGAGAAGCATATTTGTGAATGTTCTTGAATGTAGGAGAACATGAGTGATCGATGAGTGATTAGTGTGGATTGAGATATTCTAAAATATTGTAAATCTTATATTAGAAAGTAGTTCATGATTTTAAGGATTTGAAGAGGATCCTTAGGATTTAGTTAAATGTTGAGATCCTGAAGGGATAAAGAAGAAATTTTTGAGATTTATTGAGGACTTAGAGGATTATTAGAAATTAGTTGAGAAGATTGAGGATCTGAACCAGAATTGGTTACAAAACCTTCTGTATATATTTGTAAAGCCTCAAAGGCACAAGGAGGGAAAAAAGAGAGATATATTCTTAGAGAGAAAAACTTAATTGTAAGCCTATGGGCATAGAGAGAGAGAGAGGAAGAGAAAAAGGGACATGTAAAGGCACATTAGGCCAAAGCTAAATTGTAAATAGGTTTTTTATTTGTATCTGTACATTTATTTAATTAATGATGAAATAAAATTCATTGTGACTGTGTGTCATTCCTTTTACGTGATGAGTGATTCGTAACTGAGAAATTATGGTTTTTGTTGGGCGGTTTAATTGTCGGATTAAACCTCTCAATATTAATTATCAATCCGGGAGTCGTAAACGTGATTTGTACTGTGTATTGGCTCAGCTTAATGGTCAGAGTATAAATATATTCCTTTGTAATGATAAACTAGGTACTGGAATGAAACACACATTTGCTGGCAAACAAGCAATCTTGGAAAGGAAACCTACTTAACAAATTTCGTTCAGTGAAAACTCCATTATGAAATTAAAATACAGATCAATCCTCAATCATGTAACATTCTCACACTCGCATTCTACTTGTAAATATCCTATGATAACTTGGAAACCTTAATCTATTAACTCCTCTCACTAAATTGAAACTATCACTTCAAAACTAAACTTGAGATAAGTAAAAGACACACACGTTATTCTAATGACAACATCACATATTAAACTAACTATAACTACTCTTCCTAATAAATTCAAGATTCCAAATTAACAGAAGACAATTATAACTATTGCTAAAAGAAACCATTTCACTTCATGTAAAATAACACTTAAAAATCCTATTACAAATCACATTACAAATAAGCTATGATAACCTTGAATTTAAAGATTTTAATCTAGGTGAAACAAATTATTCAAAAACAACTTACTCTTCAGAAGCATGCAACTCATAATGAAAACTAAATCAAACTCATGCCACTCAATAATGAAAACTTTAAATCACCGCTACATGCACAATTAAATCCACGCTCAAACTTGCTCTTATAAAGAAGTGATTATACTACGAAAACAAGGATAATTCTAATTTAAAAGAGATTTAATTCTTAAGATAAATCCTGCTATGCATGAACAAATCAAACCTTGAATTACACTCTAAATGGCAGTGTTACTTATTAAAAAATTAAAACATTACAATATGTTCTCACTACTAAATCAAACTCAGAAATTGGAAAACAAAATAATGATCTAAATGTAGAATTGGGAAATATTAGATGATATTTAAAAGAAAATTCGAAACGAAATATGATTCTACAAATTAAACAATTCCTAAATCTATGAAGAATGAGGGACTCGACTCCAGGTTGTGGTGGATCCTTTCCACTCCCTGGAACAAGTCCTAAACTAACTCAACGTTTAAAAAGAAAAATTACAATGCTTATATAAAAAAAAACAAATGCAGAAGCCAAAATATATTAAATTAAATTAGAAGATCGAATCAAATATTAATCAACAAGTACATCATCTATTGCTGCTTCATTACAATTATTGTGCTGGGAAATTCGATGCCGGATCTATATCTGAGCAAATCGACCCTGAGAAGCTTGACTTTTACACCTGAGGAATTTAATTGCGTCTTGTATAATTGATGGATGGACTCTCTAATTCTGCGCCCTCCCTACATTTTCAGAAGAGATTGATTTACATCTGAGAAATTTAATTGCTGGATTCAGTGAGTCTGTGCCTTTCCCAATTGATGGATGACTACCTCCTATCTAATCAATCGACTCCTCCCCTGATTTAGTGTGCAACTACTGCTTTATAGTAGCAATGTTGTCTTAATGAATGCTGGTGGTTACATATAATACAAATTTAGGATTCAAGTGATTTGAATTAAACAAAAATAAGAACAATAAGATTTCGTTTATAATTTTAGTTTGAGCTAGTGCGATCCCAGGTTTTGGAAGAATGTGACCTCACACACTGCTGGCAGAGGTATCGTACAACTAACTGGGGCATCATAAGGAAGCTTCAATAATGATTTTCATTATCGTTTGCCATATCATAAGGATGGCAACTTGTTTATTGATAAGAGCTCGACGAAGGCTGCGATTCTCCTTTTACGCCTCTCAGAATGCCATTCAACTTGGATTATCCCCAATCGATAATGTATGGTTGAAAACAATGCGTGCTATGGGTGCCACAATCGGTAGCCATGATCCTCGATCAGCAATTCCCCAAAGCACACCACTAGCGGGGACACCTCAGATGGCTTCCCATTCTTGTTGTCTTCACTGAATGCTTTCACTATTAAACCTGAAGTCGATCGTTCGAAGGTATTCCTTCCTTTTGTATCTATACATTTATTTAATTAATGATGGAATCGAATTCATTGTGACAATGTGTCATTCCTTTTACATGCTGAGTGATCTGTAATTGAGAAATTATGGTTTATGTGTGATAAACCATGGTGAATGAATTCAAATTGAATGTATAAGTATTTCTGAAAGATAAAGGACTTAATGGATGGGAAGAATATGTGTGATTCTAGTCTAAAGCTAGTGGATGTGTGTACAGGTCGAGTAAGAAACAAATCATGAATTCTAGATTTAGAGAAGTCATACAGAATGGTGGTCTGTATTTTGGATTGAAATAGTGAGTAAGGCATGTAGTAATTGTGATAATCCCAAGTTGGAGTGAATAACACACAAGAAGAAATATCAGGAGGAGTAGCGTAGAGGAAAAAGAGTTACAGAGCAGCAACACTTGAAAGCAGAGAAATTGACTAAGGCAGAAAACACTTAGAAAATTTCCAAAGGAGGTGATCGGACAACGAGGATCGAATCACAGAATTGAAGTTTAAGATTAAATGGCAGAGATTACATCACAAATTTAAGTTTGGAAAGCTGTGAAGTGGACACGTGTTGGTAGAGGATGCAAGCACACATCTCAAATCGGTAATGATTGAGTTTATGTGTTAAGGACTTCACAAGTTCAACAAAATACCTTGCGATGCAATAAAGGAAAGAACCACGTGTAGAACCAGCGATCAGGCGCATATCACACATCGACAGGTTTAGAGCTTAGCATTAATACATCATGCTGTAAATTATTTTGGATGCCATATGATGCGATCACATATTGCATAGGATAAGGAGTATAGTTATGGTTGAACATTAAAAAGTGTGAAGTGAGACATTGCGGGAGTTAAGTTCTATAAGTTGTGAAGTGTTAGGTCGCCATATTACTAGTCTAGTCCCTTATTTTTATTAGTGTAGCCACCTTATTGTTATTGTTGTTCCCCTGTAACCACCATATTTTTATTATTGTTTACTTAAATTATTATTGTTAGGTCCGCAAAGATTATATTGTGTCCCCATGGACCCCTATATATAGAAGGAGGTTTGTCATTTGTATCATCTAAGAATTGTTCATTTATGTAATGTATTAGAGGTTTCCCCCTCGAAGTGGCTGAATTATAAGGCGTTTATCTCTCTTTTATTCTATTTTTGGATTTGGTTTCATAAAATTTGGTATCAGAGCTTTGGATTCTATGGTTTCGCTACTCCAAACAGGTCATCGTGGAATTTTCGCTATAGATTTTTTTTTACGAAGGTTCAGAAGCTGAATTTTTTACAGCACAAAGCTGAAATCCTGAGGAACGTCGTGGAAAAATTTCGGATCTTCATTCACAACATTTTTGGAGATATGATCTGTGGAAGTTAGGGCTTTTTGGATGCTCCATAATTTAACCTAAATAGGTCATCGTGGAATTTTTGCTATAACTTTGTTTCTACGAGGGTTCAAAAGCTGAAATTTTTGCACAGCGAAGCCGAAATACTGAGGAACATCATGGAAACATTTCAGATATTTATTCATAATATTTTGGGAGATATGATCTGTGGAAGTTATGGATTTTTCAGGCTCCTGAATTTCATCTGAAATAGGTGACCGTGTGAAAATCGTCATATCTCTCTCTCTGAGCATTGGATTGGAATTTTGTAAAAAGTGGCGGCAATTACATGAAATTTAGTTTCCTTTGTATCAATTTCAGAGCCTAAGGAGGAAAAATGACACGTGGCACATCATACAAGTTGGCTCTACTGAACCAATCCATGATTAGGTTATTGTGGGAGATTTAACATAACTTTGTCTTGAAGAATCGGAATCAGTTCATACCATTAGCATTTGAAAGAAGATTCAGATGGCTATTACAGAGACAAATTTCAAATACTAAAGATTCAAAATCACAGAGATAATTCTCTTTCAATATCGAGCTCCTTAAAATGAAGAAAAATATGTGTATTTTTTTGTCAAATTTCATAAGTCTTGTTTGAAAAATCGGTTTTAAATTATTTCAAAGGCCTATTAAGCATAGATATCAGAATTGGGTTCTAAAATTCCTCCTAAAGAGAATTCAACACCCATTGAGCCCTCAGAGTACTCTACTATAACTCATGAAGATGAAGAATTGCAACATGATCTATCAAAATTACAAGAGCAAGTGCACCAAATTTTTCTCTCGCAAAGAGCAAAAAAAAAATGAAATGGAAGTTTTGAAGAAATGCGTGGAAACAAAGATGGATGGGTTGAAGAATAATATGGATGGTTTGAAGAAAGGTGTGGAAGCTAAGATGCATGGCATGGACGCTGGCATGGAAGCTAATATGGATGGCATGGAAGCTGGAATGGAAGCTAAGATGGATGACATGGAAGAAAAAATGAAAGACAACATGGAAAAAATGAAGAATGATCTAAAATTAGACATGCAAGGTTTGACAAAGTTGATACAAGAAATGCTTCCTAATGGCGAGAAGATAGTAGTGGAAACTCATGATGAGAACAAAATAAATGTTAATTGTGATTTTAGAAACTCTAATACTGGATGGAAGAACCACCATATTCCAAATATTGATATGAGGAAGTTTGATGGCAAGGATCCCGTAACATGGATACTATAGATGGAGCAATATTTTGATCTCAATAATGTGCAAAACACACAAAAGGTACTCATTGCAACTTTACCTTTAGAAAAAAAAACATTTGAATGGTATCGATGGCTTTGCTCTCATAAAAAAATTGTCACTTGGTCAATTTTTACGGAGGAAATGATAGCACATTATGAGGATACAAAGAGAAACACCCTCTTTAGCCAATTGATAAATCTCAAACAAAAGGGCTTAGTGGTGGAGCACATTGAGGAATTCCAAAAATTTAATATAAGGGTAATTGATATTCTAGAGGAACACAGGATTGACGTCTTCATAGGACTTTAAAGGATAACATCCAACATGTAGTGCGTGTTTGGGAACTTGATTCATTGGAGAAGGCATTCAAGTGGCAATAAAAATTGAATGTAAAATTATGGAGACAAGGAAGCCTACCACTCACATCTATAAAGATGAAAGTGTTGCTACACCTAGACTTCCACAACCTACAAGGTTGACACCACAATAATTGGTAGAAAAAAGAGAAAAAAGGGCTTTGCTACAGTGGTTATAGAAAATACACTAAAGGTCATAAATGTGCTGAGATTAAATTATTTTACATAGATTGTGAAGAGGAGGAAGAAAATGAACAAGAAACTTCAAAAAAAGAGGATATACACCAGTAACCAACCCTAGAAGAAGAAGAAATGAGTCTAACCATATCATGTAATGCATTGGCAGGAATTACCACTCCTCAAACTCTCAAGATAGAAGGACATCAAGACATAAAGGCATAGTGTTGATTGATTCAAAGAAAATTCATACCTTATTCATTGTAAGGTAGCCAAGGAATTGAATTGTTTGCTATACCCAAGCACTGTATCGTTGTTGCATCATCACCTTTTACTAGCTTTTACTAGCTAAGCTTTTTGAGGAGCTCGATATTGAAATTGGATTATCTCTGTAATTGAAAATATTCAATATCTGAAATTCAACCCTGTAGTAGCCCTTTGAAGCTTCTTTCAAATTCCACAGGTCTGACCTAATTTGGATTCTCCAAGGAAAAGTTGTGTCCAATCTCCCACAATGACCTAATTCTGGACTGGTTCAGTAGAGCGAACTTGTACGACTTGCCACGTGTCACTGTTTTGTTCTTTGTCTCTGAAATTGATAGCGAAGAAACTACGGGCTGTGTACTTGTGACCACTTTTGACGGCACTCCAATCCAATCTTCAGAGAGAGAGTTATTGAACTTTTCCCACGATCACCTCTTTGAGATGAAATTCAGGAGCCTGAAAAAGCACTACCTTCCACAGATCATATCTCCAAAAATATTGCGAACCAAGTTCTGAAATTTTTTGACGAATTTCCTCGGGATTTCAGCTTCGCACCATATGAATTTCAGACTTTGACCCTTCGTACAAAAAAATTTATAGCGCAAATTCCACGATGACCTGTTTATGAGCCTGAAAAAATACCTAACTTCCACAGATGATATCTCCTCAAATATTGCGAACCAAGATCTGAAATTTTTAGACAACCTTCCTCACGATTTCAGCTTCGCACCCTAAAAATTTCAGCTTCTGAAGCTTCGTAGAAAAAAAGTTATAGCGAAAATTCCACGATGACCTGTTTGGAGCAGCGAAACCCTAGAATCCCAAAGCTCGGATACCAAATGTTGTGTAACCAGCTCCAAAAATAGAAGAAAAGAGATATGAACGCCTTAGAAATAAGCCACTTCGAGGGGGCAACCTCCAATACATTACATAAATGAACAATTCTTGGATGATACAATTTACAAAACCTCCTTTCTATATATAGGAGTCCATGGGGCCATAACGTAATCCTAGTGCGCCACAATGTAATCCTAGCCGACCTAACAATAATAATTTAAGGGCACAATAATAACAATATGGGGGTTACAGGGGTACAATAATAACAATAAAGGGGGCTACACTAACATAATAAGGGGCTACACTATTAATACAGGGACTTAACATGCCTTCTACATTTCAAGGGTTGATGATTCCATTTTCAAACCCTTCCTTAGAAAATTTGTGCTAGTATTTTTTGATGATATACTAATCTATAGCAGGTCTTGGAAGGATCATGTTGAACATGTTGACAGGGTGCTCAAACTATTGCAGGAGAAACAATTATATGCAAAAACATCCAAATGCTTCTTTGGAGTACAAGAGGTGGAATATCTGGGTCATATTGTATCTCACGAGGGTGTTAAAGTAGACCCTAACAAAATTAAAGCCATTAAGGAATGGAAAGTCCCCATAACCATAAAGCAGTTGCGAGGATTTCTTGGGTTAACAGGGTATTATCGCAAGTTTGTTAAGAATTATGGGAGAATAGCAGCACCTCTAACAACATTATTGAAGAAATATGAATTTTCATGGACTCTTGAAGCAACTAAGGCCTTTGAACATCTTAAAGAGGCAATGTGCCTAGCACCGGTCTTAACTACGCCAGACTTCACAAAAACCTTTATTGTGGAATGTGATGCCTCAGGAAATGGAATTGGTGCAGTTTTAATGCAGGAAGGAAGACCCATTGCTTTTGAAAGTCGTCCAATCAAAGGAAAGTATTTACAGAAACCTATTTATGAGAAGGAAATGTTAGCAATAGTACATGCACTAAAGAAATGGCGAACTTACCTAATGGGAAGACACTTCAAGGTAAAAACTGATCATGATAGTCTTAAACACTTTTTGGAACAAAGACTATCTTCAGAAGAGCATAAAAAATGGGTCACAAAGATGTTGGGTTATGACTTTGAAATAATATACAAAAAAGGAAAGCTTAATGTTGTTGCAGATGCACTCTCAAGAAAGAATGAAGAGGTGGAAGCATTGCTTTGTGCCATTTCTATTATCAAACCAGATTGGATAATCGAAGCAAGAGATAAATGGAAGAAGGACAAAGATGTATAGGCACTCATTCAAAAGTTGCAGCAAGATCCTAGTACATCTAATACATTTAGTTGGAAGAATGATTCCTTATGGTACAAAGATCGCTTATATCTTTGTAAGAATTCCCAACTAAAACAAAATATTCTTCTGGAATTGCACACTTCTCCTTTAGGAGGACACTCAGGATTTTTAAAAACTTACCACAGGGTGAAGAAATATTTTTTTTGGGATGGCCTTAAATCTGATATTCGAAAGTTTGTGGCGGAATGTTTGGTTTGCCGGCAGAATAAAGTGGAAACAATTAAGACCCCAGGACTTCTACAACCTTTATCCATTCCAAGTCAACGTTGGGAGGAGATTTCAATGGATTTTATCACAGGTTTACCTAAGTCCAAAGAAAAGAGTGTCATCATGGTGGTAGTTGATAGACTTACCAAGTATGCACACTTTTGTGCATTATCTCATCCATTTAAAGAAAGTATAGTTGCTACTACATTTATGGACACAATTCAAAAGCTACATGGAAACCCAAGGGTTATTGTGAGCGACAGAGATCCCATTTTTACTGAAAATTTTTGGACGGAGTTATTTTCTTGTTTGGGTACTCAATTAGCTCATAGCTCATCTTATCATCCTCAATCCGATGGTCAAACTGAGATAGTAAATAAATGTTTGGAAGGATATCTTCGTTGTTTTGTATCTGATAAACAAACACAATAGGTCAAGTGGTTACCTCTTGCTAAATGGCAGTATAACACTTCCTTCCATACTGCAGCAAAAATGACCCCATTTATGGCACTTTATGGATATCATCCACCATCCATCACATCATCTTTAAGGGAAAATTCGAAGGTTCAAGCAGTGGAAGATCACATCGAGCATCAGCAAGAAGTTCTCCAACTCTTAAAGGATAACCTGAATTTGGCACAAAATCAAATGAAACAACAGGAAAATCAACATCGTAGCGAGAGAAGTTTTGATGTAGGAGATTGGGTATTTTTACAGCTACAACCATATAAACAAATGTCCCTCAAGCACGCTAAGAAGGATAATAAATTATCGCCAAAGTACTATGGTCCTTACAAGGTGTTGCAAAAGATTGGTACTATGGCATACAAATTGGAGCTTCCTGCTTCTTCGCGAGTACATCCAGTTTTCCATGTTTCATGCTTGAAGAAGGTTATAGGAGAAAATCTTCCAGTTCAAACAATATTGCCAGAACTTGATGAGGAAGGAAAAATCATATTGGAACCAGAAGCGGTCATGGAAACAAGAACTCGACAACTACGGAATCGATCAATTTCAGAGTATCTCATAAAGTGGAAGAACTTACCCACTGAAGATTCTACATGGGAGGATGAGAATTTTATACAGAAGCACCCAGAGCTACTCAAGCATTGAGGACAACACTTTTTTGAAGGAAAGGGGCATGTTGGGTCCCTACATTACTAGTATAGTCCCTTATTGTTGTTAGTGTAACCCCCTTATTGTTATTATTGTACCCTTGTAACCCCCATTTTATTATTATTGTGCCCTTAAATTATTATTGTTAGGTCGGCTAGGATTACATTATGGCCCCATGGATCCCTATATATAGAAGGAGGTTTATTCATTTGTAACTGTCCAAGAATTGTTAATTTATGTAATGCATTGGAGGTTGCCCCCTCGAAATTGACTTGAATTCTAAGGTGTTGATCTCTTTTTTCTTCTATTTTTGAGTTGGTTTCATAACGCAAGTGTGATGCGCTTCTAATTGGTCACCATGTTAGGATGGGGACCCTAGAACCACGATTACGACGAGTTGCATGTTGTTTGGAAGCGATTGTGATTTGTTTAAATTTCCAATAAAGTGACTGTTGTTAAGTGCTTACGAATATATGTGGGCCGATGACCCACAAGTCAGCGGGTTTGTGTAAAAAATTCGGCCATGATTTAAAGGTAAAGTTTATGTATGAGCTTTAGAACCAAAGAACCACTTTTAAAATAAGTTTTCAGATTTGTATAAAATTTTGATGTTTATAAAGTAGGTTATGTTGGTGAATTAAGAGTCCAAAGAAATAAGAAAGAGATATCTGGGATAACTCATATGGATGGGTGAATTTGGAGTAGCATTGAATCCATAATGATAATTTGGGTAATGTGGGTTTAATTTCGCTAACCTCGCATCTTTGGTTATTTTCGGCCTTATGGTTGCATCAAATCACCTTACTAAAATGACTATAATATCTGCATAAAGGAGAATGATGACTAGCACTACCAATGTTTCCAACATACAAATTTCTTTCTCCTAAAAATCCTCTTACCTTCTCAACATAATTAAAAAAATTAGTAAGTGACACAAGGTCCAACATTTCTCTATCCATAGATCTCACTTGATTTCCTTTTATCAACCCTCATTATTAAAATTGGTATGATCTTATTGTAAAGGATTATATTCCTATGGGTAATATACCTTGTGGGAAACCTAAGGCACCTCTCTTCATAGCACAATGCCAAGTCTATACTCATGAATATATCATATACATTTCATCAACAAGAAAATAATTAATTGTAAATATTCCATGAAGTTGGATTTAAGCCCAGAAAATTCTCCCTTTCTCCCAATTAATTAACTGACATTGTAAGGTGTTACTGAGGAAACTCTTAATCTTAAAGGAATACCAATATATTTAAGGATCTCTCAAAATTATTTCTAATAACTATGTTAACAAATTTTAAGTAAATGAACCAATAAAGGATATTATCATTTTTGATTGAGAAAACCTTGATAATAATATTTAGAACTATTAAATGGTAAAATATTTATAACAATTAAATGGTTTGATAATTGTGACTGTAATTAAATGATTAAAAATAAAACAATAACCTTGAAAATTAAACTATTCATTCACTCCCTTGCTACTATTTTTTAGGGCAATATTTGATGCATGTGCATAGGTCGAGCAAAAAATTTCATGAAGTTGGACTAGAGGTTACCCATGTGATTGGATGGTTACATGGTGATGTTTGGAGAAATTTTAAGTATTTTGTTAATAAATTGTTAATATTTACATTACGAAGTGAGTTTTGATTTTTAGAATAAGTTTGAGAAGGTATTTTCTAATGTAAATTTTAGTTTTCAATTTTCCTTATTTTGTGGAGAAGGGGAAATGATTCACCCTTTGTGATTCTTGGATGTCATGATCAATTTATTTTAGGAAACAATAATATAAGAGTGTCCGAGAAGAAAAGGTGAGGAGTGGTGAAGCTCCTCAGTGAGGAGAAGAGAGAAGGATAGAAGAGAGGAACTCCTTGTTTTTTTGTGCAACTACAATCCCAAGTTCGCAGACCCACCTGTACTTTCCAATCTATGTGAAATGGAAGGTATTTCTATGTGTGAGTGGTATAAAAGAACATAATTTTGGACTGTAGGTTGTGTGTTTTCTAAATGGTTTAATATTGAATCAAAATACCTTGATTAACCAATTTTATTTCTGCTTGTGACTCATGGTTTCTATTCTTGTACATTTTTTCATTTGAATACTCATCATTTTTAGAAATTGTAGCTTCCTAGACCGATTTACATTAAAAAAAATAAACAATGTGGCATCAATTGTTGTGGAAATATATTTTTCTTTTAGGATTCTTGTTGTATCATTCTTAAAGAATGTAGAATTGATGTGTTGTTGTATTTTAGAATATTGGTTCCCTAGTATTTAGAGGTATTTTAGTGATTTTATAGAGACATGGTACCGTTTTTGGAGTTTTGAAAAAGAAAGCCTCTTAGACTGATTTTTTATTGCAAAATTGTTTATCGTAATCTTGATGAAGAAATGCACGTGAAATAGTTCACTATGTGAAGGATAAGGCTAGGGACATCGAGAGATGATTTGGAAGAGTGAGTCGATTCATCTTCCAAAAACTAAATTACAAAACTTTAATGAGAGTTGTAAAATTATTTCGTAGCGAATGCCAATACACAATTATTTTACAGCGACTAGATAGTGAATTAGAACAGACACTACGGAATTATTTCGTAGCGACTAATTAAAAAAAAATGTAGGACTGTATTTTAGTTGATGTCCCCTTTTGGTTAGTTTTTGTATTGCCCAGTTGTGTGGGTAATTTTTATTGTTGGGAATTGAATGTGACAAAGGTTCGAATCCATTTTTATATGAGTTTAAACATGAAGGATTAAAAAAATGGGACAAGTGCTTAAATGAATGATTCAAAACATTATATTGCATACATTATTTGTTAAGTTGAAGTGTATGTAATTGTATTTCTGAAATATGGTGAGATTACTGAGGGAGCGTGAGACACAAATATCTCATGGAATTTATCATAATAAATTCATATTATTATATTGAATGAAAAGTTTAAATGTTTCCTGAAATATTTTTGAATTAGATATAAATATGGAGCTATGTATGGAGTAGATTGGGGATATTGACATCCGAGTGACTTGGCTGCCATCAAGTGGTATCAGAACTTCAAATATTTTTGGTGATGAGATTAGAATAACTTAGAAAGCAAGAAAAAATTTAGAGATGAAATTCAGAACATTGAGTAGAATGAGATCAGATAAATTTGATTGAGTGATTAGAGAATGAAAGTATGAAAGAAAGGAAGCGAGTTAAGTTTAGATTTCACAACAGAAGCATGTGGTAGAATCATATTTGAAAATTTGATTGAATTAAAATATTTTGTTTTAGTTTTGATCGAAATTGAATATCGATGATTGCATGATGGAAATATGAGGAAGAAAATGAATGGAAGATAATCTACTTTGGGTGGAAGTAGATCATATTTTTTTTGAATAAAAGAGAAATTTATGAGTGAAGGACATTAGGAGACTATAACATTGAAGACAAATCTACCAGAGAATCTATAACAGTAACTTATGTTCAAACAATGGAAAATTATAGGGGCTAATATTCACAGGTGGGTTAATTTTCCATGGTTAAAAAAAAATATTCGCCAATTTCCATTTCTTTTCTAAAAGTGATTTGCCCAAATTTTATAGTATAAAACTATGTTATCCTAAAAATTACCAAAAAATTATAGAGACTGTATAAAGTCATTAGAAATTTGGATATATTTCAAAAACATTAACCAAACATTTAACAGTATGCATATTAGGGAATCTTAAGATTCTCCAACATTTATAAACTTTAAGATAAATTTCCATCCTTCAAATTTTCCTTGGTTAAAATAGATATTTAGATGATGAGTTGATAATCGCAACCAAGACATAGAGAGTTATTGATGATGATGGTAAGGAACCTTGCAATACAGAAGGATGACCAGAAAATTTCTCAGAGGAAGAAGGTGAGTAAATTTCACACAGAAGCCATCAGAGAAGAGAGTTCTCTTATGAGGATTGCAGAGGAAGGACTTAGAAAAAATACCATGAGAAGACTAGACATGGATGAACTTAGTATGGTATTTATAAATAGGTTGATGGATTGAGCTTGTTGTAGCATTTTGTGTGCAGTTCACAATGAGCAGGGAGAACCTCATAGAATTAGGAGATTTGTGACTACTTAAAGTCATAGTAAAGGTTAAGAGAGAATCCATAGTAGATCATCTATGGAAAAACTAGAAAAGTAAGTACCTGAAATTAAATTACATCTAGAGATGATGAGAGGATTGCTACAAAAATATGAGGAAGATCAATTTTATAGATGGAGTCTCCAGAAGAGAGTGAAATGAAATTTGTTATTGATGAAGCTAAGAAAAAGATAAAATTCTTAGTTGATGGAGAAACTTAAGGATTTTGAACATAAAATAAATGCTCAGTTGGAGGAAAATATAAAAGGAGTTGAGTTGCAACAAGGGAAAATTGTTGAAGAAGAAGTTCTTTGTGAACTTAAATAAGGATTAAACCTTAAAGAGTGAGAGAGAATGATAAATCTAAAAGGAGACTAGTCGAGAGTCTCATGGGCCATTTGGAAACTAAAGATTAGCATGAAGAGAATGCTAATGAGAGACTAGTTTAGAGTATCACAAGAAATGTGGGAAATCAACATATGAAAGTCGAGGTGTTAGTGGAGGATACATGCCATGATGATTGTTATTTTATAAATTGGTATATGAATGCAGGAGTTGTTATAGATGAATGGAAAAGCATTGATTTTCTTTTGTGTAGAGAGGAGGAAAAGTCATTAAGTAGAGTTATATAGGCTGGAAGGAAGACAAAGGATAGTTAAGAAGAAGGCTATGTGCCATGAGAAAATGTAGCCATGGAAGAACAACCTAAGGTTGATGAACAAATGTGTGTGGATATTAATGAGGAAGTTGTTAAGGTGGATGAAGAAGATGAATATTTGATGGGAAGTTTGAAAGTTTTAGTGTCACATGAGGGCGAGATTTTGGAAGCAACAACGGAGACTTCAGAGTATCATGTTTTTAAAACAAACAATTGTTTTGTGTGTGTAGATGTGCAGGAAACAATAAAATAAATTAGAAATACTTCAATTAATGAAGTAAAAGAACCATTGGGAGAGGAACTGTAATATTGCAGAGGAGTAAGGATGGAAAACATTGTTGTTGAAATGATGTTTTTAGAAAATTGGTTGAACAATCCAAGGATAAAGAGTAGGGTGAATTGCAACAATCCAAGAGAGGATAAGGATGAGTTTCCCATGGAGAAAATGCAACAAAAAGGAGATAAAAATGATCATAAGTTCGAGTAGAAAATGTAGAGAGTGGTGGAAGTAGTTCGAAGAAATTGTTATCTTAATGTGTTAGTGATATAGGTGGCTCTTGACACACTCAGAGGTCAAAGAGGTCTTACAATAGCTGAAAATTCAAACTGGTCATATTTCTCTCGAAATAGGACCATATTGAAGTACTCATCACCTTGATTCCAACGATGTGAACGTCACTCCAATCTGATCTCATATGAAGTAGATAGAGCTTATTAAAGTGGGCAGTGGGCTAGGTTTAATGGTTCTACAAATTGACTGACACCTGGGCATGAAACCTGGCTCTTGAGAACGGTCAAATCTATGGGATGATTAATTTGTCTAATGACCATTAGTTTCGGCCAAACGACAAAAAAATGTTATATTATGAAAAAATAAAACTATATATATGTAAAGGTTGGGTTGGTGGGCCACCACCTACACTAACCTCCAAACTGCATACCATATATATAAATGGTGGCGAATGCTCAAACCCCTCCACCATTGGAATCCTAACAGTCATAAAAACCATACAATATATATATATATATATATGGGGTTTGGGTCCACATGATAAGGAACCCTGCCCTGTGGGCCATGACCCACACCAAAATGGTGCAACAACAATGGCGCGGGGATGACGAGGATCAAACCCACCCAACCATGTTGCCAACCTGCACCACAGGCGTATCATAAACCAAATTACTGTTATCCATAAAATATAATGCACCAACAGTGCCAACACTTAACAAAAAATGCACCATTTAAAAATACATAACTGCACTCCAAACTTTTTTTAGCCTTTAATTAAAACAACCATGCACCATGCTATTTGGGGGTCGATGGGGTTGGAACCCCGACCACCCATGTCTAAACTTGGCACTCTTACCAATTGGACTAACAGATGTGCGGAACCATGAGCGATGGAACCTTTCCCAAGCACAGAGGGTGTGGAACCCTGACCTTGGAGAATTTTCCCTCAGAGGTATAATTTCACTTTTTCAGAATGATATCAACTTTATAGTCAAATTTCACAGAATTTTGCAGGGGTGTGATGGCAAAGTAAAATTCACCATCTGAGCAGAAAAATTGTAGGCACCCCAGAATAAGGAATCTTTGAAGAATCATGGGGAATATAAAAGATTCCCGAAGGCCCATATTTTGACGGTGCCATAATTGGGCGAGTTGGCAGTCGATTTTACCATTAGGGGAATTTTGAGGTCTAAAATGGGCCTCCTAAGGAAATTATAAAATACTAGAGAAAAAAATAATAATATTTGATTACATCATCAAATTTTAGAGGGGAAAAAAGGAAAAACCAATTTTTCAACTCGTATTTTCAACTTATCTCCCAAAGTTTTTACTCAAATTTCGAGCGGGAGTACTCGTTGGATGAAAAATCTAATTCTTCATTTAAGGAGTAGAAATGTTGCATACTTTTTATGGACCCTGCTACATGAAAAATGAGAAATACATGAAAAACATGATTGCAATCACATTTTTTCATGCATTTCTCATTTTTCGCATACCAGGGTCCATCAAAAGTATGCAACATGAATACTCCTTGGATGAACAATTAAATTTTTCATCCAACGAGTACTCCCACTGAAAATTTGAGTCAAAAATTTGGGAGATAAGTGGAAAATACGAGTTGAAAAGGTAGTTTTATTATTTTATTGTTTTATTAATTTTTAATCTTTTTACCCTTTTACTTAAAAAATGGTGAATCATCTCCCATGGTTGACATAATCATATTGAATCCTATTGGTTCTTATAAAGTTTATTTTTTTTGTACAATTTTCTTAGGAGGCCCATTTTAGACCCTAAAATTCCCCTAATGAATGGTGCAGTCAGATTCAGTAGTTGAGCATTCTATTTTTAGCCATCGTTAGAAGTGGAGGTACATGAAGTAGTCATGTTATGTTTTTGTTTGTTATCACTGAGATGATGTATTATTCTTGAGATCCCTATTTGAAATGATGTTTAGGGATGATTTTTATCACATCATTGTGAGATTGTGATATTTGTTGCCACATTATTGTGATATTGTATTATCTTGGCATGCTAAAGGGAATCTCCTTTTTGAGTGAGAGTTCCTTTAGGGAGAAAGTTTTGTGGAGAGACAAGCCACTCCATTTGAGGGTGTATGTCCTTGTTATGACAAATAATACTCCATGTATATCATTATCATTTCCAACATTATATGAAGAGACCTACACCATATTCACACATCACCATCATCCCATGGAAGTGCACATTGCAGATGAAGAGTTGAGGAAAGCTCTCATCACCATAATTGCACCAGAGACAACTAGACATTGATAAAACCATCAAGGAAAGATAATGATGGGAAAACATTATCATCATCCCATGAGAGTGCACATTGCAGAGGAAGAGCTGAGGCAAGCTCTCATTTCCATAATTGCACTAGAGAGAACCATAAATTGTTGAAAATGTCAAGGAAAGAGAATGATGGGACACTTCACCATAATCCCATGATAGGACACAGTGCAGAGGAAGAGTTGAGGCAAGCTCTCATCCCTATAATTGCACCAGAGAGAGTCAAGAAAGGTGTAACAAGTCTCAGTATTCTAGTTTTCATTTTGATTACAAGCATGTTGCTAATAATGCACATAAATCATGGCATCAAAAATCATGGAGTTTTTTTGGTTTACATAGCCATGTGTTTGATGAGTGCTGGAATATAATGGCAACATGAAAGAGGATGAGGTGTGAAAGGCCTTCTCCACATGGATGAGGTGTGAAAGGCCTTCTCCACATCAAGAAAAGAAGCATGTTAAATAGGTCTGGAGGAAGAATAATTTTTGCAATCATTGCAACATAGGTGGTCATCAAAGAGCCACATGTTGGAGGCTCCATCCAGAGCAGTGTCTCAAGGACAAGGCGTTTGTGCATGAACCAGTTGAAACAGTTGTTCGACAAGCGAATATGTCACGAGAAAATAACCCATTCACTTTGAAAAGTGAGAGATGGTTTTTATGTATATGTTTTCCTATCATGGAATTATTTTTGTAAATCATGTGTTGGAACATAACTATTAAAGTGATGATGTGTTTTCCACCACTTGTTCAACAACGATGATATTTTGGACTTGTATTTGATAACTGGGGTATTGTTTCCATTTTGATGTAAACATTACCACAAAGTATGTGTTATAAACTTGTGGCAAGTATGGGATTCTTGGGTCATAGTTGGTCATGTGATTGAGCATATAATTTGCAAAATATTTTACTACAGGTTTCCTAAGGATGCAAATGTCACCTCATCACTTATGGCTCTAAAGAACAAAGGTGGAAGAGAAGGAAGGGTGACTTGTCAGGACACTTGTGGTGCAGAAAATGTACACAAGAGTCGCAGATTATGTTCATGCTTTTTTAGGACCAAAATCTCCTCAATGGGGAGGAATGATCGAGGTGGCTCTAAACACACTTAGAGGTCAAAGAGGGCTTACAATAACTCAAAATTAAAAGTGGTTATATTTCTCTCGAACCAGGACCAGATTGAAGTGTGCGTCGCCCTGATTCCAATGGTGTGAATGAAACTCCAATCGGAGCTTGTATGAAGGAGATAGAGTTGGTCAAAGTGGGAAATGGGCCATGGTTAATGGTTCTACAAATTGGCCGACACCAGGGCAAGAAACCTTGCTCCTAAGAACGGGTGAATTTGTGGGATGATTAATTTGTCTAATGACCCCTAGTTTCGGCCAAATGACAAAAAATGCTATATTATGCAAAAATAAAATATAAATATAAAAATGTTAGGTTGGCGGGCCACCACCCCGACCAACCCCCAAACCGCGTAACATATATATAAATGGGGGCAGGTGGTCAAACCTTGCCACCTCTAGTACCTCAATGATTGTAACGACCATATAATATATATATGGGGTTAAGGTCCAATTGACCGGGAACCCCACCTCGTGGCCCACGACCCACACCACAATGGTGCAACAAAAATGACGCGAGACTGGCAAGGATTGAACCCACCAAACCATGTGACCGACACATACCACGAGTGGTCCCATCATAAACCAAATCACTATTAGCCATAAAATATAACACATCAACCCTACCAGCACTTAACAACAAACACAACATTTAAAAATACATAACTGCATGCCATTCTATAACCACACTCCAAAAAATGTTTAACCTCAAATTAAAAACAACCATGTGCCATGTTATTTTTGGGTTGGTGGGGTTGGAACCCTAACCACCCAGGACTAAACTTGGCATTATTACCAACTAAGCTAAATTGCTACACGTTGTTTACTCCACTTCAATTTTTTATATAAACTCACATTGTGTTAGTTGACGGGGGAAGGGAGAATGGAGTGGAACATGGGGCAGAAAAAGTGCGGAACCACGAGTGATGGAACTTTTCCCAGGCACAAAGGGCGTGGAACCCACAACTTGGAGATTTTTCCCCGAGAGGTAAAATTTCACATTAGCAGAATGATATCAATTTTATAGTAAAGTTTCACAAAAATTTGCAGGGAGCACGATGGTGAAGTTAGATTCACCATCTGAGCAGCATAATTATGGGAGACCCGCAACAAGGAATCTTTGAAAGATCATTGGGAATCTAAAAGATTCCCAAAGGCCTAGATTTTGATGGTGTTAGAGTTGGTCAAGTTGGTAGTCGATTTTACACTACTCGACTCCGAGAATTTAGTGGTATAGTTAGATTCAACAACTGAGAATTCCATTTTTTGGCCATGTTCAAAAGTGGAGGTATATCAAGCAGTGATGTTATGTTTCTATTTGTTATCATTTAGATTATGTATTATTCTTGAGATCCCTGTTTGACCTGATGTTGAGGGATGATTGTTATCACATTATTGTAGATTGAAATATTTTTTGCAACATTATTGTGATATTGTATTAGCTTGTCATGCTAAAAGGAAGCCCCTTTTTGAGTGATAGTTCCTAGGGAGAACATCTCCAGGAGAGACAAGACACTATGTTTGAGGGTGTATGTCCTTGCTATGACAAAGAATATTCCATGTACATCATCATCATTTCCAACATTATATGAAGCAACCTCCACCATCTTGACACATGGCCTGAAGACGTAGCCCACACTGAGTGAACTCTATTATCAAATGTGTCGTGTCTTGATTTGCTGATTGCCATCATGCTTCCTCATGTTTAAGCATGTACATGTGTTATTTTATGCTATTTTAAATGTAATTATAACAACATCACAGAAGTAAAAGATCTTGGATAATTCCGGTAACAAATGAATCAAGATCAGTCAGTGGAGGACAACATCGAATTTCAACTAGGAAATAATGGTTTGTGTCAGCCATAGGATAGGTTGGATGCATAAATAGAGAGAATAACGAACTTCATATTAAAGAAGCCTCAACATAAGTGGTATGAAAGGCAAAGGAGAATAAAGGACACAATATTCTAGATGGTGGAACAAGTCTTCATAAAAAAAGAAGTATATGTTGACAACAACATAATAAAATACTAATGTAGCAACATGAAAAGTAGAAGGACCAACTACCACATAATTTTGGAATCGACGAAGATTCACTTCATCAAGACATGGTCATGAGACCATGAACATTTTTCACCTTGGGAGTCTGATATAGGTGCATAAGTCGAGCACAAAATTTGATAAAGTTGGATTGGAGCTTACCCATGTGATGGGATGGTCACATGGTGATGCTGGGAGATTATTTTAATATTTTGTTAAGAAATTGTAAGTATTTACATTAGGAAGTGAATTTTGATTTGTAGAATAAGTTAGAGAAGGTATTTTTTGATGTAAATTTTAGTTTTCAGTTTCCCTTATTTTGTGGAGAAGGGGAAAAAATTCACCCTTTGTGACTCTTAGTTGCCATGTTCAGTTTCTTTTAGGAAATAATAATAAGAGAATGTTTGAGAAGAGGAGTTGAGGAGAGGAGAAGCTCTCGAGTGAGGATAAGAGAGAGGAAGAGAAGAGAGGAACTCATGGTTTCTTTGTGCAACTACAATCCCGAGTTTGCAGAGTCACCTGTACTTTCCAATCTTTGTGAACTGAAAGTTATTTCTCTACATGAGTGGTGTAAAAGAACAAGAAATTTGGATTGTAAGTTTTGTGCTTGCTAAATTATTTGAGATTGAATCAAATTCTTGAGAGTAACCAATTCAATTTATGCTTGTGAACTCATGGTTTTTATTCTCGTGCATTTTTTCATTTGAATACTCGTTATTTTGAAAACCTGTAGCTTGTTGGACTGATTTATATTAAAAAAATTAAACCATGTGGCTTTAATCATTGTGATAATCTATTTACATTTTGGAGTTCCTTGGCATTTACAACAATTTGAGTGTTGTTACAGAGACAATGTACCCTTTTAGAGTTTTGAAAAAAACCCTCTTAGATTGATTCTCGATTGGTAAATACTAAATTTTAGGAATTTTGCTTCTGTGATCCATAAATTGTGATTAAAATATTTCTGTGAAAATGGCATCAAAGTATATTTGGTTGACGCGTTTGGAACCAGCCAGTGTGGTTCATCAATAAATACTAAATTTTTTATGGTGTTGCAAATCCTCGTGAAGAAAAGAATGTGAAATAGTTCATTTTGTCCACGAGCGGGTTAGGGACATCAAGAAATAATTTGGAAGAGCGAGTCGATTCATTTTCCCAAAACTGCAATACAAAATTTTAATGAGTGTTGCAAAATTATTTCATTTCTAATGACGCTATGAAATTATCCTAAAGTGTCTAGACACTGAATTAGAAACAAACATTGCGAAATTATTTCATAGAGACTAATAAAAAAAAAATTGTAGGACAACGTTTCGATGAAAGTCCCATTTTGGCTTGCTTTTGTATTACCTCGTTGTTTAGGTATTTTTATTATTGAGAATTGAAAGATCAGAGAAAGTTGAATCCATTTTTATATAAATTTAGACATAAAAGATTAAAACATTGAGACAAGGACTTAAATGACTATGTCAAAGCATTATATTCCCTACATTATTTTTTAAGTTAAAATGTATGTAATTGGATTTGTGAAATAAGGTGAGATTCCTGAGAAAAAGAAAAATCTCTCACGATAAATTAATATTCTTACCTAAAATATTATTGAATTGAATATAAATACTAAACTATGGATTAGATTGAATATAAATACTAAGCTATTGAGTAGATGGGGGACATTAACTTGGAGTTGACATGGCTGCCATCAATATTCATCTAAACAATTTGAAATATTTACGTAAAAAAAACATATCCTAACAACTCTATAATTTAAATAATTATTTAAATAACTACTTTTTAAAAACAAAAATAATATTTAAATAACTACTTTTTAAAAACAAAAATAATAATATATGTTTTTCTAAATATAAGTAAAAGGTTATAACTTTGGTAAGTAAACGGGTAGCCATTTTCTTTGCAGCCAAACCCAAGAGAAGTTAAACCGTAAAGCTAATTTGTTGATTTGTAATGTTTAATCCATTGTTACAATTATTTTATAATATTCGGGATTATCTACAACGTTTACATTCATATAACACTAACGCAAATACAATAGAACTTTAAGGTGCCTTTAGTATATATATATATATATATATATGCAACTTCTTATATATATTTATATGTAATTTCTTATTTATTCTTATATATATTTAGTATACATATTTATAGGTTTTTCCACGGAAGGTCACAATTTTGTTTAGGAAATTATTTTTCAATAGATTAAATACTATAAATATATATAAGGTATTCAAAATACTGTTTTTTTCTAAAAATATTAGATTAAAAGAATATTTCAATATCTTTTTATGATATAATAGATTTAGCTACTAAAATATAATATTAAAATTTAATAAAATAATATAAATTTCTCAATTTTTCTACCAAATTTTGTAAAAAATTTACCCAAATTTTCACTGTTTTCCTATTGAAAATGTGGCGTCAGGTAACTTTATTATATGTATTTATTTGCGCTGTATAACTGCAATAACTTCTGCACATGGTATATGTTCATTTTCTCTAAGTTTAAGGAAAACGTGCAACACAAAAGTTAATCTTTGACAAAATGCTGAACCATGGATATAACATTGAGAACACAGGGAAAGAGAAGTTGTCTGAGATCATCCCCCTTTCTCGAATTGATTGCGAGTGAGAAATCCCTGAAAGTTCGGCTGAAAGTGATGCACTCAATTACATTAATAATATAAAATAAGAACGGTGAATTAATATCTAAAATGAACCTTGAGAAGCGAAAATCCAGATCGTAGTTCTGTGTTTTATCCATTTTTTTGTTTTTATATGTTCAGCAATACCAATTAGTAACTTTTTCATAACATTGTTGAGCGCATCCATTATTGGAATTATTAGAAGTGGCATATTGAAAAAGCATTGCTTTTCACACAGTCTCAAATAATTGATATTATAATGAGTTCAAGAGCCTCGTCGGGAGAGATTCGTGGATATTTCACATTCTCTGGTTCTCTGCTGCCAAAACTCGGATTTCATGGTGAACCTCGTTTACAGCTTTAAGCAACCTCCATACGCCGTGCACTGGAATCAGAACCCTTCGCTGTACGCACAAATAATTTTTACATTTCACGTTATGTCACCCAAAAGGTTATCTCATCTTCACTGACACCAAGTACTCAAGATTGGTTGTCACCAAAAATATCATCACATCTTCACCGACATTGAGTAATTAAATCTCTTATATCTATTGCATTTGACTATAAATCAACGTGACACTGCAGGGTTTTTCAGGGCCACTCGACTGCTTGTATTTGTGTGAAGTTTTCTGTGAAAGTCAGGAATAGATATGGGGATGGCCATGGCAGTGGGAATCCTTGTGATGGTTATTGCATTGTTTGTTCAGTGCAATGCCAGGGATCCGTACGCTACTCCAAGTCCCCCGGGTCCTTTAGGACCGGCCCCTCCACCGCCGTTTAGAGTGGCCGGGCTGACCAGACCCGGAGAGAAAGAGAAATGTTACCAAAACTCCAGATGTTTAGGGACGACCCTTCAATGCCCTAAGGAGTGTCCCGAACGGAACCCAGCAGATCCCACCGCTAAGGGATGTTTTGTGGATTGTGGCCCCAAGTGTGAAGCAACCTGCAGACGTAAGTTCATGCTTGTTATGTTATTGTCTTAGCATCCCTAGGACACTTGTCTGAAGATTAGCATACATCCATCAAATTGAATAGTTTATATTAAATTTTGTGTATGATGTGTTACAGATCGTAAACCTAACTGTGAAGGAGTTGGAGCGCTGTGCTACGATCCCCGCTTCGTCGGAGGAGATGGTGTAATGTTCTACTTCCATGGCAAGAGTGACAAGGACTTCAGCCTGGTGTCTGATGATAAATTGCAAATCAATGCTCATTTCATTGGCAGGAGGCCAGAAGGGAGAACCAGGGATTACACCTGGGTTCAATCCCTTGGAATCATGTTCGGCGCACATAGTTTCACAGTTGGTGCCAACAAAGTGGCCGAATGGGACGAAAATGTCGATCAATTTTTCTTCACCTTTGACAAGCAGGCATTCACCTTCTCACCAGGGCATCGCAATGTCTGGAATGCGCCGGAGAATGAACTGACGGTGGAACGCAACGGCGAATTTAACAGCATCCATGTTGTGATACCAGATCTGATGCAATTAGCGATCAGTGTAATGCCCATTACCGAGGAGGACAATCGTGTTCATAAATACGGAATACCGTCTAACGATTGCTTCGCTCATCTGGCAATAGAGTTCAAGTATTTGAATCTCTCTCCGGCTGTGGAAGGCGTTCTCGGGCAGACTTACAGACCGGATTTCAAGAATCCTGTGAAGGTTGGTGTGCCGATGCCTATCATGGGGGGCGCAGACAAGTACGGTACCTCCTCTCTTCTTTCTGCAGACTGCAAGCTCTGCGTTTTCAAGGCCGACGCCGCTTCTACCCGTTTTGAGAGCCTGCTCGTCGAATCTAGTACCGGTCTTGACTGTACCAACAAGCTCGGAAACGGCTATGGTCTTGTCTGCCGCAGATAGATAAACAGAGGATCTGCCCGAAAAAGATTGATCCTCCTTAAGGTAGTAGTTAGATGTCCCGAATAAGTGTTCTCTCGCTGTTGTGAGATTGTGAAAGCTCTAGTCTTTATTTGTCAATTATTCTACATGGCAGATTGTTTATTTCCGTGATTACAAGGATTTAGTCGCTCTTTATGCCAAATTGTTTCCGAGAAGTATTGACGCTTAGCTACGCCCGCTGATAACAGATACTAAATTCCTATGATATCTAATTTTGAAGTATTGAATTGTGTGTTGTATGTATTTTGAAATTAGTGCAATGTGTGTTATTTGCATTTGTGGTCAATATTCAAGTATGAAATGTTTCTATTAATTTGATGTTTAATTTAGTCATATATTAGGTGAATTAATGAATTTCAATTTCATGATACATACCAAAGTTAAATTAAAAATTCAATTACATGAAAAATTTTAAATTAAAAACTCAACATTCAATTAAATGATAATTTAAAATTAATATAAAAAATAAAAAATAGATTAATAATCAATTAAATTTTAAGATACATTGGATTAAAAAAATAATTTTATGGGATAACTTGTTGAGCTGATTCAAAAGAAGAATTAATAACAAATAAGAATATAGCATAATAACCAAACACAAAAATTGACATAGTGTTTTGAGTGGTAAAACCTTCTTGTGAGGGAAATATCTATGGGGTTGTATTACTATTATTCAAGGGAGATTTACAACATCTAACTCATAGGCATACATTATCCAACTATTCAAAACACTTTCTATTAGTTTATGTATTCTTATGTGTTCTTTTTTTTTGCCTCTAGAGGCTTATATAGATAAAATAACAACCTGATATATTTTTTCTAAATCTGTCCACAACTTTTAAAGTCCTTACATAAGAAACTTTTTACATAGAACAAAATTGTTCCTTTTTTATTCTTTTCCCTAAATTCAAATTAGTAAAAACAACCTAAACAGTATAGGAACCAATTTTATCTAATATCCCAAGAATATAGGGAAATGGTTGACAAATTCGAACAATCTCCACCTTGACAATTATTTACCTAATATATCATGCTCAAAATATTCATCACCTTTGTTGCAAGCCAAGAGAAACCAGACACCATTTCAACTTCTCTAACAAAATTGATTTTGCGAATATGTTCTTACTGTGATAAGATGGATTCTTAGCCAAATAAATAGCTCCACCTTCAATAATAGCGTGTCTTACAAAATGACATTTAATAGGTATATTTTATTTTCTTACTGTGATAAGATGGATTCTTAGCCAAATAAATAACACTTTGACTATCAAAAAATACTTTGACCTTATCCTACATCCTTTCAAGCATACCCAACAAGCCTTTTAATCAAATTTCCTCTTTGCAAGCATGTGAGACAGCTTTCTATTGTGCCTCAGTAGTGGATAAAGCAACAATGTTCTAAAGCATTGACATCCAACTAACAACTCCATCTGCAAGAGTAAATACATATCTAGAAGTGGATATCCTCTTGTCCAAGTCACCTGCAAAATATAAATCAACATAACCACAAAGTGAATCACTAATACCATTATAGGTGATACAATAATTACTTGTGCCTCTAAGATACTTAAGCACCTATTCCATTGTTGCCCAATATTCTTTACCTAAATTTGCCATGTATCTACTAAGAACACCAGTTGCATGTGAAATATCTATCCTTCTACTAACTATCGCATACATTAAGCACCCTACTACATTAACAATATGGCACACGAGCATAAAATCCTTTTCTTAATCATTACTAGCACAAAAACTTGAAGAAAGCTTGAGATGGAAAATTAAATGGATTTTAACAGGTTTCACATTGTTCATACCGAAACTCATAAGTATTTTCTCCACATACTTATGTTGTGATAACCACAACTTATTGTTTTTCATGTCTCTGTGCATCTTCGTGCCCAAGATTTGTTTTGTTGCTCCAATATCCTTCATTTTGAAAGTCCTAGAAAAATGAGCCTTTAACCAGTTAATCTCAACCATGATTTTTCTTACTACATGCATATCATCAACATATAACACCAAAATAATGAATATGCCATTTTCAAACTTTTGAAAGTAAGAGAAATGATCATACTCACTTTTAGCAAAATTGTGGCTCATCATGAAGGAATCAAACTTCTTGTACCATGGCGATTTTCAACAAACCCCTCTAGTTGTTCCATATATATATCCTTATCCAAATATCCATATAAGAATTTTTTTTATAACATCTAGTTGATCTAACTCTAGATCAAGTAATGCAACTTGTTGGAACAGGGTTCCCTAAGCTGCGTTTTTAATATAATTTTGTAATAGTCAGTCTTGCGTAGGGGTTTTGGGGCAGGTCAAAGCCCCCAATGTCTTCTAATGGGTTAAAGGGTAGCTCTAGGGTCTGAAAACCACAATTTGTGGACCATAGGATAGCAAAGGCTACGATGATATAAATAGATAGATAGTTGGGTCTAGTAGGAGGAAGAAGCAAGATTGATGCTATATACGAATTGTTGAGATCTGTCTTAGGTTGTTTTGGGTAAGGAATCTTGCTGGTTGTGTGCGCAGAGATCCTCAATGCTGTTGTGTGCGTACCCCACTCACTGTGTGCATGGGCTGTATTTTGGGTGATAATTGGGCTTTTGGATACTAATGAATGCGAAATATATTTTAAGATCTTTATGATATCTGGATTTATTATTTTTATTACTGAAGTGCATCTGTGTTATTGATTTATGCTGTGAATGTATCTGTGATCTATGAATTAGCTGTGATTATAATGTTCTATGATGGTAATTGCTGATGCGCATGTGGATGCGAATGTATTGATCAGATTTGTTAATGATAGTAGCTTTGTTATGATTACTTGTTGATTATACTATTAAAAGCCTACAAATAGACTCGATCTATGTGAACCTGATAGTTACAACACCGATCTTCCTTAATTACTCACTCTCTCCCAAGGTGCAGAAACTAGTTCCAACACCCTTCCATACTACTTCGGGTGAGACCTTGGCCTGCGAAAGTAGGTCATTGCCGAAATGGTCAGTAATATAGGGGTTTGTTCGCAAACCTTCACCTCCAAACCTGGGTCAAGACCCCTTAAGCCAAAAAATGGTTCCGTTGCCAGGACTAGGAGCATTTTGAGAGAGAGATTGGGTAATGCCACGAGGCCATTGGAGACCTAAGAAATTGGAGCTTGAAGACTGGCTCGAAAAATAGATTCAGGAGTTTTTTGTAAAGAAGAATCGCAGCACGAAGCTAACAGCTGAGAATTGGAAGAGAAAATATATTTTCACAGAGGTATATGAAATTTTCTTTGTAACTTTTGCGCATGAGCTCCAGGAGTAGTTAGCAAGGCTCGTAGAATTCCAGACGTGTTGGAAGGATGATCAGGTTAAGTAGTGGACTCTAGAATCGATTCAACAGTTGGAGAAGACTGAAAACACGATCACTTGTATGGTATATCATTGGGTGGATAGAGTGCTGGGAGGGTTTGTAACGGAATTTGCAGTCGATCAGTTCATATCCTATTATGAGGCAGAGCAAAGGTTCTTCAAAGGTTTCCGAGGTAAGTTCCTGCGAACATTGCCATTGCTAATTAAAATATTACTGTGAAAAAAAGGCGTTATGTGTAGCCACACCGAATGAATGACCTCTAATAAGAGCGAGAGTATAACACGAAGTGGTAAGTACTACCAAACCAACCGAGAAGGGGATAGATCTATCTATAGTCCATTAAGAGGGTCGGGTGCGCACGCAGGGAATAGTCCTCCAGCTACACCACCTTCGAGTCAGCATAAGGGGAAGAACTCCCCCACACCTGCGCCACCACCATAAGAAAATATGGCTACATACATGAAGCTACCCACCTTTAAGGGTGTAGGAGATGAAGATATGGACTGATTTTGGTTTGTAGTAGAATCAGTATGGACTGCGTAGAATGTGGCTAGCGATGTTGTAAAGAGAGCGCAACTATCCCTCGCCTTTGAAGGAAGGGCCCTGGACTGGTATATGGGGTACTTAGGCCAGCATGTGGACCTTTCTATTCAAGTGATTAAGAATGCTTTAAAACAATAGTTTCGGAAGCCTAAGTCCTACTCTAAGCTAGTAATTGACTTGAAAGATTTTAAAAAAGGACCCACTGAGTCTGTATGGGAGGATAATCAGCGGTTAAATAAGGTTATTAGAGATGGAGAATTTCAGTATGATGATATACAACATAAGGAATGCTTCATCGCCATGCTATTACCTCACCTACGCGGACCCATGGGTCAGCAGGCGATTTTGACACAAGAAAAAGCCTTAGAGATTGCTATGAAGTTAGAAGCCACGCTAAGAGATGATGCCCAGTTTGGGGTGCAGTAGATCCAGGAACAACTGGAGGCAATGCACCTTGAAATCTAGAATCTGCGGAAAGAACCAGGAAAAGAAGCTAGCCCAGACGTATGGTGCATAATATGCATGGTGTCTGGCCACACCAAGGATCAGTGCCCTCTGCTTGCGAACTACATGCAGGCTGGGAGACCTAGCCCATTGCGTCCTAAAGAAGATGTGAGGTCAGGTGGTCTGACGTTATGGTGCATTGACTATCGCATTGTTGGACAACATGATACCAACCACTGCCCCCATCTTGATGCACATGTTTCAGAATTGAAGAAATAATGGTGCCACTTCTCCTCATCTGTGGGACATGACAAACATAACTTTTGGACATATGACTTAATGATAGAGCGAGGAAACCAATACAGGGTATAGGATGATCCTTCTTCACCACTATATCCCTCAAGCATGGGAGGCTCCCTAGCCAAAGACAGGGGAGGCTCCCTAGCCAGAGGCAAGGGAGCGGGAACGGGTGGAGGCGTAGGTCGAGGGAGAGGACAATTGATCTGTTACAACTGTGGAGAAATAGGGCACTTCGCAAGGGACTGTCTAAACCCTGCATGACAATCTTGTTGATATTGTCAACAATTGGACCATGTGACCAAAGATTGTCCAGTCCTAATAGCAAAAATGCAAGAAAAATAGTAGACACCAACGAAGAATGTGCAGAGGGTTAAGGTGGAACCGCATGATGAAGGACCAAGTATTAATGTCATAATGCGTAGTGACATGGCTACTGGAGGAGCTGAGGAGAAAGCTGTTTCTTAACCCCTTATCCGAAAAGCTGCTATCAAACAAGAAAGCTTGGACCTAGAAAAGGAGAAAGAAACCTTCATTGAAGCTCGCAAAGACTTTACCAAGGATGAGGCATCTACTTCCAAGGCTCCAAAAAACCTAAGAGCAGACAATGAAGTTAAACCATTCCTACAAGCATGTATGAAGCTACTACGCAACCAGAAGGCGGTAGAAAATCTTCAAACAATGATAGACAGCTGCGCGGAAAGAATTGACCCTCCTACAGAGGTTAGAGATGTTCACAAATTGTACAAGCACAAGAAGCGCACTGGGCAGGAAATGTTGCTAACAACGCAGATTGGCGACTATGAAATGGATCAGGTCATCCTGGATCTGGGATCGAATGTGAACGTCCTACCCAAGCAAACATGGCAACGGATGGGAGAACCTACGCTGGAATGGTCTACTATATAGATGCACATGGCTAACCAATAGAAAATCATACCATTGGGGAGGATGTCAAATATTATGGTAGATATCGCAGGAGTTAAGGTACGAGCAGATTTTGAAGTAATTCAGATTGTGGAAGATGCAGACCCTTATCTTGCACTCCTGGGACTGGATTGGGAAATATAGATGGGAGGCATTATCAACTTAAAGAAAATGAGCATGGTTTTTGAGAATGAGGGTACGAGAGTGATAGTCCCTCTAGACCCTACGGAAGGAGAGCAATATACAAAACCAGTACACGAAGAAGACGACGTGGATAAAATTTTAAAACTAACCACATGGGACGAGGATTGGATTAATCCTATAGCTAATGGTGTGATTTTCTGGGAGAAATACAGTGAATTCCTCTCTGACTCTGATGGGGAGATAGAAAATTGGCAGAATTGGTTACATGACGTATCTGCGCTGCGATGACTTAAGATCACAAATAGGTTCCGGTGTATCTCCTCAGAGGTAATAGAACTACCCTACTTTGATGGTTCTGATGGTATTACGGATTTTTTGCTAACATTTGAAGCTGAAGTCCCAAGGGAGCGAAGAATGTGGGCGCTTAACCTAGCCATGCGCGCAACCCCTGCACGGTAGTGGGAAACTCATAAAGGGACGTTCCAGGATTGGGAGTAATTCCATGAAATGATGATTCTATGGTTCGAACCTCCTGTTCACCTACGCATGGAGGCTTTCCTTGGCCAAGGAGATCCGCGCAAGCACATGGCCACATGGTATGAAAGGACCATGGATGAATGGGTCCACCTGTTTATCCATGCCTTAGGGCCAATTTCCACTGCATGGT
>MU968501.1:13935445-14039502 GCA_034641835.2 Pinus albicaulis | reverse complement strand
ATTTATTTTCAAGTCTCTTTCTATAGTCTAACATATTGATTTTTATAATAATTTTTATGCCAAATCATACGAACAATTCGTACCTTTCTGACGGCTTAGTCTTTGGTATCTGTACTTATATTGGAACAATCTCTATTCACCACTAACATGCTGACAACTCTAAATAATTTCATGGTTCACAATGCTCCTTACAATTTTCAATCTTTCAAGTCTCTTATTTCAACTCGGAACTCCCAAAGCTAAAGAATATTGCACGACCGCTGATCACAGGAAAGTGGTGATATGTCGTTTCACTAAGTGAATGGATCCGATGCGTTACACTGAGCCACATTCAGGACAACAAGTTCGTATATTATAACAGGTATCTCGATTATAATAAAATATAGGAACATGCGGTATTTCAACTGTACAGTCATAATTTTTGTTATTAACTACATTTCATCAACCTAAAGTTCGTATATAGAGTCATCTTACATATGCTCAGAGCTAGTAGTTAATAACAAAAATTATGACTGTACAGTTGAAATACCGCATGTTCCTATATTTTATTATAATCGAAATACCTGTTATAATATACGAACTTGCTGTCCTGAATGTGGCTCAGTGTAACGCATCGGATCCATTCACTCAGTGAAACGACATATCACCACTTTCCTGTGATCAGCGGTCGTGCAATATTCTTTAGCTTTGGGAGTTCCGAGTTGAAATAAGAGACTTGAAAGATTGAAAATTGTAAGGAGCATTGTGAACCATGAAATTATTTAGAGTTGTCAGCATGTTAGTGGTGAATAGAGATTGTTCCAATATAAGTACATATACCAAAGACTAAGCCGTTAGAAAGGTACGAATTGTTCGTATGATTTGGCATAAAAATTATTATAAAAATCAATATGTTAGACTATAGAAAGGATCTGGAGGACAGAGACCGAAAGGCAGTAGTACACGTGATTTGGAAAATTACAGATGAACAACGAAAGTTGTATGGCAAAATGTTGATATCATTCATAAGAAGAATTTAGCACTAATATTCCATGTTTGTGGTACGGCATGACAGAGTAATTTTCGAAGCATCTACGCTTATGTTAATGCAGATCTATGGGAGAAATATCTATATATAGGACTGCTAAGAGCTCAGCCAATTCCAAAAGCCTAGCTCCATATGGCGATCATTCTATAAAACATTGTAGAATATAATTATGGAACACACCGAAGATACCTGTAACTCTGTAACCTGCGCCCCACGAAACTCTCCTCCGCTCGGTGAATAATTTTCACATCCAGCGCACGGACCTGTAAAGAGAGCTCCTGACAATTAAAATTTCCAGAGCGAAACATTAAGATTTTCTGCAAATACAAACTCTGTGGGAAAAACTTCAAGCAAAAGCGTTGAAACCTCAAATATTCATACCTTCAGCAGTCGTAGCTGGTTAATAGACCGATATTTCTCACAGGACGAAATCGAGCAAAAAAATTTACGGTTGTTCTAGTCGCTAAATGTTTTCAGGAAGCAAAAGCCGCGTAAGGGCCGAAATTGTTCGTGGCTTGAAATTCTTGATACACTAAATTTTCAGCATGGACGGTTGGGAAACGTTATGAACCTGATATGCTCACCTGAAACGTTATGAAGTTGAAACTGAAACGTTCTGCCAGCGCACTTGCATCCGCCTTCATTCACCTGCTCGCTCTCGCCCACGTTCCATAACACCTATGCGTGGCCCACGTTCCATTCCGCCCACGTTGCATGAGAACGTTTCATTCCGCCAAATAACATTTATCGCCCACGTTCCATAACAGCGACGCGTGGCCCTTAAACCTAATTCTTGAATATTCTTCTCTCATGGCTAAACAACACATAGAGTTTTCCACTTGTTTCCTCTTAATTCGCATCAGTGTCGTGCCTCTTATTATTTATAGTATGAGACCTGTTGTTTACAGTATTAGATCTATGATTTACGAGTAAGGTTTATAATATAGTAATTTGTAGGAGATTAACAGAATTTGTTGCAATTAAATAAATAGGTTTACTTTCCTATAACCTATAAATGCAATTGAAGCAACAACTCACTTTTTCCAAAACCTTTTTAATCACTTACTGAGCACCTTATTCACACTATTGACGTTACGTTATTTAGTTGAATAGTTAGAAATGGTTTTTAAATATAATAATTTAAATTTTTAATTTTCCCAAAAAAAATGGCTTATTTAGGCTAGGCCAAATTCGCCCATTTAGACTGCACCATTACTTAATGACAAGTTGATATGGGGCCTAGTGATAAGAAACTGTGTAAAATTGTAGCTAATTATATACAGATTTTTATTTTAATTAAAACATAATTAATAAATAATTATAATATTAATTATTTTTACTTTTATTTTAAATAAAAATATAAAAATGAGTAAAAGATATATCCAATAATTATATTTTCTTCAATTTTTATATTTAATAATGTATTATTTAAATATTAATTACATGATTAAAAATCTACATAAACATAATTAAAAACGTTTGGCAAGATTTGGATTGGTGGGTTTGTTCGCTTGTGAGTAAGCGGAAACATATATGAAATAAACTAAAACAATAAACACATGTAATATTTTTCAATATACTTACCCACCATTTAAATCTTTTACCAACCAATTAATTTTTTGGAAGATTACTAATACATATTTATATTAATCGTAAATGAATTGAATTATCCCTTCAAATTTTGTACCAGTAAATTAATACCTTTTTCAAACTCCATGATTGAAAAACGTCGCTTATTCTTTTTATAAAGAATATTAAATAACTTAATTTTTTAAATCTGTTAATAAATTTATCTTGGGTAATTATAATGGGCGGCGGGCGTTATAATAGGCAGCGGGCCTTTTATATATGTGGCAACTGTTAAAAACCTTGGTAAACCGTTTATTACTTATTACGTGGCCACGACGAATGGTTTATAATAGGCGGCGGGCGTTTTATAGGTGGAGACTCTTAAATTCCCCATATCC
Source organism: Pinus albicaulis (assembly GCA_034641835.2). Classification (NCBI taxonomy): domain Eukaryota; kingdom Viridiplantae; phylum Streptophyta; class Pinopsida; order Pinales; family Pinaceae; genus Pinus; species Pinus albicaulis. Next base: position 14,036,508 of record MU968501.1, on the reverse strand, counting down.
AATTCCATCGCCACATGTCTACGAACAGACAAACAGTCTTGTAATGAGCAACGTGCGGCCCATCAACGTGGTGGTTATGGGATGGGAGGATTTCTTAATTTGATAGGTGGCAGTGAGTAAATGGGACAGTAAATTTTTAATCTAGATTTGTAAAAAAATAATTTAAGTACGGTTTAAACACCTGATTTAGATATGCAAGGAAGTTAGTGGGGTAGATTTTATCCATCGATTTAGTGGCGACGACCAGAATATACTGGCATCTTCCAATCCTGACCATCAGATCAAAAAAATTAATTAGCCTAATCACAAAACATGCTCCTTCCGACAAGGGGTTACGCCTATCGGCGTAATAAATACTAAACTATGGATTAGATTGAATATAAATACTAAGCTATTGAGTAGATGGGGGACATTAACTTGGAGTTGACATGGCTGCCATCAATATTCATCTAAACAATTTGAAATATTTACGTAAAAAAAACATATCCTAACAACTCTATAATTTAAATAATTATTTAAATAACTACTTTTTAAAAACAAAAATAATATTTAAATAACTACTTTTTAAAAACAAAAATAATAATATATGTTTTTCTAAATATAAGTAAAAGGTTATAACTTTGGTAAGTAAACGGGTAGCCATTTTCTTTGCAGCCAAACCCAAGAGAAGTTAAACCGTAAAGCTAATTTGTTGATTTGTAATGTTTAATCCATTGTTACAATTATTTTATAATATTCGGGATTATCTACAACGTTTACATTCATATAACACTAACGCAAATACAATAGAACTTTAAGGTGCCTTTAGTATATATATATATATATATATATGCAACTTCTTATATATATTTATATGTAATTTCTTATTTATTCTTATATATATTTAGTATACATATTTATAGGTTTTTCCACGGAAGGTCACAATTTTGTTTAGGAAATTATTTTTCAATAGATTAAATACTATAAATATATATAAGGTATTCAAAATACTGTTTTTTTCTAAAAATATTAGATTAAAAGAATATTTCAATATCTTTTTATGATATAATAGATTTAGCTACTAAAATATAATATTAAAATTTAATAAAATAATATAAATTTCTCAATTTTTCTACCAAATTTTGTAAAAAATTTACCCAAATTTTCACTGTTTTCCTATTGAAAATGTGGCGTCAGGTAACTTTATTATATGTATTTATTTGCGCTGTATAACTGCAATAACTTCTGCACATGGTATATGTTCATTTTCTCTAAGTTTAAGGAAAACGTGCAACACAAAAGTTAATCTTTGACAAAATGCTGAACCATGGATATAACATTGAGAACACAGGGAAAGAGAAGTTGTCTGAGATCATCCCCCTTTCTCGAATTGATTGCGAGTGAGAAATCCCTGAAAGTTCGGCTGAAAGTGATGCACTCAATTACATTAATAATATAAAATAAGAACGGTGAATTAATATCTAAAATGAACCTTGAGAAGCGAAAATCCAGATCGTAGTTCTGTGTTTTATCCATTTTTTTGTTTTTATATGTTCAGCAATACCAATTAGTAACTTTTTCATAACATTGTTGAGCGCATCCATTATTGGAATTATTAGAAGTGGCATATTGAAAAAGCATTGCTTTTCACACAGTCTCAAATAATTGATATTATAATGAGTTCAAGAGCCTCGTCGGGAGAGATTCGTGGATATTTCACATTCTCTGGTTCTCTGCTGCCAAAACTCGGATTTCATGGTGAACCTCGTTTACAGCTTTAAGCAACCTCCATACGCCGTGCACTGGAATTAGAGCCCTTCGCTGTACGCACATTCACCCAGAATTTGGCAATGATTTTCAGAAAATCTGACAAATATGTTAGAATTTTCTGGGTAATTCCTTAACAAAACAAAAGAAATAGAAATTCCTGTTTTACAACACAAAGCTTTAAAATAAAATAAAATTTCAGACAGACAAACAGAGATATGAAATATCAACTCTATCTCATTAAAAAAAACTGATGTTACAATTCTTCCTCAACGAGAGGGCTTACAAATAATTTGACTGCTGCAAACACAGTTCAAAATCTATCTCTTTGTCATTCAAAAATAACACTCTGTTGTGCATAAAAACATTACATTACAAAATGACTCTGTTTCTGTATTAAAACAAAATATCTCAATTTCCATTTAATGTCATTCGTTGACAAAAAATCACCGTCTGAGAATTCATTAATGGCATCATTAATTTAGCCGGCACCGCTTGAAAAATGCATTGATGACAAATTTGACTTGGTGGCACTGTTTGTCAAATTCTCTTCCCGCACTGTTGTGCTTACATAAACTATTCTTACATAAACTATTATGTGTAATGATAAAACAATTACAACTCTCCGTCTCTGTTTTTACTATCTTCAGCCTTCGGGCAATAATAAAACATTACACACAGCATTATTTTTCAATGCTCACGGCATATGCTTTTATATAAAACTTTACATAATAAATATATATTATAAATATCATATATTTATAATATATAATAACCAAAAATAAAACTTAAATATTACTGTTGTAATAAAAAAAAATTAACCTATGTAAAAGTTAAAACATCATTTTCCTTTTGTTTCTTTTCACTTATATATTTCGGGGGCCTCGTGGAGTTCATACTCCCCAGCTCCCATACCCCTGCGGAATGGTCTTGCTGTAGTGTAAAGTGTGGGCCCCTGGTTGATGACGTAAGCAGCTCCGGTGGGGTTCACTCCTCTGCTCACAAAACTTCAACGACCCCCGCGAAATTGTTTACTACTTGGCCTCTTCGCTGCTGTCTTCTGGGCAGTTGGAAATTAATTCCAACACTCCCCCTTAATTTCAACTGCTGGGTTTTCTTGCATACCTAGGCATTTCCTGAAATGTTCAAAGCTTTTCTGCGCAAGTAGCTTTGTGAGGATATCTGCCAATTGATCCTCTGTTCTGCAATGCTGCAAAACAATCTCACCATTGCTAACCAATTCCCGTATGAAATGAAACTTGGTATCAATGTGTTTTGTCCTCTTATGAAAAACTCAATTTTTAGACAATGCAATCGCTGAGCTATTGTCACAAAAAATCACTGTCCCTTTTACCTGTTCTTGGCATAAACTTCTCAACATTTTTATCATCCAAACTGCTTGACACGCTGCTGCTGTAGCTGCCACATATTATGCTTCTGCTGTAGATAACACTACAATGGGCTGTTTCTTAGAAGCCCATGAAATAGCTCCTAAACCCATGTGAAAAACATAACCGGAAGTACTTTTCCGATCATCTACACTTCCAGTCCAATCACTGTCTGTGTATCCAACTAAATCTAAACATTCTGAAGTAGTATAAAAAATACCATACCTTTTTGTACCTTTAACATACCTCAGAATTCTTTTTGCTACTTGCCAATGTGCATCCTTTGGTTTTTCCATGAATCTGGAAATCAAACTAACAACATGCATTATGTCCGGCCTAGTTGCAATCAAATACATGAGGCTGCCAACTATGCTCTTGTACAAGCTAGGATCAAAATCCTTACTACTGTCCTCTCTGCTGAGTTTTAATCTCATCACTGTGGGAGTGATCGCTGCCTTGCTTTCCTGCATGTTAAATCTTTCAAGCACCTCATTAACATATTTTTCCTGTGAGATAAAAATCCCACTTTCATCTTGTTCTACTTCTATTCCCAAGAATTATTTCAACAAACCCATGTCAGTGATTTCAAATTATTCTTTCATGACTGTTTTAAAATGTTCAATAAGGCAATCATCATTACCTATAAAAATAACATCATCAACATATAAAACTACAATCAATATTTTTCCATCTTTTTCTTTGATGTAGAGGGTGGGTTCTCCCTCACATTTCTCAAAACCATTTTCCAGTAGATAAGAATCTATCCTACTGTACCACGCTCTTGGCGCTTGCTTCAGCCCATAAAGAGCTTTCTTCAACTTACATACTTTGTGCTCTTGGCCTTTCTTCTCATAACCGAGAGGTTGTTCAATGTAAACCTCTCCCATTAACACTCCATTCAGAAATGTCGACTTCACGTCCATTTGGTAAACTTTCCATTTATTTTGTGCTGCTATGGACATCACTGCTCTCACGGTTTCCATTCTGGCAACCGGTGCAAAAGTTTCCTCATAATCTATCCCATGCTTCTGTTTATAACATTTGACCACAAGCCTTGCCTTGTGTCTCTCTATTTTGCCTTTAGCATTACTCTTGGTCTTGTAGACCCATTTAACATCAATGACATCTTTACCTTTTGGTAATTCAACCAAATCCCAAGTTTTGTTTCTTTCTATGGCATTTATTTCCTCATTCATAGCTTCTATCCATTTCCTATCCTTGATAGCTTCTTCGAAATGAACAAGATCATCAGCATGACAATATAAAACAAACAAAGAATTGATACCTTCATTTGTTATATCTTGTTCATAAATATCTTTCAAACTTCTGAATTTCTTACCTCTTTCAGTAGGTGTACAAGTACTTGAAGAAGCACTTGAATTTCCTCCTTGTGGTGTGCTTGGAGAAGCACTTTCATTTCTCCTCAAGGGTGTGCTTTGCTTCTCTCTTGTTGGTGTTGCTGTTTGGGGATGTATTTCAGCCAACTCATCATCATTTTCATCATGAGATAAACAGTGTTTAACATTTATTGTTTTCTCTATGTTTCCATCCCAAGCTTCCTCTTCAATGAACTGAACATCTCTGCTCACAATAAACTTCTTGCTGGATGAGTTATACAACCTATAAGCCTTGGATTCCTCACTGTATCCAATGAAGATACATTTCTCCCCCTTGCTTTCCAACTTCTTCCTTAGCTGATCCGGTATGTGTGCATAAGCTACATATCTGAAAACCTTCATGTGTGTGACACTTTGCTTTGCGCCACTCCATGCCTCTTCAGGCACTTTGTTCATAACTGCTTTTGTAGGGCACTTATTCAATATGTACACTGCACAATGTACAGCTTCAGCCCACTAATCATTAGGAAAATGCTTTGCCTTTAACATACTTCTCGCCATGTCCATTATGGTTCGGTTCTTCCTTTTGGCTACTCCATTTTGTTGCGGAGTATATCTAGTTGTAAACTGCTTTTGAATACCATTTTCTCTACAAAAACATAAAAAATCTTTAGAGATATACTCACCTCCTCTATCAGTCCTTAAGACTTTGATATGCAGCCCACTCTAGTTCTCAACAAGTGCTTTGAAATTGCAAAATTTTTCAAACACTTCACTTTTATTTTTCAAAAAGTAAACCCAAGTTTTTCTTGTAAAATCATCTATGAATGTTAATATATAATGGTTGCTTGCAAGTGATGGAGTTTGCATCGGTCCACACACATTTGAGTGGACAATCTCTAAGGGTGCTTTTGTCCTTATGCTTTTCCCGGAAGGAAAACTTTCTCTGTGTTGTTTCCCCAAGATACAACCTTCACAAAGGCTGTCCGGTTTCTCTATCAATGGTAAACCATTTACCATCCCTTTTCTATTCAACAAATTAAGACCTCCAAAGTTGAGATGTCCAAATCTCAAGTGCCATAACCAATTATCATCTTTTGGTTCGCTTTGGAAAGTCTCTTGTGCAACTGCTGCTTTCTCTTCACCATTCTTCAAGTCAGCTCTCATTCTGAGAGGGAACATCATGTTCCTTGTCATCTTCACTTCAACAATACATTGTTTGCTGGGTGGTTTATCCATGATGGTACAAACATCATTATCAAAGAAAACATTATACCCCTTATGGACAAGTTGTCCAACACTTAAGAGCTTACACGTCATTCCTGGAACACAATAAACATCTGCTATGGATTTCTTTGCACCAATCTTGTTAAAACATTTACATCTCATTTTCCCATAACAAAAAATTTGCTATCAGTTCCTAGTGTGACTTGTGACTGCACACTCTCATCTAACATGGAAAACATTTCTAAGTTTCATGTCATATGGTTACTACAACCGGAGTCTAGAAACCATAAATCTTCACTTTTTTATTCAGCCATATTACAAGCTAAAAACAAATTATTTTCGCTGCTATTTTCCTTAGTGAAATTTGCACTAGTTCTATTTTCCATTTCTTGCTGCTTCTTTCTACATGTATTAGCATAATGACCATATTTTTTACAATGGTAACATTGGACATTGGACTTATCATACCTTTGTCCTTGAGCATTCTGCTGACCATTCTACTGGCTGCTGCCTTGGCCTTGATGCTGATTTGGATTGCTGCCCCTTCTTTGAGCATTTGCTGGATTGTCTCTTCCACCTCTGTTTTGGCTTCTTTCTCTTCCTCTTTTGTTTCCTTTGCCTTGCCCTCTTCCTCTTCCGAAAGACATCTGGGTCTTAAAGGCTTGCTCAAGAGATGAGTTTTCACTCCTACCCAATCTTTGTTCATGGGTCATCAGTGATGCGTGTAGTTCATCCACTGAAAACTTTGTGAGATCCCTAGTATTTTCTATGGTGGTGACAATCACATCGAATATTGAGGGTAAACTTCTCAAGAGTTTTTCCACAATCCTCTTATCTTCAAGAGTCTCTCCATGAAATCTTATTTGTGTGACCATTCCAATCACATGAGTGAAAAATGAGTCAATATTATCTGACTCTTTCATACAGAGAGTCTCAAAATCTCTCCTCAGCAACTGAAGTTTTGCTGTCTTCACTTTTTCCATGCCTTGATAGGCTGTCTTGAGAGTTTCCCATGCTTCTTTGGATCTGTTAGCTGCTGCTATCCTCGGAAACACACTCTCATGCACTGCTTGATACAAGAAGAAAAGAGCTTTGGCATCTTTCTTTTTATTGCTCTTCAACTGTTCTCTTCCTGCCTGAGTTAAAACATAAAACTCTGCCTCATTTGCTGGCTCTTCAAAGCCATCCTCAACAAATTCCCATAAGTCTTGGGAGACAAATAAAGCCCTCCTAGTTATTGACCAGTAGTCATAATTTTTCCCATTAAACATTGGGAGATGGATATTTCCCATACCCATACCAGTGCTGGCTCTAGCCATTCTGCACTCTTAACTATGATTCAAAAACACTTGACTGTGTGTTTAAAGATTAACTAACTGTACTGCAACAGTAACACAAAAATTGTATAGAGAAATACCTTGAATTATTTTTCGCTGAGTCTTCACTCTGCTGGAAAAGCTGCTGCAACAAAGAACTCATTTCTTTCAGCTTATTTGACCTTCAAATAGCCTGGACTAGCTGCGATACCATGTTAGAATTTTCTGGGTAATTCCTTATCAAAACAGAGGAAATAGAAATTCCTCTTTTACAACACGAAGCTTTAAAATAAAATAAAATTTCTGACAGACAGACAGATATATGAAATATCAACTCTATTTCATTAAAAAAAAATTGTTGTTACAATTCTTCCTCAACCAGAGGGCTTACAAATAATTTGACTGCTGCAAACACAGTTCAAAATCTATCTCTCTATCATTCAAAAATAACACTCTGTTGTGCATAAAAACATTACATTACAAAATGACTCTGTTTTTGTATTAAAACAAAATATCTCAATTTCCATTTAATGTCATTCGTTGACAAAAAATCACCGCTTGAGAATTCATTAATGGCATCTTTAATTTTGCCGACACTGCTTGAAAAATGCATTGATGATAGATTTGACTTGGTAGCACTGTTTGTCAAATTCTCATCCCGCACTGCTGTGCTTACATAAACTGTTCTGTGTAATGATAAAACAATTACAACTCTCTGTCTCTGTTTTTACTATCTTTAGCCTTCGGGCAATAATAAAACATTACACACAGCATTATTTTTCAATGCTCACGGCATATGCTTTTATATAAAACTTTACATAATAAATATATATTATAAATATCATATATTTATAATATATAATAACCAAAAGTAAAACTTAAATATTACTGCTATAATAAAAAAAAAATTACCTATGTAAAAGTTAAAACATCATTTTCTCTTTGTTTCTTTTCACTTATATATTTCAGGGGCCTCGTGGAGTTCATACTCCCCAGCTCCCATACCCCTGCGGAATGGTTTTGCTGTAGTGTAAAGTGTGGGCCCCTAGCTGATGACGTAAGCAGCTCTGGTGGGGTTCACTCCTCTGCCCACAAAACTTCATCGACCCCCGCGGAATTGTTTACTGCTTGGCCTCTTCGATGCCGTCTTCTCGGCAGTTGGAAATTAATTTCAACAAAATATTTGCCCAATTTTTTTTTTTTGATATTACTGAATCCATTTCCAGCATCACAAATAGATTCTAAACACTCCAAGCACCTGATTTTTTGAGTTTTAGTTGACCAGATTCCAACAATTTTCTGTCATCCGAGCTATTTCACGAGCTTGGTAGAGAACTTCAATTTTTACCTTTCACGTTATGTCATCCAAAAGGTTATCTCATCTTCACTGACATTGAGTAATTAAATCTATTATATCTATTGCATTTGACTATAAATCAACGAGACACTGCAGGGTTTTTCAGGGCCACTCGACTGCTTGTATTTGTGTGAAGTTTTCTGTGAAAGTCGGGAATAGATATGGGGATGGCCAAGGAAGTCGGAATCCTTGTGATGGTTATTGCATTGTTTGTTCAAAGCAATTCTAGAGATCCGTACGCTACTCCAAGTCCCTTGAATCCAAGAGGACAGGCCCTCCACCACCGTTCAGGGTGGCCGGGTTGACCAGACCAGGAGAGACAGAGAAATGTTACTAAAACTCTAGATGTTATGGGATGACCCTTCAATGCCCCAAGGAGTGCCCCGAACGGAACCCAGCAGATCCCACCGCTAAGGGATGTTTTGTGGATTGTGGCCCCAAGTGTGAAGCAACCTGCAGATGTAAGTTCATGCTTGTTATGTTATTCATACATCCATCTTGGATCTATGCCAGTCTGCAAATTTCTGAGGGACAATTTTTTTTTTTTAAATAGTTTGATGTTGATTATCCTAATTTGATTTAAAATTTTTGTGTATGATGTGTTACAGATCGCAAACCTAACTGTGAAGGAGTTGGAGCGCTGTGCTATGATCCCCGCTTCGTCGGAGGAGATGGTGTAATGTTCTACTTCCATGGCAAGAGTGACAAGGACTTTAGTCTGGTGTTCGATGATAAATTGCAAATCAATGTTGATTTTATTGGCAGGAGGCCAGAAGGGAGAACCAGGGATTACACTTGGGTTCAATCCCTTGGAATCATGTTCGGCACTCATTCCTTCATAGTAGGTGCCAACAAAGTGGTCGAATGGGACGAAAATGTCGATCAGTTTTTCTTCACCTTTGACAAGCAGCCTTTCTCCCTCTCACCGGGGCATCGCAATATCTGGAATGCGCCGGAGAATGAACTGACCGTGGAACGTAATGGCGAATTCAGCATCCATGTTGTGATACCTGATTTGATACAATTAGCGATCAGTGTAATGCCCATTACCGAGGAGAACAATCGTGTTCATAAATACGGAATACCGTCCAACGATTGCTTCGCTCATCTAGCAATAGAGTTCAAGTATTTGAATCTCTCTCCGGCTGTGGAAGGCGTTCTTGGGCAGACTTACAGACCGGATTTTATGAATCCTGTCAAGGTTGGTGTGCCAATGCCTATCATGGGAGATGAAGACAAGTACGTGACCTCATCTCTTCTTTCCGCAGATTGCAAGTTCTGCATTTTCAAGGCCGAGGCCGCTTCTGCCCGTTTTGAGAGCCTGCTCGTCGAATCTACTACCGGTCTTGACTGTACCGACAAGCTCGGAAACGGCTATGGTCTTGTATGCCGCAGATAGATAAACGGAGGATCTGCCCGAAAATGTTTGATCCTCCTCACTCTATATGGAGCTAGTAAAACCATAGGAAGGCTTCAACTGGGACCATCCTTTGAATGAGTTAGCTTTAATGTTTAGTAATTATAAGCTATAACAAAACCCCATTTATCAATAAAACTGCAAAGCACCTAGTTAGATACTATTGTACCTGCCGCAGTAGGTATTATGCATCAAGTTTCTTGTGATGCATAAATTAATTCCTATTTCAACCAAAAAAAAAATTACAATTCTCTATAGTTAAATTTTAATATTTATTAATATTTATTTATTTTAATTTATTTATCTAATTTTTTATTGGCTAATATTTTCAACATGTTATTGCAAAACACTTTGCAATTCGCACCCTTTCTGCTGTGGTTGTACGAGGGGACTCTGCCGACGATTGTATGAGGCAGCATCGTAAAAGCGCGTTGAGTGTAGTACTCAGTATCTATAAGGTTTCCAATTAGACAGGTGTACATAAAGATAAGCTATAAGAGGTAACTATTAGACAGGTCTACGGGATGAAGGAAATCATGATTTCAAACTGCTAAGGAACCTGACAGAAGTAGTTATAAGATAATTTATTGGAATCTGAGACATAAAGTTCTCCGGCCAATGTTTTTAGAACACTTGGAAATTTACTCTCAGCGACATGTAGGTACCAAAGCACTAAATGCTAAGAATTGTGTGCATAATTAGAAATAAAAGCAACAAAAAAAAACCTCCATAGGAAATCATCCAAACTTTATTCATCTACTATTTACTCGAAAATTTTAACAATGGTCGAGGTTCTAAAGCTACGCATAGTTGTATTGCATATATGAAATAGTATAACACCTGTTATTCTTCATGAAGAGACAAGTATAAAAAAATATATCTAAGTACCAAGCAAGAATGACTATGTTATCTACTTTTACACAAACAAAAATGACTAGCATAATTCGAAACATCGAGAGTTACTTAAAAGGAAAAAGGGAAGACATGAATGATTTAGGATAACAATAATAGCAGGTTAATAATTTATCATGTTGTTTAGTGATAGAGGCATATGCATAATTATATGTATGTTTAAGGAAACTTTAATATAGGAATAACAAATTCCTGGAATATATTTATGAACAAACAACAAAATTGTTGATGTATAAATAGTCAATTTCAGATAATCTAACAACAAAACCTTCTAACTATTTGTATTTTCTATACATAGATCTTTCTTCATTTACTTGAAAGTAGGGTGTTAAGGACCAGAAGTGTCATAATTAATTTATTTTTATATTTTTCATGGTGGATTAAAATGATATTTTTTTTAATAAAATATTTGTGTTAAATTTAGCATTAATTTTAATTTTTAATATCAAATATAATAAATTTTCATTTTTCATAATGTAAAAGAATTAAAGAAAAATACAATTGGCATATTGCATGATAAAATTAAGTAAGATGATATAATTCATATTTGTATTTATTAATTATTTTAATTATAAAAATTTAAAATTTAAATTAAATTATCTTTTAAATAAACTTTATCATTTTTGTATTATTATTTATTTTAATTATAAAATTTTTAAAAAATTATTTTAAAAAAATTAATTGTAAAAAATTATTAGGATTAAAATTTGTTGAAATGTTAAATAAATCTAATACAAATAATAATATTTAAAATTGTGATTTTTTTAAATAATTTTAGTAATTGGGATTATGTTAAATAGTTATAGTGAATAATTATTATTTTTCTAATTTAGATTCAAATTTCACTACTATGTAGCACATAAATTTGTAATTTGTAATTTAATTTAATTATATTTAAACTAAATTAACTTTATTACAAAGAAAATCTTCATAGACATGCTCAAACTCAAATTGCAACAATTATTTCTAATTTTAATTTAACTATACTTTATTACAAAGCAAATATTCATAAACATGCTCAAACTCAAATTGCAACATTACTATAATTGCATTAAGAGGCATGTAATAGCTATCCATAAACATTTTCAAGATCACATTGCAACCATTCGTCGATGACAATATTAGTGTTAGGTTTAATAAGCAGATAATGGTTTCCCATAATTTTGTGTCAATGAACATGTATGAGATTCTCTTGTTTGTGGGACAAGGGAGTCTACCAAGGCATACATGTTGGTTTTGAATTTATGACCTTTTAGGAAGAAACACATCCTCCCTACCATTAAGCCCACTCAAACTGTATATATAAGAATAAAGAAATTAAAATTAAAATAATTCAATAATTCTTTTTAAAAAGCGAAATGTTAATTCATTTCGTATTATTATAACATTAATATGTGTTATTTTAAAAATAATATTAATAATAAAGTTATTCAATTTGAATCATAAATAAAATATCTTACCATTGATGATGTGTATTTGATAATATATTAATAACCTATATAAAATATATCATTTTAATACAAATAATGCAATCAATAAGTACAATATTTCAATGATCAAATTAAATTAATGATTTCAATGTTAGCTATGCATATATTTATATATTATATAAAGTAATGAAAAAATAAAATTATGATTAAAACATTTTTAGATATTTGCTAATCTCATTATTTTGCATTTTGGCTATATTTTTTAGTCAATTTGTTTAAAAATTAACAAATATTTGTTAGAAATGAAATTTAAGATGTGTAGCCTATACAATCCAAATTCCTAGACTGAATTTCAAGACTAACTATATATATATAACAATTTTAGTTACATATTTATCAATTAATTATAGAAAGTAATTAAATTTTTTGATCTTCAAGTTTGTTTTCAAATTTTGCATTATAAAAAAATTACATATCAAGAGATTTGATCCCTCTTAATAGATTTGTTATTAAAATTAATTTATTTTAATTTAATCTTCCAACCATTATACCCATATTTATATTTTGGTTTTTTTACTTAGATTTTTCAAAATTCTTATTTATTAATATTTTTTTTTCAAAACTTTCTAAACATCCAAGTATCATACCTTTGCATTTAGTTTTGATGTAAAACACATACGCTAACACACACACACACACACACACACACACACACACACACACACACACATATATATATATTCTTAACCATAAATATAAGATATTTCTTTAAGTTTTATATTTTAAAGTGAAGTAGTAATTTGTGCGGCTAAATTTTTTTTAAATGATGTAATAATCAACAATAAGCATCAAAATAATTGCTTTATGATTCATGCATATTGCTAAAATGAATAATAAAATCATAGAACTAATTAATTATAACTTCATTTTGAATTGTTATTAATTATAAAAAAACTTATGTTAAACAAATATATTAAAAAAAACTTGAATCAAAATTCTTAATCACTGAAATTAATCCCCATTTTATCATGAAGATTCTTAATCTATGTTTTGTTACAATACCATAAACCAATACTATGGCTTATCAACCCATAAAACCATAACTCACTTCATATGAAGCTGGTTCATATAACAACTTTTTAATTAGAAAAGTAAAATGCACATAAATACTTTACAAATAAATCTCAACCATTAATTTATGCATATTATTCTCAATATTCTAAAATATTTATGAAATTTAAATCCCTACCATATACTTAATAATTATTGATAATTAAATTAAAATTATAGAAATCTTATAAAAGGTTTTTTAATATAAATATTTCCATTTATTTATTACTACTATCTTTAAGTAAATTTTATATAAAACTTTTTTAGAATTTTATTATGTATTAGAGATTTAATAGCATTAGGTTTGGTTGATTAATATTTAGAAAATTTTTTATTAATTTGATTTCCTATATATTTTGAAATATAAAATAAAAATTCAAAAAGAATGTAACAATTAATAATGATTTTATTGTGCCAATAAGTGTTTTCTACAATGGAATATGAAGAAGATGTGTAATTTTATTCATGTTTAACTTAGAGCTGACACAAGTTCCTTTTAAAATAAAAATAAAATATCCTCTAACTAAAAAAACAATGTTGGTTAAAATGAAAACATAAATGAATCTAAATATGTAGTTAGTTTTAGTTATAGGCATTATAAAGCATCAATAATGGCATGCTCACTATAATTGTTAAGTTCATTTTTAATATTACAATTCAGTATGAAGGATGTGTAATTTTATTCATGCTCAACCTAGAGTTGACACATGTTCCTTTTAAAATAGAAATAAAATATACTTTAAATAAAAAAATATTGTCGGTTATAATGAAAACATAAATGAATCTAAATATTTAGATAATTTTTATAAGCATTATAAAACATCAATAATCACATGCTCACTATACTTGTTCGGTTCATTTTTAATATTACAATTCAATTTATATTTATGGCACTTTGAGAGCCATAAATAAAATATTTCAATGTGTATGTTAAGTAACATAATTTTATATCGGTGTCTTGAGTTATTATGATGATATCGTAGCTTTGTATCCTAGTCTATTAGAAGGTCAATCTGTTATTTTCTCATATTTCTTTACAGGTAGAGGGGTTCACAATAACTACTCTAGGTGTGCCCCTCTTGCCTCAACTATGCCACTAAGATAGAGGATGAGGTGTGAATAAGGGGGAGGAGGCTCTAATCCGTAGGGCTAGAGAAGAGTGAAACCTTTCGCTCATGCTTCGACTGCCACTTACTTCAATGTTGTTGAACTAGACTCAAGCGAGGGTTGAAAGATAATCCTCATTCAGATTCTAAGATTATGGAGAACATGTTAGTATGGATTCTTGACCCTATGCATACCAGGGGAAGGAAGAAACAATATTTGAACTGAGGGGCTCTACACTAGAAAATGAAGACCCTATTGTGTTTGGTTTTGAAGAACAAGCAAGTGAAGCGATATATTTTCTTTTCCGCCCTCGAAGGCATTAAGAGAATACATGGGAAATATTTTTTCTATTTTGATAGGATTCATTCCTACTTAGATCATGTGGAAGGTCATATTTTTTATCAATTAGACAATGGGGATTTGTTGGATCCTCAAGGTCACGTGCAAGGGTCTCCGCGAAAATTTACTCCTCAGACAATGTCTAGTGATGGAGAACGATTTCATTGTAGTTGAATGGAATTTAAGATGGTTTTGAACTCAATATTTAGGGTTTGGCCTATTCATTAGCTTATTTCTTTTATGGTTAAGTGTTGACTCTAAATTTTGGTATTAGTCTTGTTGGCTTTGTCTTGGTTGCGAAGATTATGTCTAGTACATTTTATTCTATATGTATTGTGTTTCTTATTATCAATATGCTGACTATGGCTATCATGTTTGGCACAATTTTTTTGATAAATATGTTTAGAAATGGCTCATGGGAAATTTATTTGGTCATAGTGCAAAGTTGGGTATGGTTACTGTGTTGTAGGGATTGAATGGGGAATGTACAGTCGTGGTTTGTCACTCATAACATATTGAAGAGGACTTGGTACATAAGGAGGCAATATGAAAAGAACTATCTATCTATGATTTTATATTAATATAATAACATTAACTTACAAAAACACAAAAATTATATCAAAGTTAGAGATTTTTTTTTTTTTTTTTGGTAGAGAAATTGAAAGCAAGGTTGGTCACATACTTGCATGACAATCTAGGTAGCTACAATGAAACAAGGAGATTTGAACATAAAACCTCAATGCATAGAACAATTCATTTCTATGACCATCACCAATTAAGATGCCCCCTAAGGGCTTAGAGAAATAAAACAATTAAAAAATAAAAAATATATATATTATATTTGCAAAACAGTAATTAAAAATTAAAAAATCAATGTGGGTCATAAAAAATATTCATTATGCAAAGTTAAATAATATTGACGCATATCTAAAAATACATTACTAATAGAAAAAATATTATAATATAGTCAATATGATTATAATTAAAATATTTCAATGTTCATGTAAACTCAAATATTTCAATATCAACTATATATATATATATATATATATATATATATATATATTAATAACAAAAAAAATATTATGATATAGATCATATAGTGATAAATAAAATATCTATGATGTCAAAATATTCCAATATCAACGAATATATATATTATATAATGCAACTAGAAAAAATAAATTCTTACTTATTAAAACATATATTGTAAGTAATATAACAATTTTACCTCTCACATTTAGCGTTTTATAACTATTTATAACTATGACTAGTAATATAACTCACAATGACTAGTAGTATAACTCACACGTATAGAGGCTGGCGTCTTTATCCGAACGTGGAGGTTTTGTCCTGCCGGATGAAATTAGATATATTTTTTTGTGTGGACAAAATTCTTAGTTTCTCTAGATATTTCAAGATATAGTGGTCCTCGTCGCACTAAAAGTCGTCTTTTTATGAAGCAATTACAAAGTTAAAACAAAGCCGATTTTATCGGGGGTCGATGGTTCATGCAGTTTCTGAAGTCACTAGTTATGGAGGAATACAAATTAATGAATATCCTCCGGGCAAGATTGGTAAATAACATACCAGAGCGTCCACTGTTAAGCACATTGTCTATGTTATTTTTTTATTAATAGATATTAGTATGGCTATAAGATTTATAGAGAATGCCCATTTTAGAGAAGACATATTTTGAGTTTCATTTGGGTAAAGAAGTAATTTTTTTGTTTTTCTAATGACCCCATATTAATGAATATCCTCCGGGCAAGATTGGTTAAGAATATACAAGAGCGTTCACTGTTAAGCACATTGTCTATGTTATTTTTTGATTAATAGATATTAGTATGGCTATAAGATTTATAGAGAATTCCCATTATAGAGAAGACATTTTGAATTTCATTGGGGGTAAAGAAGTAACATTTTTTGTTTTTCTAATGAAATATATATGGTTGGTTTGGTTTATTGGTTTGTTTTTTTAAAATTTTATTTTAGGATATTTTTTTATCAATTTGTTTTGAGATATAATTAAAGTTTATTGGAATTACAAGTTTATATTATGTATTATACACAATCCAAGTGTTTAAAGCGACTTTGTATTTGTTTATGTATTCAAAAACATAATTTAAGTAATGAATACATATGATATTTATTTATCTATTTTGACAAAACCAATATATCTATCTTATTTGTTTATGTATTCAAAAACATAATTTAAGTAATGAATACATATGATATTTATTTATCTATTTTGACAAAACCAATATATCTATCTTATCCATAGATTTATTAAGTGTCTGAAGGGATTAAATCTTCTCAGATAATTTTTTTTTTTTAATTTTACATTCTATAAAAAGTTTTCATATAAAAAAAAAATCCCTCTTAAAACTTAGTAAATTCATAATTAAAATAAATCTATATTATTTTAGAAACACCTATCCATTATAATCTATTCTACCAAAATATTAAATAAAAAATATATAAAAATAATAATAATATTCCGATTACCTTCTCTTACAAATATCTACTAGCTCTTTGTCTCTTTGTTTACATGAGGGAATTGTAATGTCCTTTAATAAAAACAAGAATAGGTTTCTTAACTCTACTCAACGAGTAGATAAATGACCTTTCTTCAACCTTTAGCAATGGTCATTATTTCTTTAAAAAAACTATATAAAAGAAGATTTAATTAGTGTCATCTCAATGTGATAACTCTTTTTAATTTTTAAAAGTGATTTTATTTGAGTTAATTTTTTTTTACTTTTAATTAATTTCTAATTTTTAAGAAACTATATCTAAAGTTTATTAAAAATTTTGTAAAATTAAATATTAAATATATTTTTTATTAAAAATTTTGTAAAATTAAATATTAAATATATTTTTTAGATTGAAAATTATTTTTTGAATTTTTAAAATTTGAATATTTAGTTGTTGATTTTTGATTGGTGGATGACTAATTTTATGTGATTTAAAATCAAATTTTCATAATTAAAAATTGTTAAAAAAATAAAAATAAGAAAAAACATTTGATTACCAAGTGTCTGTAGAAATTATATGCACTAAGCATGCATATGTCCAAGATCCACCTCATCTCACACTATTTAACTTTATGCAGGATACTGAATCTATTCCACTTGTTAATCTTTTGCGGAAAATTTAATTGCACACACATGTGAAGCATAAACAAAAATTATCAATCGCACATAACACAGTTTTTAACCGGGAAAGCCTGAAGCTGAAAACCCCAACTATATATTATGTAACATGGAGATCATATGACAATCTCATACAAACGTACAAATCTTATCACAAGCTCTCAGTACAGTACAATCGTCATACACTATACAATCCTAATCTTGCAAATCCATGCACCGATCTTTGCCACTTGCTAGCCTGCCTCCACTGCGCAATCTCTGCTGAAGAATAGCTCTAAATGAATTCGAATTACACCAACCTTGACTACGCAATCCTCATTGGAATCTCCACTGTGTGTTTGATGCAATCAATGAATCACTAGTTGTCACAACAGATAGTCTATCTTTCCCTTTCACCTATCTCTCCACTAGTCTCCACTAAAACTGCCATGCACTGTAGTTAACTTATGTATTGTTCAGTTGATTAATGAGTTATTATTTATGAATTAAATAACTAATTAATTCACTCCACTCTCACTAGAGTACCAATCAATTAGACTAGATACAACTAGCTCTACTGAGTCTAACTGAGTTAAACTAAATACAACTCCATATCTACTTCTTCCAACTGTGTCATAACTCTTCCACTTGAATTCTAACTGAGTCCTCCATGCAATAGCTCCAGTAAACACTTAGGAATAGCATAATTCCTTCTGTTAGTTGCTGTGCCACATCTGTGCATTGAACTGAACTGCTCCAAGAGAATAAGTTGATGTTTAGAGCCTGATTGTTATTAAGAGCTAATAGCAATCGACATGCATCTATTTTTATATCGACGATCTATAAATAGACTTCGCCCAATATTCTAAAAATAGAATTTCATCTATTTTTCCAACTTGATCAACCATCCACAAATAGCATCCTGCAACTTCTCAAATATGATCGATATGTCTAAAAATAGACATAGTCTAAAGATAGACTTGCGCAAAAAATAGCCTGCAGGCCCACTTAGTGAAGGTGACTATTTCACTAAGCTCATCATCTTGTTGAATCTCAACACTCCCTCTCAACAAGATAGGGATTATCTTTCACCCCGATCCTGCCTCTATGGTATTCAAATTTGCTCCCGGTGAGCGCCTTCATCAGAATATCTGCATCTTGATCCTCTATGGGAATGTATTGAAGCAACATGTCACTTCAACACTAAAAATCTCCGTATGATGACCTTGACAAATGTAACAGTATTTCTGAACAAGATATAGAGACCAATGCAACTGATATGCAATGAAGAATCTGTATGGGATCCAAATGAACCAACCATTCAACAGAGTTTCCTCATCCCGAATGTGCTCACACATGCATTAAACTTGCTGCCATGGCCCATGCAGCTACGGCGGGTGGGTGCCACGGATCTTTGTTTCCTGCTGTACCAAGAAACTATCATAGATTTGATACTGAAAATCCCTCCTGATGTGCTCTTTCTGTCTGTTGGGCTTTCTGCCCAATCTGCATCCGTGAAGCCATGCAACTTCACCTCATCCGTTTGTCTGTATCATAAACCATACTCAAATGTGCCCCTGAGATATCTCAGGATATTCTTGCCTGCCTTCCAAAAGAGCTTGGTAGGCTTAACCATCGCTTGTGAAAGCTAGTTCACCGCATAGCATATGTCCGGTCTTATATTGACTAAATACATGAGCGAACCCACCAACTGTCGATAATCAGTGGCATCCACTACCTCTGCCGATGCAACATCCTCTTTCTTCCAATTTCTTGGAAGAGGAGTGTCGATAGGCTTGCAGCCTTTCCTGTGAAACTTCTCCAGTATCTCCCGGGCATACTTACCTTGGGAGCCTAAATAGTTTGCAACCCATTTTTTCCCACTGCCATATTTCCAATCCAAGGAAATAATGAAGGAGGCCTAAATCCTTCATCTCAAAATCCTTTGCAAGATCAGCCTTGCATGAGTGTATCAACTGCTCATCACCTGTGAGTATCAAATCATCAACATAAAGTACAATGATCAAAATCTTACCCTCAATCACAATCTGGTACAGGTTTGCATCTGCCTCACTCTTGGTGAAGCCGAGTCCAGTGAAATAACTGTCGATCCTAGTGTACCAATTAGGGGGTGCTTGTTTCAGCCCATACAATGCTCTTTTGAGTCTAAACACATGCGACTCATTGCTGAAGATCTCAAATCCTTCAGGCTTCTCAATGTACACCTCTTCCTCAATGATCCCATTACGGAACGTAGTCTTCACATCCATCTGATGAATGTGCCAACCCATTTGCGCTAAGAGAGAAAGGATGGTCCATATGGAAGAATACTGTGCGACAGGTGCAAAGGTTTATTCATAGTCAATCCCCTAGATCTGTGAGAAGCCCCGGGCAACAAATCTTTCCTTATACTTCTCAATGCTCCCATCAACAACGTGCTTTACCTTGTAGATCCATCTTGATCCTACAACTGATTTTCCCACCGGCCTTGGACCAATCTCCCAAGCATTGTTTCTGAAAATGGAGTCATACTCCTCCACCATGGCATCTACCCATGTG
Source organism: Pinus albicaulis (assembly GCA_034641835.2). Classification (NCBI taxonomy): domain Eukaryota; kingdom Viridiplantae; phylum Streptophyta; class Pinopsida; order Pinales; family Pinaceae; genus Pinus; species Pinus albicaulis. Next base: position 14,016,129 of record MU968501.1, on the reverse strand, counting down.
GGCTTTTGCACTGCTTCATCAAAATAAGATGGCTCTGTCACAATAAACTTGCTCATAAGAGCCATGTATCTAGTATATCGGTCAGGTGATTGTCTCTGTTTGCACTGTGATATGGGAACTCCTACATTCTGTGCCACATCCACCTTCAGTCTCTCAGCTTCTGTCGTACGCTTCCTGCCTTGTCTGATGTTTGGTTTTGCACGAGTGGACTTCTCCAATCCATGAATATCCTCTTGTGGCTAATCCACATCCAGAGGCTCATCTTTGGGAATAAGAAGTTCCTCCTCTGCATGCAAGTGTAGCTCCCTCTCAAGCGACAACTTCATGGCTTTCACCTAATTGAATTTTATATCCCGTCGCATAACAGTCATCCGACTGTTTGGCAAATACACACGATAGTTATGGGGTGCTTCTATGTACCCCAAAAATATCCCAACTTCTGTAGTCGGCTCCAACTTCTTCCTGGCATCCTTTGTCACATGAATGTAAACAAGTGAGCCAAAAATCTTCAAATGAGAAATATCAGGATTCTTACAAGTAAAAGCTTCCTTGGGTGTACTCATGCCAAGTACTCTATGAGGAAAATGATTTCCCACATAAACCGCAATGTTCCATGCTTCCGCCCACAAGTGCATCGGTAGGCCCTGGTCATGCAGCATCGCTCATGCAGCACCCATGATCATTCTGTTCTTTCTCTCCGCGACCCCATTCTGCTGTGGGTTATGGGGCGCTATGAGTTCTCTTTAATTTCCTTCTTTGCTACAGAAGTCTTTGAATTTTCCTGAGATGTATTCGCCATGATTATCGCTCTGTAGAGCTTTCACCTACTTCCCTGACTCCTTCTCCACCAATGCCTTGAACTCACAAAACTTTGAAAACGTTTCACTCTTCTTCTGCATGAAGAAGATCTAGAATCTACGAGAAAAGTCATCAACAAATATCACATAATACCTGTGTTTTGTTGTTGAAGAAACCGAGAATGGTCCACACACATCTGTGTGAATTATCTCCAGGATCACCGAAGCACGGTTCTCCTTCTCATGAAAGGTGGTCTTCACAGACTTACCCATTGTACATCCTTTGCACTAATCTGACTACACAAGAGTACCCTTGGGAAGTCCAATAGAAATTTGCTGTAAAATTTTCAAAGCGCCATGGTGAAGATGGCCCAATATTCTATGCCATAATTCGACCTCATCCCGGCTCACCACTTCTTCTGCTTTGCTCACCATTGCAGTGCAGCCATCTACCTCTAGCTTGTAGAGATTCTTAATTCGAACCCCTATCTTCTTGGTTTGACTCGTTGTTTTATGTCAAAGGAAATATTTTCCCTCATTGAAAACAACATCATAACCCTTGTCTTCCAACATTGCGACTGAGACCAAGTTCTTTTTCAGACCTGGAACATGCATGACATTCTTCAACAAGAATGGATTACCGGACTCCCTCTCAAAGGTAATGGTCCCAATGCTTATCGCACTGTACCGACCATCATCGCCCATATCTATATGCATCTGGAGGTCCTTCTCCTCCAAGTCACTAAACAACTCTTTGTCTCTCGTAATATAGAAAGACGCACCACTGTCAAGATACCACACCGATCCCTTGCAACTTGAAACCAAGCATGCGATCAATGAAAAATCTAGCTCAAATTGCGAGGCTAAGGCCTCTCTAGCTATAGATCCAGCATCTTTCTTATTCTTCTTCTTCTGTGGACAGTTAGTGGTGAAATGTCCATGCTCGTGACAGTGAAAACACTTCACCTTGGGCAAGTCCTACTTCTTGCCTTTCGCAATGAATTTAGAAGGATTTTTCTTCCCCTCCCCTTTCCTTACTTTGACAGCCAAAGTGCCATTTTACTCATCTTCATTATTCGATGAAGATCCATCCCTAGTACCTTGCCTTATCTCCTCCTGCACAAGATCCGACCAAAGTCGCTCCCATATCGGTAGTTTACCCTTTCCATTGATAGAGTCTTCGTAGTTATGCGGTCCCACTCATATGCGGACCCACCCATTTATTGTGCATGAGTTTGCACATGGTTTTGGGGTACGATGGTTTTCGACCCCTGGTATTTTGTAGATCCGGTCAAGGGAACTACGGTTATGTTCTAATCCAGGGTTAATGGATTGGGGTTTATGTATGCTTCGGCATGTATATATATGTGTTGTAACACTAAAAAGAATATAATGAAAAATCAAGCTAGTCGTCCCGATTTGGGATCTAGGGGAAAATCTGTGTTTATCTGTTTTATGTTTTATGCTCTCGCTATTGTTTATTTTCTGTTATAAGATTCGTGTCTAGATAATTTCTGTTCAGGTTTAAAACCTACATTTGGTATCAGAGCTGTTTTGGCTTCAAGGGGACGCCTTTGCTGCTGAGGGTTTTTTTCTTGGGCCTGAGGTAGACCCCTGTTCAGTGGGAGATCTGTGGGATCGATTCTTGCGGTGAAAGAATATGGCGAGCGGCGGAAAGATAGAGATCGAGAAATTTAATGGTCAGAGTTTTGAGTTGTGGAAGCTCAAGATGGAGGATCTGCTGGTGGATAAAGATCAGTGGATCGCGGTAGATCCAGGTACTAAACCAACGGCAATGTCAGATGAAGACTGGAAGAAACTAGATCGGAAGGCTAAGAGCACAATACGGTTGTGTGTCTCAGATTCAGTATTGTTGAATGTATCTGGGGAAGCTACGGCGAAGAATTTGTGGAAAAAACTTGGGACTTTGTACCAATCTAAGTCTCTGGTGAATAAGTTGTTCCTGCGGAAAAAGTTGTATAACCTGAGGATGAAGGATGGAGACTCGGTGACAGAGCATCTGAACGCCTTCAATACTGTGGTAAGTCAGCTGTCATCTGTTGATATTAAAATCTCGGATGAAGATAAGTGCATCAGTTTGTTGTGTTCTCTACCAGACTCGTGGGATAGTCTGGTTATTGCAATAGGTAGCAATACAACTACCTTGAATTTTGATGACATTGTCTCAGCCTTGCTGTCGGAGGAAATGAGACGGAGAAATATGGAAGGTCAGAATGGAGATGCCTTATCTGTACGAGGAAGGTCCCAGAACAGAAACAAGAATAAGGTTTCGAGTGGGAGATCTAAATCTAGAGGGAGATCTAAATCTCCTGGAAAGTTTGTAAAGGTGTGCTAGAAATGCGGAAAGGAAGGACACTACAAAAAGGAATGCAGATCTAAAGCTCTTGAGAAAGGAAAGGGATCTGATGATGCTCCTTCTGCAGAGGCAAAAACCACCTCAGATGAAGGTGGGGATGTGTATTTGGCTTCTTCTTCAAATACACATGTAGATCATGAGTCATGGTTGATTGACTCAGGTGCATCCTTTCATTTCACTCCCCATAGGGAGTGGTTCTGCGAGTATGAGAAATATGATGGTGGTGATGTCTTCCTAGGGGATGATAGGAAGGCCAGAATCGTCGGACGTGGAAAGGTCAAGCTGAAGCTGCAAGGTGGGAGGATTAGAACACTTCTTGGTGTTCTGCATATTCCTGCATTGGCCAGAAATCTGATTTCTGTAAGCAAGATGGATGATACAGGTATAAAAACAGTGTTCGAGAAAGATGCTTGCAAGATGGTTCGGGGAGCATTGGTATTAATGCGGGGATTTCGTAATGGAACTCTGTACAAGCTACAAGGTAGCACTGTTATTGATGGGTGTAACAGTTTTGTGGTTCCTGAAAGTGGGACGAAAAGCCTAGTTATCTCTGGAGAAAAGACCATGCTATGGCATCAAAGGCTTGGAAATATTGGAGAGAAGGGCCTTTGGATACTGCATAGAGATGGTATGGTAGAAGGTATGTCTAATTTTTATCTGATTTGATTCTGTGAAAATTGTATATAGGGGGGGCAGATGAGGGTGAGTTTCCTTTTGGTGCTAAGAGGGCGAACAAGATATTAGAACTTGTGCATAGTGATGTGTTTGGGCCTGTGTCAGTTCCATCACTAGGAAAGTCTGTGTACTATGTTTCATTCATAGATGACTTCTCAGGGAATACATGGATATATTTCTTGAGGAAGAAATCTGAAGTCTTTGACAAATTTAAAGAATTTAAGGCTCTGGTGGAAAACCAGACAGAGAAGAAGATAAAGGCGTTGAGGACAGATAATGGTGGGAAGTTCTGCAAGAAGGAATTTGAAGAGTTCTGTAAGAAGTGTGGTATAGCACGGCAGAATACTACTCCATACACACCTCGGCAAAATGGAGTTGCAGAAAGAATGAATAGAACACTGATGGAAAAGGCAAGAAGCATGCTCAGTGGTACCGGGTTAGGACAAGAATTCTGGGCAGAGGCAGTGGAGACTGCATGTTACTTAGTTAACAGATCACCTTCATCGGCGTTGGAGGATAAGACTCCACATGAGGTATGGACTGGTAAGAAACCCTCTCTTTCACATCTAAGGGTATTTGGATGTGATGCATATGTACATGTTCCAAAGGAGAAAATGACCAAGTTGGATAATAAATCTGAAAGGTGCATCTTTATTGGGTATAAGGATGGTTTAAAGGGTTACAAGCTTTGGAACCCAGAAACAAGGAAGGTTGTGTACAGCCGAGATGTGTTGTTTAGAGAAGTGAAAGATGTTGTTAAACATGAAGTCTTACCAAAGGAACCTGAGAAGATAGAGTTTGAGCTAAAGGAGGATGAATCAGACTCTACAACAGAAGAAGACTCAGAAGATGAAGAGCCACAAACTCCAGCTTTGAGAAGATCGGTTCGGGAAAGAAGGCAACCAGAAAGGTATAGTCCATCTGCTTTCTGTTCAGTTTTTGCCTTAACTATAACTGATGATGAACCCAGAACTGTCAGGGAGGCAGTAGATTCAGAGGATGGAAAACTCTGGAAGGAGGCCATGGTTGATGAAATGGCATCCTTGCACAAAAATGAGGCATGGGATATGGTGGAGTTGCCGGCTGGAAGGAAGCCCATTGGGAGAAAATGGGTGTTTAAGAAGAAGATGAATGTAGAAGGCAAGGTGGAGAAATACAAAGCTCGGTTGGTAGCAAAAGGTTATTCCCAGGTGCTAGGAATTGATTTTGGTGATATTTTTTCTCCTGTTGCCAAGGTTACTTCTATTAGATTACTTTTATCTGTTGCTGCTGCATTTGATTTTGAGATAGAACAGATGGATGTGAAGACAACTTTTCTTCACGAGGATCTAGAAGAGGAGATCTACATGAAGCAACTTGAAGGCTTTATGGTGAAGGGTAAGAAAGAACTGGTATGCAGGTTGAAGAAGTCTCTGTATGGGTTAAAACAGTCACCAAGGATGTGGTATCAGAAATTTGATACCTATATACGGGGACTTGGCTTCACCAGAAGCAAGGAGGATCCTTGTGTTTATTTTAAATTAATTGGTGACCGTGTTATTTATTTGGTCTTGTATGTGGATGATATGTTGTTGATTGGAAATGACAAAGAAATTATCAAAGATTTGAAGACCCAACTGTTCTCCAAATTCGACATGAAGGATCTTGGTGCTGCAAACTATATTTTGGGCATGGAAATTAAGAGAGATCGGGCAAAGAGGAAGCTCTGGTTAAACCAGAGGAAGTATGTCGAGACTATATTGTAGAGGTTCAATATGTAGGATAGTAAACCGGTGAATGTTCCTATTCCTGTAGGTGTAAAGCTGTCTGCTGAACAATGTCCCAAGACACAAGAAGAAGAGGAGTATATGTCTCGTGTTCCATATGCAAGTGCAGTGGGTAGCCTAATGTATGCAATGGTCTGTACTAGACCAGACATTGCACATGCAGTGGGAGTATTGAGCAGGTTTATGTCAAACCCAGGGAAGGAACATTGGACAGTAGTGAAGCGGGTTTTCAGATATTTACGTGGCACTAGTGATTATGGCTTGTGCTACCAGGGAAGACCAGGATTGGAAAGAATGTTGGACATTCGTGGTTTTGTTGATGCGGACTGGGCTGGAGATCTGGACCAAAGAAGATCTACAAGTGGGTATGTGTTTAGACTATTTGGAGGCGCAGTCAGTTGGATGAGTAAAAGACAGTCTGTAGTGGCTCTTTCAACTACAGAGGCAGAATACATAGCAGCCACTCATGCAAGCAAGGAAGCGGTTTGGTTGCAGAGATTGTGTTCAAGTATGGGGTTGGTACAGCAAGCTATAAGGATAGACTGTGATAGCCAAAGTGCAATTTTCTTGGCTAAGAACCCTGCTTATCATTCAAAGACAAAGCACATTGATGTTCAATATCACTTTGTTAGAGATATGGTTGAGGCTAAAAGGGTGTTGCTGGTTAAGGTGGACACTTTGAAGAATGTTGCAGATGCATTGACGAAGTCTGTGAGCACTCAGAAGTTCTCTTGGTGTAGAGAAACAATGGGTGTTGAATAATTGGCCCAATGACTAAGCTCTCCTGTGGCCCCCTGTGGAAAGAAAACAACAAGTGGGAGAATGTTGGGTATGTGTTATATTCTTTCCATGACTAGCCCCACGTGTTGTACGTTGCGTCGGGCGCAGCAGGGGGGTCATAGGGGGGGCGGCCTACATCGGGGTTCGAGTGAGTAGCCACCCCGAATTTTTTTTGGTATGCGGTCCCACTCATATGCAGATACACCATTTATTGTGCATGAGTTTGCACATGGTTTTGGGGTACGATGGTTTTCGACCCTTTGTGTACAAGATCCGGTCAGGAACTAGGTTATGTCTAATCCGGGGGTTAATGGATTGGGGTTTATGTATGCTTTGGCATGTATATATATGTGTTGTAACACTAAAGAAGATATAATGAAAAATCAATTTGGTAGTCCCAATTTGGGATCCAGGGGAAAATCTCTGTGTTTATCTGTTTTATGTTTTATGCTCTCGCTATTGTTTATTTTCTGTTATAAGATTCGTGTGTAGATAATTTATGTTCAGGGTTAAAACCTACAATATTCTTCATCAACAGTAACCCCCACACTTTCTAGTTCATCCTTGCAGTGGAAAAACTTCATGAGGTATTTTGGAATACTGTCGCCTTTCTCCATTTTTATTTTTCTGAGCTTGTATTTAAGCGCAAACTTCCTTTGGTTACTTCTGCTTTGGAACAAGTCTGTCAAAGCCTTCCACATTAAGAATGGAGTGGCTTTCCCATGAAGGCTGGACACAATGTGGTCCTTCACACCTTCCAACATAATCCTCCTCGTCTTTGCAGTCTTCTTTTGCCATGCATCAAGTAATGCAGCATCTCTAGATCCTGGCTTAGGAACATCGCTACCAATGAACTTCTTCAACCCATTATCCTCCAGCACCACCTCCATCTTGTCCTTCCAGGCTATGTAATTCGAGCTCCCATCAAGGGCATACTCCAATCTCAACCTGTTGAAAGACATTTCAATGTATACTCGATTTCTGCACCAAGAATATTCTGTAGCAAATTTGAATTGTCCACCAGCACAAACTCACTTCACAATTGCAATCTTCAATCAACAATGCTTCGATATCATGTAGAAATTATATGCACTATGCATTCATATGTCCAAGATGCACCTGATCTCACACTATTTAACTTTATGCAAGATACTAAATCTATTCCACTTCTTAATCTTTTGCGGAAAAATTAATTGCACACACATGTGAAGAATAAACAAAAATTATCAATAGCACATAACACAGTTTTTAACCGGGAAAGCCTGAAGCTGAAAACCCCAACTATATATTATGTAACACGGAGATCATATGAAAATCTCATATAATCATACAACGCTTATCACAAGCTCTCAGTATAGTACAATCATCATACACTATACATGCTAATCTTGCAAATCCATGCACCGATCTTTGCCACCTGCTAGCCTGCCTCCACTGTGCAATCTATGCTGAAGAATAGCTCTGAATGAATTAAAATTATGCCATCCTTGACTGTGCAATCCTCATTGGCATCTCCACTATGTGTTTGATGTAATCAATGCATCACTAATAGTCACAACAAATAGTCTATCTTTCCCTTTCACCTATCTCTCCACTGGTCTCCACTGAAACTGCCATGCACTGTAGTTAACTGATATATTGTTCAGTTGATTAATGAGTTATTATTTATGAATTAATTAACTAATTAATTCACTCCACTCTCACTAGTGTATCAATTAGTTAGACTAGATACAAATAGCTCAACTGAGTCTAACTGAGCTAAACTAAATACAACTCCATAACTACTTCTTCCAATTGTGTCATAGCTCTACCACTTGAGTTCTAACTGAGTCCTCCATGCAATAGCTATAGTAAACCCTTAGGAATAGCATAATTCCTTCTGTCAGCTACTGTGCCACATCTATGCCCTGAACTGAAGTGCTCCAACAGAATAATTTGTTGTTTAGAGTCTGATTATTATTAAGAGCTAATAATAATCGACATGCATCTATTTTTAGATTCACGATCTATAAATAGACTTTGCCAAATATTCTAAAGATAGAATTTCATCTATTTTTCCAAATTGATCAACCATCCACAAATAACATCCTGTAACTTCTCAAATATGATCGATATGTCTAAAAATAGACATAGTCTAAAAATAGACTTGCGCCAAAAATAGCCTGTGGGCCCACTTAGTGAAGGTGACTCTTTTCACTAAGCTCATCATCGTTTTGAATCTCAACACTCCCTCTCAAGAAGACAGGGATTATCCTTCACCCCGATCCTGCCTCTATGGTATTCAAATTTTCTCTTGGTGAGCACCTTCGTCAGAATATCTGCATCTTGATCCTCCGTGGTAATGTAATGAAGCAACATGATCTCCCATTGCACACAATCTCTGATATGATGATAACGAATATCAATATGTTTAGATCTATCATGAAACAAAGGATTAACCGAGATTTTAATGCAACTCTGATTATCACAATGAATCACCGTGGGATCTAAATGTGAACCGAACAAACCAACTAGAATCTTCCTCATCCAGATAGCCTCACATGCAGCTAAGCTTGCTGCCATGTATTCTACTTCTCGCTGAAATGAGTGCCACAAATCTTTGTTTCCTGTTGTACCAAGAAACTGCCATATATTCGATACTGAAAATCCCTCAGGATCTTCTCTTTCTGTCTGTTCGGCTTCCTGCCCAATCTGCATCTGTGAAGCCATGCAACTTCACCTCATCCGTCTATTTGTACAATAAAACATACTCAAATGTGCCCCTGAGATATCTTAGGACATGTTTTCCTGCCTTACAAAAGAGCTTGGTAGGCTTAACCATCGCTTATGAAATCTGGTTCCCCGCATAGCATATGTCTGGTCTTGCATTGACTATATACATGAGCAAACCCACCAACTGTCGATAAACAGTGGAAACCACTACCTCTGCCGATGTAGCATCCTCTTTCTTCCAATTTCCTGGAAGAGGAGTGTCGATAGGCTTGCAGCCTTGCATGTGAAACTTCTCCAGTATCTCCCGGGCATACTTGTCTTGAGACACAAATAGTTCACCTTCCCGCTGCCATATTTCCAATCCAAGGAAATAATCCAGGAGGCCTAAGTCCTTCATATCAAACTCCTTTGCAAGATAAGCCTTGCATGAGTGTATCAACTGCTCATCACCTGTTAGTATCAAATCATCAACATAAAGTACAATGATCAAAAGCTTACCCTCAACCACAATCTGATACAGGTTTGCATCTGCCTCACTCTTGGTGAAGCCAAGTCTAGTGAAATAGTTTTCGATTCGAGTGTACCAAGCACGGGGTGCTTGTTTCAACCCATACAACGCTCTTTTGAGTCTGCACACATGCGACTCGCTGCTGAAGATCTCAAATCCTCTAGGTTGCTCAATGTACACCTCTTCCTCAATGATCCCATTAAGGAATGTAGTCTTCACATCCATTTGATGAATGTGCCAACCCGTCTTCACTGAGAGAGCAAGGATGGTCTGTATGGAAGAATATCGTGCGACAGGTGAAAAGGTTTCTTCATAGTCAATCCCCTCAATATGTGAGAAGCCCTGAGCAAAAAATCTTGCCTTATACTTCTTGACGCTCCCATCAGCAACTTACTTTACCTTGTAGATCCATCTTGATCCTCCAACTGATTTTCCCACCGACCTTGGAACAATCTCCCAAGCACTGTTTCTGACAATGGAGTCATACTCCTCCACCATGGCATCTACCCATGTGGGCTCCTGCGCTGCTTCTTCAAAAGAAGATTTCTCTATCACAATACACTTGCTCATAATAGCCATTTATCCGTATATCGATCAGGTGATTGTCTTTGTATGCGCTGTGATGTAGGAACTCCTACATTTTGTGCCACATCCACCTTCAGTCTCTCAGCTTCTGTGGTACGCTTCCTGCCTTGTCTTATGTTTGGTTCTGCATGAGTGGACTCCTCCACTCCATGAATCTCCTCCTGTGGCTGATCCACATCCAGAGGCTAATATTTGGGAACAAGAAGTTACTCCTCTGCATGCAAGTGTAGCTCCCTCTCAAGTGACAACTTCATGGCTTTCACCTCATTGAATTTTATATCCCGTCGCATAACAATCATCTGAATGCTTGGAAAATACACACGATAGTTATGGGGTGTTTCTGTGTACCCCACAAATATCCCAACTTCTGCAGTCGGCTCCAAATTCTTCCTGGCATCCTTCGTCACATGAGTGTAAACAAGTGAGCCAAAAATCTTCAAATGAGAAATATCAGGCTTCTTACCAGTAAAAGCTTCCTTGGGTGTACTCATGCCAAGTACTCTATGAGGAAAACAGTTTTTCACATAAACCACAGTGTTGCATGCTTCCGCCCACAAGTGCATTGATAGGCCCTAGTCATGCGGCATCGCTCGTGCAGCACCCACGATCGTTCTGTTCTTTCTGTCCGCGACCCCATTCTGTTGTGGGTTATGAGGCGCTATGAGTTCTCTTCAAATTCCTTCTTTTCTGCAGAAGTATTTGAATTCGCCTGAGATGTATTTGCCACCATTATCGTTTCGTAGAGCTTTCACCTGCTTCCTTGACTCCTTCTCCACCAATGCCTTGAACTCACAAAACTTTGAGAACATTTCACTCTTCTTCTGCATGAAGAAGATTCAGCATCTACAAGAAAATTCATCAACAAATATCACATAATACCTGTGTTTCGTTGTTGAAGCAACAACTAATGGTCCACACACGTCTGTGTGAATTCTCTCCAGGATCACCAAAGCACTGTTCTCCTTCTCATGAAAGGTGGTCTTCACAAACTTACCCATTGTACATCCTTTGCACTGATCTGACTGTGCAAGAGTACCCTTGGGAAGTCTAGTAGAAATTTGCTGAAAATTTTTCAAAGCGCCATGGTGAAGATGGCCCAATCTCCTGTGCCATAATTCACCCTCATCCCGGCTCACCACTTCTTCTGCTTTGCCCACCATTGCAGCACAACCATCTACCTCTAGCTTGTAGAGATTCTTAATTTGAACCCCTATCTTCTTGTTTTGACCTATTGTTTTATGTCGAAGGAAAGCTTTTCCCTCACTGAAAACAACATCGTAACCCTTGTCTTCCAGCATTGCGACTGAGACCAAGTTCTTCTTCAGACCTAGAACATGCATGACATTCTTCAACAAGAATGGATTACTGGACTCCCTCTCAAAGGTAATGGTCCCAATGCCTGTCGCACTGTATTGACCATCATCGCCCATATCTATATGCATATGGAGGTCCTTCTCCTCCAAGTCAGTAAACAACTCTTTGTCTCCCGTCATATGGAAAGACGCACCACTGTCAAGATACCACACCGATCCCATGCAGCTTGAAACCAAGCATGCAATCAAAGAAAACTCCAGCTCAAATTGCGAGGCTAAGGCCTCTCTAGCTACAGATCCAGGAGCCTACTTATTCTTTTTCTTCTCTGGACAGTTAGTGGCGAAATGTCCATGCTCGTGACAGTGAAAACACTTCACTTTGGACAAGTCCTGCTTCTTGCCTTTCGCACCAGATTTAGAAGGATTTTTCTTCTCCTTCCCTCTCCTTGCTTTGGAAGCCAAAGTGAAATTTTCTTCATCTTCATTCTTCGATGAATATCCATCCCTTGTACCCCACCTTATCTCCTCCTACACAAGATCTGACCAAAGTCGCTCCCATCCCGACAGTTTCTCTCGTCCATTGACAGAGTCTTTGTAGCTATGTCGACTCTTCAGAAGCCCAAGGAGAGCCATGCTCACTAAGTCTTCTTCATAAAAATTAACCCCCACACTTCCCAGTTCATCCATGTAGTGGACAAACTTCATGAGGTATTTTGGAATACTGTCGCCTTTCTCCATTTTTATTTTTCTCAGCTTGTCTTTAAGTGCCAACTTCCTCTGGTCACTTCTCCTTTGGAACAATTCTGTCAAAGCCTTCCACATTAAGAATGGAGTGGCTTTCCCATGAAGGATGGAAAAAATGTGGTCCTTCACACCTTCCAACATAATCCTTCTCGTCTTTGCAGTCTTCTTTTGCCATGCATCAAGTAATGCAACATCGCTAGATCCTGGCTTAGGAACATCGCTATCGTTGAACTCCTTCAACCCATTATCCTACAACACCGCCTCCATCCTTTCCGTCCAGGCTATGTAATTCAAGCTGCCATCAAGGGCATACTCCAATCTCAACCCGTTGAAAGACATTTCAATGTATACTCGATTTCTACACCAAGAATCTTCTGTAGCAAATTCGAATTGTCCACTAGCACAAACTCACTTCACAATTGCAATCTTCAATAAAAAATGCTCCGATACCATGTAGAAATTATATGCACTAAGCATGCATATGTCCAAGACCCACCTGATCTCACACTATTTAACTTGTTGCAAGATACTGAATCTATTCCACTTGTTAAAATTTTGCGGAAAAATTAATTGCACACACATGTGGATCATAAACAAAAATTATCAATCGCACATAACACAATTTTTAACCGGGAAAGCCTGAAGTTGAAAACCCCAAATATATATTATGTAAAATGGAGATCATATGACAATCTCATACAAACATACAAAGCTTATCACAAGCTCTCAGTACAGTACAATCGTCATACACTATACAGGCCTAATATTGCAAATCCATGCGCCAATCTTTGCCACTTGCTAGCCTGCCTCCACTGCACAATCTCCGTTGAAGAATAGCTCTGAATGAATTCAAATTATGCCATCCTTTACTGCGCAATCCTCATTGGCATCTCCACTGTGTGTTTGATGCAATCAATGAATCACTAATAGTCACAACAGATAGTCTATCTTGCCCTTTCACCTATCTCTCCACTGGTCTCCACTAAAACTTCCATGCACTGTAGTTAACTAATGTATTGTTCAGTTTATTAATGAGTTATTATTTATGAATTAATTAACTAATTAATTCACTCCACTCCCACTAGTGTGTCAATCAGTTAGACTAGATACAAGTACCGCAACTGAGTCTAACTGAGTTAAAATAAATACAACTCCATAACTACTTTTTCCAACTATGTCATAACTCTGCCACTTGAGTTCTAACTGAGTCCTCCATGCAATAGCTCTAGTAGACCCTTAGGAATAGTGTAATTCCTTCTGTCAGCTGCTTTGCCACATCTGTGCACTGAACTGAAGTGCTCCAAGAGAATAAGTTGTTGTTTAGAGTCTGATTATTATTAAGAGCTAATAATAATCGACATGCATCTATTTTTATATTGACGATATATAAATAGACTTCGCCCAATATTATAAAAATATAATTTCATCTATTTTTCCAACTTGATCAACCATCCACAAATAGCATCCTGCAACTTCTCAAATATGATCGATATGTCTAAAAATAGACTTGTGCCAAAAATAGCCTGCGGGCCCACTTAGTGAAGGCGACTCTTTTCACTAAGCTCATCATCTTGTTGAATCTCAACAATGTCCTCATTAATTAATGTTAAAAAACAAAAAAAATCCAAATTTATAGATTTTTCCATATATTTTCTTTTCCAAAAGGAACTATGGAAACTCGCCCATTTCAAAAACAAAAGCAACAACGCTCCATATTACACTCTTTTTTTCTTGTTGGTTTTTATTACTGAATGGACTTGGTTCAATAATTTTCCTCTATAAGCATTACCTATATTATATATTTTCACAATTCAATTTTAAATCATGATGAAATATAAAAATGCAATCTAATTCAACACTACAATAAATAATATTTTGTCTTTTCTCTTACAATAAATAAGATTTTCTCTTTTCTCTTCACAATTTTAATCATGATAAAAAAATAAATAAATAAATAAATAAATAAATATTAGGAATCTTTTGAAGTCACTCTTAATAGATTGTTCAACTTTATTTTTTATATTAAATATTTTATTACATATAAATTATTTTCCAAATGATTAAGATGACACGGGAAACTTCATATCAATTTGATTTTTTTGACATAGAAATTCTATAATAGATTATTTTTTTTTCTCCAATGTCACATGGTTAGGGTTTGAGTTTGGATTCGACAATGATTATGTTCGGTTTGAGTTTGAATTTTTTATGAGGTTCGCCATTAAGTTCATATATATACATTTTCTATATATATATATATATATATATATATATATATATATATATATATATATATATATATATATATAATGAATTAAGATAAAATAGTAAGAAATCCACATTAGCGGACATCAAAAATTCTATCACGGACATGGAAACTGCAAGGATAAATTACAAGCTTGAGTTGTGACATGAGGTTATGAATTTTAATCTATGGAATTGGTCAATGGCTATGAGGCTCGATAAGATTCATCGAATCTCAATTTTTTTTTAAGGTTCACCAAAATTCAAATCTCAAGGTTAAAGTTCGACGGACCTTATAGCATAGTTTGTTGCTGAATTAAGATGAGTATAAATTTAAAGTCAAATAAATAGTTTGTTACAGTAATTAATTTTTTTAAGAAATTTTTTATTTTATATTTATATATTTACACACACACACACACACATATTAGAGATTGTATTTTAGCCTCCTTATTCAGTCCCATAAGCTAAAGATTCAATAAACTCTACAAAAACTCATTTCAATAAATGCTTAACTTTTGTAACAAACGATAAAGTTGGAGCTACAGTTTCATCCAAAATAATCTATGCACTTTTCTCTATTTTGAGCCAAGGTTATTTAGTCCATTAATTAATTTAGTTACTTCCCTTTGTCTTATTCAAATGTGTTTCATTATTAGATTTATAAATTTTTTCATGCATTCAATAATTTCTATCAATTAGTTATTGCATAAGAGAGAGGCACTAAGCATCAAAGTTTCATATTACACTTGTTAAAAAGAGTTATCCGATGCTAGTAAAGATATTTAGCCAATGCTAGTAAAGATATTTATATTAGCAATTGCCCCTAAAGGTGCAAAGATACAACTAAGGATTTTTTGAGAAGATAATCTTGAAAAACAAAATTACTAAATAAAAAAATCTTATTTCTATTAAAATAAAATGATATTGTCAAAATTTTGTAAATATTTTTTGGAAAGTTTAATATTTTCAAATTTAACTTAATTTTAATTATATCTATTGAAATATTATTTAATTATTGATTATTTAAAAAAAAATCTATATCAATACAACAACTATGGAAAAATGTGATTTTCTTTTTTGAAAAATGTGCATTGGATATTTGAATATCTATTCAGTTGTTTTTGGTCCAAAAACAATGCTATTCAACAATATCTTTACATATTTACTTTTGAAAATTTGAAGTATAATTAAATTGTTGCTTTTAAATAATTCATGTGACTTGTGGTCTTAGCATTAATTTAGAGAATTTTTTCTCTCTCTCAAAAATAAATTTCATTTTCTTCTTCTCACAAAGAACAATATTGTTGATCTTGGAAAATATGGTTATGGAAACCACTATCTCCTCAACAAAATTGAATTTGTAATGTATAAGCTCACCATCATAAAATTATTTTCTAGATTCTTAGAAATTGCAGGATGAATTAAGTTGCTCCCGTCTATAATTTTTTTTTTATTAAGTTATATGAAGAATCTGAAAACTTGGCATTAAAATTATGTGACATTTAATGCAATTTGATCTCAAGACTGTGTAACTCTAACTAAACAATATTATTCATTTTTATTTATCCATAAATTATTTTTCATTTTATTTATTTTTGCTAATTTAATTAAGCATTTTTTATGTGAGGGGGTTTTTATTTAATTAAATAAAAGTATATGGTTAAATTTTAAATTTATATTGAATTAAAATAGATAAGCCCACATATTATTATTCTACTAATTTCATTTAAGAAAATAAAGAATCAAAATTAAAAAATAAAAATATTTCAACCACACTCTATGTGACCATCACAAGAGCGAGTCTTCCTGTGGGAATGGCACGATGGTAAGACCATGCAGCCTTACCAAAGCTAGTCGTAAGTGGCTTATGAATATAATTGAGAGAAGGGGCTTGTGCCACCATTTCGGAGCTACCTTCAACTACAATGATTTTGTTTTGGGCATTGAAACGGTGCTTACACGAGATCTTATGATATCACTACTAAATACCAGAACAATTATCAATATCAATTTGGCACGTCGTGAAAACTTAAAGCAAGCAATAGACCAAATTGTCTATAGAAATTTGTTCATGTTGTCAATCTATGGAGAAACTTTGGAAGATTTCATGGTCATGTACTTTTCAAAGGACTTGTACGGAAGGGTGTGAAAGCAAAATGAATTTGTATTTGTTGGAATTTCTGAATAATCATAGGAATTAAAAAAATCTCTGTTTTAAACACAGATATTTAAATAAAAATTGGACAGAGACTGAAGTAAAACACTATTTCATTTAAACAAAACTTTGTTACAAAATGAAGGTCTTCAGAATTGCAATTGTTCTGGATTGTAAAAAAAATGCTTCTATTTGACTGCTACAGATAGAGTGCTTTCTTCAAATTATGTTTTCTGCTCTCTCTCTTCTTTTCTACCTTTTAGAAAAATTACACATAGTCAATTATTTTTTGTCTTTGTATTGCTCTCGGCATATAATATAAAACACACACAGTCACACTTTTATTTTTGCCTTCAAGCTATATATATGCACATTACATGAGTTATATATATATTGTAAATATTTCATATTTACAATATACATGCATATAAAACATTTATTTATCCCTAAGTCTAAAGCTTATCAAAAAAATATACATCGCAACATTAAAAAACATATATATATATATATATATATATATATATATATATATATATATATATATATACACCAAGGTTCTAAAACCTTATTGCAATTACATTTCACGGATTTTAAAAACTTGAAATAAAACTCCTTTTCATATTTTATCGCATTCAATCTTGAGGTGGGTGACTAGACTTCAAAATTTGCGAGAGGGCTGCTATTGGTCCACGCTGGCGGATTCCAAATTGATTTCAAAACGTTTCAATCTTTTATCGCATCCATTTTAGCTCTGGTGACTTCGGCTTCAAATCTTGTGATTGTTGCGTGATTGGTTGTTGGTTGTTGACTTGGCATAGGTGGGTTCCACGCAAGTGACGTGGGGTTTTCAAACTTACATCAAATGGCGCATTAATGAACTGGCTGGTGAGGTTGTTTGATGGTGGGTAGGTGTAGTTTTGAATGCGGAGGTAACATGGAGTTGGAGCCACGGCTTTACACAACAGAGAGAGCTACGGCCACATAAACCAGAAATTGAATTGCAGCCTCATTCAAGCCAGAAATTGATTGCACGTTTGTGTGCTTAACAAAACTGAGAAATTTTACTGTTGTCACTATCCTTCTTGATCAAATCAAACATGAATTTTGTCCTCATTGCCACAGTTGTAGTTATAGTTGGGTTTAAATTTTAACACTCCCCTTAAAACACAACTATTATTCTCTTCCATACCCAGACATTTTCTTAGGTAGTTAAAGCTTTTCTGCCCCAATGGTTTTGTTAATATATCAGAAAACTGCTCTTCAGTTCTGCAATTCTTCAGAACTATTTCTCCATTGCTCACTAGCTCTCTGATGTAGTGATACTTGGCACCAATGTGTTTTTTTCTCTTATGAAACACTGAATTCTTGGATAAAGCTATAGCTGAGCTATTATCACAATAAACTGTTGTGCCTTTTACCTATTCATGACACAAACTTCTCAACATTCTTCTCATCCATACTGCTTTACATGCTATTGCACTAGCTGCCACATACTCTACCTTTGCTGGTCATAAAGCCATAATTGGTTGTTTATTAGAAGTCCATGAAATGGCTCCTGATCCCATATGAAAAACATATCGAGAGGTTATTTTCTTGTCATCTATACTTCCAACCTAATCACTGTCAGTATATCTAATCAATTCAAAATTTTCTGAAGTGGTGTATAAAATTACATACCTCTTTTTTCCTTTCACATACCTAGAAATTCTTTTTGTTTCTTGCCAATGTGCCTCCTTTAGCCTTTACATATATCAGAAAATTAAAGTCACAAAATGCATAATATCTGGCCTAGTTGCAGTCAAACACATAAGGCTACCAACTATGCTCTTATACAAACTTGGATCAAAATCCTTAACCTACAAAAATAATAATCGTATCTCTCCTCATTCAACAACTATGGCCAATAGTTAGCCACATATTAGCTCACCTAGCCTCCTATTTCATTTCGCAAATCCTAAATAAATTGACCCCTACTCTTTATGAAATTCCTCCAAACTGATTGAGCAATTCCCAAGAATTAATCACTGATTGCATGCAACACTTGTACACTCAGAACAAGTCTACTAATGATGTTGCACTACTTTGTCATCTCCACTTCAAATAAGAAAATAAAATTCTCTACATGCACTAGCTATTTTGCGTTGATTAATCAGTTAACTGACAGATCTCTGAGTTAAAGTGTTGTCCCACTACAAAATTGACTTTCAAATTACTCTATCAATAGTTAGAGGTTAGTTCACCGAATACAAATGAAAATAGTTGAATTGGGTTACTAAAAATTGGCAAACACACATTCATAACTGAAACCCAAGCCCTCTAACTCAAATTTAGTAAGCTAACTAAGTGAAAATATCCATGCCACACTAGTTAATTGCCTCCAAGTTGTCTTGTTGATGTGGAAATTCAATTTTAGTCAATTTGACTAAAGCTAAAGTCAAATTGAGACTTTCTTGCTACATTTTTTCAACAAAGACTCCTAATCCAAACAATGTGAAATCTAGTTAAGACTACATATCAAAAAGACCCTTGTATATTGGTTCTTTCCACCACTTTCAATAAAAATAATTTAAAAAATATATAATAAATCATTATTAGATAAAATAGACCATGTAATCTAAGAATCTTAACAAATTTAAAATAGCAATGAAAATAAATTGATTTTAAATTAGAAAGTTAATTTTATACAAAATAAAATCTAAATGATATATTTCAAAAATAAATATAGAAAGGGAAAGAGTTAACTTAAAACACAGAGTATTTCGTGTATAAAGAAAAGTAGTCAACCAATTATGTAAAAAAGAATGTGAATTCATTTAATTTACATATATGTGAACACTCCCAAAACCACTATCAGGAGGTCTACCCAAGCATTAAAAGTTCACTTTTATAACATAACGGATTTTCCTCCACAGCCACGATATTTGGGTCGAAGGCGTAGAGATTCCTAGGCTAGGATGGTAGAGATCTTCTCCATATAAGGAGACACTGTAGAGATTTTTAGACTAGGACTGTAGAGATCTGATCTCCTCCACCTGATGCGTCCTCCCTCCATTCAAAGTATCATGTATCACGTGTGGAATGATCGTGTAGAGATCTCCTCCACCTGAGGCATCCTCCCTCCATTGAAAATATCATGTGTGGAATGATCGTTGTTGTCATTGTTTCCCATACAGTGTTTACACTGAATGTTCTCACAAGGTTCCCCTACACAAGTTCACCATAACCAATCGTTGTCACCAGAATCCCACTGGCATCTTTATAAGGTGATTCAAGACTCTACGACTAAGAACATGAAAACCTGGAACCTCGTGAATCCCTCCAATTCCTGTCATGTTACAGAGAATAGAGGCTATGTTAGTGAAATCATCAGCACAGAGAACAAAGTCTAGAGCGTCGAGGTCCTCCTCCTCGGACAGGTTCTCCTCTACTATTGATTGTGTTGTGATAATGGTAATATCATATCTTTCCCTTAGTTTTTTGTTGTGTTACACATTTTCTGGTGTCCACTGCATATTTGCAATCTATCATCTCTATCTTCACGTCCCTGAATATAAACTGCTCCTTACACCTGTTTCATGTCCCTGAATACGAACTGCTCGAATCCCCATTCAAGCACAAGAATATTATTACATTGAATTTGAAATCCAAAAAGCATAATTGAATATCCATAACTGTTGTTGCCGAGAAAAATTATTGTTGGAAAATTATTACATTGAATTTGAAATCCAAAAAGCATAATCGAATATCGATAACAGTTGTTGCCTAGAAAAAGTATTTTTGGTCGAGCTTCTATGCAGTGTACACTGTTGAATTTTCAAATTCAACTAATGTTGTGCAGGACAGAGAATTTTTCTTTTGTTATTGCTTGCACACAACCAATGCATTTAATTCAGATTTAAACCCTGCAACACCAATTTTTCTTCTTAAAGCTGTAGTTCTGTTTTGGTTTCAAAATCTCATGGTTTGACCACACATCTCTGTTCTCCTGTCTGTGCCATTATCTCCTGCAGCTGCCGCCTTTAAAACTTCCATACTTCCATCACCACAATCCACCAACCACGTCTTTTCGCACCATTCCATTTAATTTGAAACACGTCATGTCATTACAATGGAACCCATGCATCCATGTCTTAATACCCGCAGTCAATCATGAAGTGTTCGCGTTGGTTTGAGCTTCATCACCAGTGCTTTACCCTAACCCCACCATTGCCAACACAACAAACTCGTTGACCAATCAGAGTTTATCATGCAGTTTTGATGCTTACGTCACGGAGCAGTTTTGGTATGTGATAATTTCATCAAATAGAGTTCAGTTTTTGTTTTGAAGTCCAGGGGTCCCACCGTCAACCAATCATATTGCAATGGTGCAGGTATGGACTTTGACGTCAGCAAGGGGAATTGGCACGCGATAAATTATGCAGTGGAGTTTAATTTTGGATTTGACTTGCGCGAAAAAGGTTTAGAAACTTTTGGTTTAAGATTTATTTTTTGTGCAGCAGTCGTATTAAGGTTCAAAACCTTGTTTTGAACATTTCCTTTATATTTATTTTAAATGCCCCGATGTAAGTCTTTTTGACTTTAGTCTTATATATAAATATACAGTTTATATATATATATATATATATATATATATATATATATATATATATTATAACCTTTCAAGTTTATAATATATATATAAGTTCAATAGTTTGTTTTTAATTTGTTTTTAATATGTTGTGTCATATAAAAGGAAATGAACTCGAAGGCTAAAGTGTTGATTGTGTGTGCTATTTGAAAAGCAAGCCCGAAAGGCAAAAATATTGAAGCATTGTGTATTATTTGAAAAGCCAGCAGAGGCTGACTAGCAGTGTGAAGCACTGTGTGTGAAAATTTGTGTTTTGCAAGAGATGGAGAGGAAATTTTGAAGGACTCTGCGTGTGAAGCAGTTCCATTTTTGTAATCCCTCTGCAGTGGAAGAATCTACCTTTGTAATAGGATTTTTATCTTAATGAAATAGTTTGTTTTAAACCATCTTTGTCTCGCAAATTTTAATGAGTTCTCTGTGTTAGAAGGAGAGATTTTGTTCTCTCTGTGTGTTTTAAATCATTCAGAAATTCCAACATGGTATCGGAGCTAGTCTAGGCTCTTTAAAGGATTGTCAAAGAAGCTGAAGGAATGGGTTTGTTGCAGCTTTTGACCAGAAGTGTGAAGGCTCAACAAAGACCAGGTATTTACAAAACAGAGTTTTTTGTTTTGTGTTTAAAAAGTGCAGTCTAGAGAAGTCTTTTAAAATACAAAGTTAGTCTCTTAAGTAGTGAGACGGTTTGTTTAAAAACACAGTCAAGTTTAAAGCATAGTTTAGTATGCTAACCATGGCAGGAGCCAACACAAGCACGAGTATTGGAAATACTCAACTCACACAGTTCAATGGGAAGAACTATGATTATTGGGAAATCACTATGAGAGCCTTGTTTGCCTCTCAAGACTTATGGGATTTTGTTGAATATGGTTTTGAAGAACTAGAAAATGAAAATTCTTTTAATGCCTTAACATAGGCACAGAAGGATTTCTTGAAGAGTAATAGGAAGAAGGACTCAAAATCCCTCTTCTATCTCTATCAAGAAGTGCCTGAAAGTGTGTTTCCAAGGAGAGAAACAGCTAAGAGGTATAAGGATGCATGCGATACCCTCCAGAATTCCGATGAAGGTATGGAGAAGGTGAAGACAACAAAGCTACAATTGCTGAGGAGAGACTTTGAAACTCTTTGTATGAAAGAGTCTGATAACATAAACTCATTATTTGCACAAGTGATTGGGTTGGTTACCCAGATAAGGTCTCATGGAGAGACAGTTGAAGAAAAAAAATAGTGGAGAAAGTGTTGAGGAGATTACCCTCAAGATTTGATGTGATAGTCACAACCATTGAAGAGACAAAGGATCTCTCAAAGTTTACAGTTGATGAGCTACATCCATCATTGATGGCACATGAACAAATATTGGGTAGAACAACAAACTCATATTTGGAGCATGCCTTCAAGACCCAAATCTCCTTTGGAAGAGGAAGAAGTCAAGGGAGAGAAAACTACAGAGGAAAAAGAGGAGGCAGAAGACAAAACAGAGGAGGAAGAAACAGCCCCGCAAATACTCATGAAAAGGGCAGAAACCAAAATCAGAACCAAGGCCAAGGCAGCAACTATCAAGGAGGACAAAATCAAGCACATGGACAAAGGTATGATAAATCCCAAGTCCAATGTCATTACTGTAAGAAGTATGGGAATTATGCCATTGAATGTAGGAAGAAACAAAGTGACATGGGTAATAGACCCAGTGCTAAATTTACTAAGGAAAATATCAGTCAAGAAAAGTTGTTTTTAGCATGTAATATGGCTTAAGAAAAGAATGAGGATATATGGTTTCTAGATTATGGATGTAGCAACCATATGACTAGAAACATTTCCATGTTTTCCATGTTAGATGAAAATGTAAAGTCTCAAGTAAAATTGGGGACAGACAGTAAGGTCTCTGTCATGGGAAAAGGCATAGTAAGTGTTTTGATAAAGAAAGGAGAAAGAAGATCCATATCAGATGTATACTATGTCCCTGGTATGAAGTGTAACCTCTTGAGCATTGGACAACTCATTCAAAAGGGGTACAATGTTTTCTTTGAAGATGATGTATGCACCATCATGGATAAACCACCAAGCAAGCAATGCATTGCACAAGTGAAGATGACAAAGAACATAATGTTCCCTCTCAAGATGAGAGAAGATTTGAGGAAAGGAGTTGAAATGGAAGCAGTGACATAAGAGACATTACTAAGAGAAGCAAAAGATGAAAACTGGCTATGGCATTTGAGATTTGGACATCTCAACTTTGGAGGTCTGAACTTGTTGCATAGAAAATGAATGGTAAAGGGATTACCATTGATTGAGAAACTAGACAGCCTATAAGAAGGTTGCATCTTGGCAAACAACACAGAGAAAGCTTTCCATCAGGAAAGAGCATAAGGGAAAAGTCACCCTTAGAAATTTTCCATTCAAATTTGTGTGGACCAATGCAAACACCATCACTAGCAAGTAGCCACTATATGCTGACTTTTATTGATGATTACATAAGAAAAAAATGGGTGTATTTCTTGAAATATAAAAGTGAAGTGTTTGAGAAATTCTGCCACTTAAAGGTTCTTGTAGAGAAAAAAAGTGGACAACATATTAAGGTCTTAAGGAAAAACAAAGGAGGACAATATATCTCAAAAGAAATTCTGCTTTTTTGCAGAGAAAATGGCATACATAAGCAGTTTACAGCAAGGTATACACCGCAGTGAAATGGATTTGTTGAAAGGAAAAATAGGACCATCATGGACATGGTAAGAAGTATGTTGAAGGAAAAACATTTTCCAAATGAATATTGGGTTGAAGATGTACATTGTGCAGCATACATCTTGAATAGATGCCCAACCAAATTTGTAATGAACAGAGTTCCTAAATAAGTATGGAGTGGCATAAAACAAGGTGTCACCCACATGAGAGTTTTTGGTTTTGTGTCTTATGCACACATTCCAGATCAGCTAAGGAAGAAGTTGGATAGTAAGGGGGAGAAGTGCATATTTATTGGATACAGTGAAGAACCCAAGGCATACAGGTTGTATAACCCATCCACCAAGAATTTTGTTATAAGCAGAGATGTGCAGTTCATTGAGGAAGAAGCTTGGGATGGAAGCATTGAGAAAACAATGAATGTTAAAAGTTGTTTGTGTCATGATGATAATGAGGAAGAAATGGCTGAAATAAATCCCTCATTAGCAGCACCACCTCCACCAACACAAGGACAACAAGGGACACCACAAGCAGGTATGAGAACACCCTTCAGAAGTGATAATAGTGCTTCTCCAAGCATACCACGAGGAGTAGATTTGAGTGCTTCTACAAGCACAAGTTCAGCAAGTGAAAGAGGAACCATATTCAGAAGTTTGAATGAAATATAAGAGGCAAAAAATGAAGGTATGAACTCTTTATTTGCATTGTATTGTCATGTAAATGATCCTATTCATTTTGAAGAAGCTATAAAAGACAAGAAATTGATAGATTCTATGGATGAAGAAATGAATGCAATAGAGAAGAACAAAACATGGGAATTGGTTGATCTCCCAAAAGGAAAATAAGTGATTGGAGTAAAATGGATCTACAAGACCAAAAGTAATGCTGAAGGTAATATTGAAAGGCATAAGGCTAGACTTGTTGTCAAAGGCTACAAGCAACAAGGAAGAGATTATGAGGAACCTTTTGCACCAGTTGCAAGAATGGAAATAGTAAGAGCAGTTCTGTCCATAGCTTTACAACACAAGTGGAAAGTTTACCAAATGGATGTGAAATCAACATTCCTAAATGGAGTATTGATGGAAGAGGTTTATGTTGAACAACCTTTGGGTTATGAGAAAGAAGTCCAAGAGCACAAAGTTTGCAGATTGAAGAAAGCTATATATGGGTTGAAACAAGCACCAAGAGCACGGTACTGTAGGATAAATTCCTATCTACTGGAAAATGGGTTTGAAAAATGTGAAGGAGAACCCACATTATACATCAAAGATAAAGATGGTAAGATGTTGATTGTTGTTTTGTATGTTGATAATGTTATCTTTATAGGTAATGATGCTTACCTCATTGAGAATTTTAAATCAGTCATGAAGGATGAATTTGAGATGACTAATATGGGATTTCTGAAATACTTCTTAGGAATAGAATTAGAGAAAAATGAAAATAAGATTTTTATATCTCAAGCTAAATATTTAAATGAAGCTTTGGAAAGATTTAACATGCAGGATTGCAAGGCAGAAATTACTCCTACAATGATGGGATTGAAGTTAAGAAGAGAACACAGCAGCAAGGATTTTGATCCAAGTTTGTACAAGAGCATATTTGGCAGCCTTATGTATTTGAATGCAACTAGGTCGGATATTATGCATGTTGTGAGTTTAATTTCAAGATTTATGGAAAGGCTAAAGGAGGCACATTGGAAAGCAACAAAAATAATTCTGAGGTATGTGAAAGGAACAAAGAGGTATAGAAATTTTAATACCACTTCAAAAAATTATGAATTGATTGGATATACTGATAGTGATTGGGCTGGAAGTATAGATGACCAGAAAAGCACCTCTGGTTATGTTTTTCATATGGGTTCAAGAGCCATTTCATGGGCTTCTAAGAAAAAACTAATTGTGGCTTTATCAAAAACAGAGGTAGAGTATGTGGCAGCTACCGCAACAACATGTCAAGCAGTTTGGATGAGAAGAATGTTGAGGAGTTTGTGTCATGAACAGGTAAAAGGAACAACAATTTATTGTGATAATAGCTCAGCTATAGCATTGTCAAAGAATTCAATGTTTCATAAGAGAACGAAACACATTGATGCCAAGTATCGCTACATCAGGGAGCTAGTGAACAATGGTGGTGTTACATTGCGAACGGAAGGAAAATTTCTTGGAACATTTTAACAAATCCATTGGGGAAAAATAATTTTAATTATCTGAGGAAGTGTTTGGGTATGGAAGAAAACCCAGCAGTTGAATTTAAGGGGGAGTGTAGAATTTTTAAATTCAACTACTGTTGTTCAAAATGATAGAGAATTTTTCTTGTGTTCTTGCTTGCACACAACCAATGCATTTAGTTCCGATTTAAACCCTGCAATACCAATTTTTCTTCTTAAAGCCGTAACTCTGTCTTGATTTGGAAATCTCGTGGTTTGACCATGCATCAATCCACATTCTCATGCAACGTCAATATCTCCTACAGCGCACCTTTAAAACCTCCATACCTCCATCACCACATTCCACCAACCACGTCTTCTCGCATCGTTCCATTTAATTTGAAACACGCCATGTCATTACAGTGGAGCCCATGCATCCACGTCTTAATACCCGCAGCCAATCATGAAGTGTTTGTGTTGGTTTGAGCTTCGTCACCATTTTTTTACCCTGACCCCACCACCGCCAACATAACAAACCCATGGACCAATCAGAGTTGATCGCGCAGTTTTGATGCTTACGTCACGGAGCAATTTTGGTATGCGATAAATTATGCAGTGGAGTTTAATTCCGGATTTGAGTTCTACAACAAAGGTTTAGAAACTTTGGTTTAAGGTTTATTTTTTGTGCGTTAGTCATATTAAGGTTCAAAACCTTGTTTTAAACATTTCCTTTATATTTATTTTAAGTGTTGCGATATGCGATCTTTTTTAGTTGTACTTATATATATATATATATATATATATATATATATATATATATATATATATATATAGATTATAAAATTTCAAGTTTATAATATATATATATATATATATATAAGTTCAATAGTTTTTTTTTCATTTTTTTTAACACGTTGCGTCATAAAAAAGGAAATGAGCCTAAAGGCTAAAGTGTTGATGTGTGTGCTATTTGAAAATCAAGCCCGAAGGAAAAAATATTGAAGCACTATGTATTATTTGAAAATCCAGTAGAGGCTGACCAGCAGTGTGAAGCACTGTTTGTGAAAATTTGTGTTTTGCAAGAGACAAAGAGGAAATTTTTAAGGACAATGCATGTGAAGCAGTTCCATTTATGTAATCCTTCTACAATGGAAGAATCTATCTTTGTAATAGTATTTTTATCTTAATGAAATAGTTTATTTTAAACCATCTCTGTCAAGCAAATTTTAATGAGTTCTTTGTGTTAGAAGGAGAGGTTTTGTTCTCTCTGTGTGTTCGAAATCATTCAAAAATGAAACGAAAAAAAAATAATCGAATGTTTACTTCAAATTAATTGGAACCATAATAGTTGTTACCTGGAGAAAGCATTGTTAATTGAGTTGTTGTGTAGTTTATTCAAGGCATTGAATATTTCTTAGTGGTGAAGTGTTGAAGGAGCCACAAAGCTCCTTCAACACATATTTCAATGTTTTCATATGGGGAATATACAAATATTCATTAGCATCGAAGTAGAAAGTCCAATTCACCATGGATTTATACCTATGAAAATAGTTGTTCACAATAGGAAATGGATTACGGTAATACCTGTCATATTGTTCTTGCTCAGTTACATTCTACAATGTCACTTCACTCTCCCTAATATATGGCTTCAACACCTTTCTAAATTGGGGATGCACTCCACCTGCATCACGGAAAAAAAAAGTGCGACCTAGGCCCAAATAATTTGGCATATCATTGCGGAGCCTTGCTGTAAGTGGAGGCATTGTAAATACCATTTTATTCTATGAGAGCAATGATCCTCTCTGGTTTCCCAAACTTGTGGCCATCGCATGTGTGAATAATGAGGTATCCACCATTACCATCAGTTTCCGAGTACTTCTGTAGTTACATTTATTTTTTGTTCATTCATAATCCATAACTGAGCACCAACGATTGTTTTCCTTGGTTGAATTATTTCCCAGTTTACTACTAGCCTTGTCATTATATTGGGTAAACATGCTTTGTGAGTGAGTTCAATATAAAAAAGAGATTGGAAATAAATGACATCACCATAAGATTAAAATAAATGTTTCTAATTTCCTAAGTTTTTAAGGTGTTCGTGGATCGTTCACAGTTGAGAGATTATTTGTAGTCATTTCCCATGTGAACAAAAAAGGGTTGAGATTACATGCCACTTGTAATAGATGAAGAAGGACATGGTTATCCTGTACATATGTCTTGAGAGCAACAGACTCATCATCGGCTTTGGGAATGAAAAATGGTCAGATTAGGAAAATTATGGTGGTTCCAAAATGTCATGGGGAACTATTCAAATTTACTAGAAAGATTACAAAAGTAGCCAACCACCAACATATAATATGTTGTCAAGCATGACTTAGAACAATTGAGAAAACACATGTCTCCGTGCATCTGTGCACTTTATAAGGGTTGAGAGCTGATTTAATATGTTGTCAAGCTTCAATTATCTAAAATGATAGTAACATGTAAATAAAGGAGGATGATCATTAAACCTACCAATGTTTTTCATTCATAACATGTTTCATCCAAAGAAAAAAAATCTCTTTTGCAGACAAAAATACTAAAAATACTAGTTGATATGTAGCTTAATATTTCTTAATCTTTATAGTAGATTTACTTTATTTTGATCAACTATTACCAATTCTAAAATTGACAACAACCATATTGGAAAGCTTTATCATTTTTTCTACGGTCATATATATCCATCATATTTAGTACATAATTTTAAGTTTCTTATCAAGTTCAAAGGGATCACCTTACTAAAATGATTATAATATCTGCATAAAGGAGAATGATGACTATCACTACCAATGTTTCCAAAAGTCCTCTTAACTTCTCAATATAATTAACAAAATTAGTAAGTGATACAGGGTCCAACCTTTCTCTATCCCTAGATCTCACTTGATTTCATTTTATCAACTCTAATTATTAAAATTGGTATGATCTTATTATAAAGTATTTTATTCCTATGGGTAATATACCTTGTGGGAAACCTAAGGAACCTATCTTCATAGCACAACGTCAAGTATATACTCATGAATATATCATATATAGTTCATCAACGAGAAAATAATTAAATGTAAATATGCCATGAAGTTGGATTTAAACCCAAAACCACTCTTGTTATCACAATTAATTAATTGACCAATTGACCTTGTAAGGTGTTGTAACTTGTTATTGAGGAAACTATTAATCTTAAAGGAATAGCAAAAAATTTGAGGATCTCTCAACATTTTTTCTAATAAGTATGTTAATAAATTTAAAGTAAACGAACTAATAGAGGATAGTATCCTTGTTGATTGAGAAAACCTTGATAATAATCTTTAGAACTGTTAAATGGTAAAATATTTATAACAATTAAATGGTTTGATAATTGTTAGTGTAATTAAATGATTCAAAATAAAACAATAACCTTGAAAATTAAACTATTCATTCACTCTCTTGCTACTACTTTTTGGGGTAATATTTGATGCATGTGCACAAGTCAAGCACTTGGATGGTTACATGATGATGTTGGGAGAAATTTTTCAGTACGTTGTAAAGAAATTGTTAATATTTACATTAGGAAGTGAGTTTTTACTTTTAGAATAAGTTTGAGAAGCTATTTTCTAATGTAAATTTTAGTTTTCAATTTGCCTTATTTTGTGGAGAAGGGGAAACGATTCACCCTTTGGGACTCTTAGTTGTCATGATCATTTTATTTTAGGAAACAATAAGAAAATAGTGTCCGAGAAGAAGAGGTGAGGAGAGGAGAAGCTTTTGAGTGAGGAAACGAGAGAGGGAGAGAAGAGAAGAAATCATTTTTTTTTTCTGTGCAACCATAATCCTAAGTTTGCAGACCAGTTTGTACTTTCAAATGTGTGTGAACTACAAGGTATTTCTCTCTGTGAATGGCGTAAGAGAACATAATTTTGGATTGTAGGTTGTGTGTTTGCTAAATGGTTTAAGATTGAATCAAAATCTTGTGATTAACCAAATTGATTTCATCTTGTGACTGGTGATTCTATTTTTGTACATTTTTTCATTTAAATACTGGCCATTTTGAGAAACTATAGCTTTTTATACATATTTACATTAAAAAAACTAAACAATGCGGCATCAATCATTGTGATAATCTATTTTTCTTTTAGGATTCTTGTTGTATCAATCTTAAAGAATGTAGAAGGGATGTGTTGTTGTGTTTTAGAATAAAAATTCCCTAGTATTTAGAGGGATTTGAGTGTTGTTATAGAGACATGGTACCGTGTTTGGAGTTCTGAAAAAAGCAAAGAAAAAACCCTCTTAGAATGATTTTTGATTGGAAATTTTTTTATGGTAATCCTCACGAAGAAAGGCACGTGAAATAGTTCACTATGTCAAGGAACAGGCAAGGGATACCGAGACATGATTTGGAAGAGTGATTCGATTCATCTTCCCAAAAATAAAATACAAAATTTCAATGACAGCTGTGAAATTATTTCGTAGCGAACACCAGTACAAAATTATTTTATACCGATTGGATAGTGAATTAGAAACAGATGTTGTGGAATTATTTCGTAGTGACTGATAGTAAAAAAAAAAATTGTAGGACTATGTTTCGACTGAAGTTACCTTCTGGCTTGTTTCTGTGTTGCCCAGTTGTGCGTGTATTTTTATTTTTGGAATTGAATGTGATAAAGGTTCGAGTCTATCTTTATATGAGTTTAAACATGAAGGATTAAAACATAGGGAAAACTGCTTAAATGAGTGTTTCAAAACGTTATAGTGCATACATTGTTTGTTAAGTCGAAGTGCATGTAATTGGATTTATGAAATATGGTGAGATTCGTGAGGGAGGGTGCGAGAAAAATCTCTCATGGAATTTATCATAATAAATTCATATTATTATATTAAATGCAAATTTTAAATGATTCATGAAATATTGTTGAATTAGATATAAATATGGAGCTATGTGCGGAGTAGATTGGAGATATTGGCATCAGGGTGAATTGGCTGCCATCAAGTGGTATCAGAGCCAAAAATCTCTTTGGTGATGAGATTAGAATAACTTAGAAAGCAAGTAAAGTTTTAGAGATGAAATTTAGGGCATGGAGTAGAATTAGATCAAATAAATTTGATTGAGTGATTAGAGAATGAAAATATGAAAGAAAGGAAGCCATTTAAGTTTAGAGTTCACAACAAAAGCATGGAGTAGAATCATATTTGAAAATATGATTGAAGCAACATATTTTGTTTTAATTTTGAATGAAATTGAATATCGATGATTGCATGATGAAAATGTGAAGAAGAAAATGTACGGAAGAAAATCTACTTTGGGTGGAAGTAGATCATATTTGTTTCGAATAAAAGAGAAAATTATGAGTGAAGGACATTAGTAGACTCTAACATTGAAGAAAAATCCAACAGAGAAGCTACAATAGTAACATATGTTCAAACAAATATTTATATGATGAGTTGACAATTGCAACCAAGAACATAGAAAGTTCTTGATGATGATGGTAAGGAACCTTGCAATGTAGAAGGAGGATAAGAAAATTTCTTAGAGGAAGAAGGTGAGTAAATTTCATGCAGAAGCCATCAGAGAAGAGAGTGTTTTGATGAGGATTCCAGAGGAAGGAGTGAGAAAAAATACAACGAGAATAACAGATAGGGATGAGCTTAGTATGGTATTTATAAATAGGTTGTTGGAGTCAGCTTGTGTGCAGTTCACAGTGAGCAGGGAGAACCTAATAGAATAAGGAGATTTGTGACTACTTAGAGTCATACAAAAGGTTCAAAGAGAATCCATTGTATATCATGTCAGGAAAAAATTGATAGAGACGTAGCTGAAATTAAATTACATCTAGAGACGATGAAAGGATTGCTACAGAAAGATGATGAAAATCAGGATTACAGATGGAGTCTCCAAAAGAGTGAAATGGAATTTATTGCTGGTGAAGCTAAGACAAAGATAAAATTCTTAATTGATGGAGAAAATTAAGGAGACTTAACATAAAATAAATGCTCAGTTGGAGGAAAACATAAAAGCATTTTAGTTACAGCAAGGGACAATTGTTGAAGAAAAACTTCATTGTGAAATTAAAAAAGGAGTAAACCTTAAATATAGAGAGAAAAATAATGCTAAAAGGAGACTAACCAAGAGTCTCATGGGCCATTTAGAAACTTAAGATTAGCATGCATAAATTTTTCATGAGAGACTAGTTGAGAGTCTCACAAAGAATGTGGACAATAATCATATGATGGTCGAGATGTTAATGGAGGATACATGCCATGATGAAATATTTTAGAAAATGGTATATGAATGCGGGAGTTGTTCTAGATGAAGGAAAAAACATTGACTTTGTTTTGTATAGAGAGCAGAAAAAGTCACTAAATATAGTTATATAGGTTGGAAGGAAGACAAAGGATAGTTGAGAAGAAGGCTATGTGCCATGGGAAAATGTAGCCATGCAAGAACAACATCCTAAGGTTGATGAAAAAATGTGTGTGGATATTAATGAGGAACTTGTTAAGGTGGATGAAGAAGATGAATATTTGATGGGCAGTTTGAAAATTTTAGTGGCACATGAGGAAGATATCTTTGAAGCAATAAGGGAGACTTCAGAGTGTCGTGTTTTTAAAACAAACAATTTTTTTTTGTATGTATATGTGTAGGAAACAATAAAATGACTTGGAAAAAATTCAATTAATGAAGTACAAGAACCATTGGGAGAGGACCTACAAGATTGAAAAGGAGTAAGCATGGAAAACATTGTAGTTGAATTGAATTTTTTAGAAAATTAGTTGAACAATCCAAGGATATAGAGTAGGGTGAATTTCAACAACCCAAGAGATGATAAGGATGAGTTTCCCACGAAGAAAATGCAACAATAATGAGATAAAAATGATGATAAGTTCAAGTATAAAATGTAGAAAGTGGTGAAAGCAGTTCCAAGCAATTGTTATCTTAATGTGTCAGTAATATAGGTGGCTTTTGGCACACTTAGAGGTCAAAGAGGACTTACAATAGCTCAAAATTCAAAGTCGTCATATTTCTCTCAAACTAGGACCAAATCGAAGTGCTTGCCGCCCTGATTCCAACGGTTCGAATGTAACTCCAATATGAGCTCGTATGAAGGAGACAAAGCTGATCAAAGTGGGCAGTGGGCCAAGTTTAATGGTTCTACAAATTGACTGACAACAGGGCATGAAACCCGCCTCTCGAGAAAGATTAAATCTATGGGATGAGTAATTTTTCTAATGACCACTAATTTCGGCCAGATGACAAAATTTTTTTATATATATAAAGGTTGGGTTGCTCACCTGTCATCCTTACCAAACCCCAAACCACATACCATATATAAATGGTGGCGGGTGGTCAAACCCCACCAAAATTGGAACCCTAACGTTCATAACAACTATATAATATATATATGGGGTCGGGGTCAAGCTCACAGGGAACCTCACCCCTGGCCCACGACCCACACCAAAATGGTGCGAAAACAATGGCACGAGACCTGCAAGAATCAAACCCGCCCAGCCATGTGGCCAACTCGCACCATAGGTAGTCCTATCATAAACCAAATCACCATTATCCATAAGCTATAACCCACTAACGATGCCAACACTTAACAAAAAAAACGTCATTTAAAAATACATAACCATGTGCCATTCTATAACCATGCTCCAAAATTTGTTTAACCACTAATTAAAATAACCACACACCATGCTATTTGGGGGTCGGTGGAGTTGGAACCCTGACCACCCAGGACATAAACTTGGCACTCTTGCCAATTAAGAAAAACTGCTACACGTTGTTTACTCCGCCTGAAATTTTTAGATAAACTCACATTGACGAAAGGGGAAGGCAGAGTGGAGTGGAATGTGGACCAACAAAACTGTGGAACTGCGAGCGATGGAACCTTGCCTAGGCACAGAAGGTGTGGAACCCTGAACATGGAAAATTTTCCCCAGGAGGTAAAATTTCACTTTGTCATAATGATATCAAGTTTATAGTCATATTTCATAGAATTTCGCAGGGAGTGTGATGGTGAAGTCAGATTCTCCATCTGAGCAACAAATTTGTAGGCACCTCAACACGAGAAATCTTTGAAGGTGTTAGTGTCAGCCTTTGCAGTCTTCCTTCAGTGATCAAACATGCTCTTACAAGGTGATTTTAAGGTGTCAAGGTCAAATTTTGTCATTTCAAAGACTCTTCAAGCAAAATTTGGTCACTAGGCATTAGGTCTAGGGTTTTCTTTTACTCCTGTCAAAGTTGTCCAAATGTTGGTCCATGTCACCATTCAGCTGAGTGTACCATCATTCATATGGTTTTCATCATCATGTCAAGTTCCATTGGGTCATTTTACAGTTTGTTCATGCTTCAGTTGTGCCTTGGTAAGGTGCATTTCCCTCTCCTAGGGTTTTGAAGGTAATTTCTCTTGGATGGTCAAATCATTAGAAAAAATTGTATCCTTATATTCATACACCTTCCCCTATCCTTCATTTACCTTATTAAACACTTCCCATCACTGAGACCTCCCAAGTTCCTCATTTTCGCACAAACCCTAGTTTCTTGCTACAACTTGGTAATTTTCAAGGCTAGGCCTGTGTTTTTCCCTTTTGGACCCCTTCCCCTCACTCAATTTATGAGATTCCACTTTCCCCTACTTCCTAACATCCCTCCCTACTTCCCAAAATTTTCTCAAGAATTTAGAAGCCCCTTATCCCCTTCATTTCTCTTCATTTCGACAAATCCCTTATTCCGCACATCGGGATAAATTTCACTCAAATAATGTTTCTGAGCAATAAAAGATGAAATTTGGAAAACTGAGAGAGGTTGTTCTCCAAAATAGGTCAAGGAAGAAAAACCTCCTTCACTTTTTACACAGGTGTCATGGTTTTAGAGAAATGTAAAAAATACCTTTGCCTCAGGAGAATTGAATGCACCTCTGAATTGACCTTGGGAAAATCAATATTTCTCCTAGCGTGGTTGGCCAAATGACTTTCTTGATGATTCAAATGATAGATATACACAAATATATTTCCAATGAGCTATCATGAGCTCAATTTGGAGTTGAGGAAGACCTTTAAAAGTTGACTGCAACAGCACTCTGCCTTGAGGCAGCCTCATTCTGCTCATTTTGACAAGTTTTGGAAGATTTGATTTCTGACAAGGCAAATGAACTCCAAATTGAAAAATTATACTTGGGTTGAAAATTAGACTCAAAGAGATTTCCAACGAGCTATCATGCGCCCAATTTGGACATCGAGAAGGCCTCCAAAAGCCTCCTGAAAAATGCACTTTTTATGGCGCGGCGCATTGGGAGAAGGCGCGGCACACATGGTGTGTGTGGCACATAGAACAATTTTCTGCAGTGTAAAATTACACTGGAGCGGCGCATCTAGCCTGCACTGCGCGTTGGGCTGGGGCGCGGCGCACAGAGCCTCCAAGTTGATTTTCACTGTTTTTCCTCAAAAATTCAAAACAACTCAATCCCCTATGCTCCGTTGATCGGATCTTATAAGTTGCCTTTGATCGGTGTTTGGAGTTGTTTTAAGATTGGTTATAAGAATTTGAGTGGTGAAAACATATACCCTATCATTTGGTGAAAAATTGCTCTTTAGGGTTGTGTATTGGTGTTTTAAAACAACTTTAGTGCTAAAGACTTCTTTTTCCCCTCCACCTTGTTCATTCCTTTCCTCTTCACTATAACACTATCACCCATATCCCTTCCCTAATTCCCTTATAAAATTACTCATATCACTTATTCCTAAAATCTCATTATCCTATCCCTAAACCTTACCATCTCCCGTGTCATTTACAAAAATCCTCAAATCCCATATCTCAAACATATTAAGTGGTTGTCCTACATTTTAAATTCACTTGACTGAACCACTATACCCACTGTCCCTTTTTCCCACAGTCCACTATACTCCTATTTATCACAATCCTTTCCCATTTGGCATATTTTGATAATTGAAACAAAAGGCACCAAATTATCATTTCATACAAATCAACATACACTTGGAAATTAGAGACAAAGGTATCAATTTCTCATTTTCAACAAGATAAAAATATCATTGGCATAAACTTTCAACACCATGACGAACACCGACGCATCATATAACCGAGACAGTGATTCCGCCACTGAACTGCATGCACCAGGAGGACACTGAGGAGGTGGAAAAGGCCTGATCCACTCCGAATCTTGGCCAAAGCTTCCTTGGCTGAACATGAGATATGATGGGAGACCTTCACTCCGAATTTCAGCAAATTTGGAGTAAATTTTTTCAGTTTTGAAATTTTGGTTGCAAAACAGGTTTTTCTGCCCAACGCGTTGCGCCACCCGACGCGCGCTTATGATTGGGACATCTTCTGGAGGAAAATTTGATATTTTTGGGTTTTTTATGATAAATTATGCATGCTCAGGAATGGCTGAAATATTTCATGAAGTTCTGGGTGGTCTTAAAGGTCAAAAACACTCCAAAAATGGCCTTTCTGCCACTTTTTGCACCAGTAGGAACCAGTCTTGGGAGATTGCATTTTTGGAGGGGAAAATGAACTCCAAATTGAAAAATTCCACTTGGGGTTGATAGTAGACAGATAGGGATTTCCAACGAGCTATCATGAGCTCAATTTGGACTTCAGGAAGTGCCCCAAAAATAGGCTCAAAGTGGCACAACGCATTGAGTTTTTGGGCGGGCGCATAGAGAAATTTGGCCTCATTTTGACTTTTCAGCTCAGAATTTCACCCAGTTTTGACTAGTTTTACTTTTTGATGTAACTATTGATCTATCTTGATGTAACTTGATGACTATGATGTAATTTTGGCTCATATTTAGTTGTTCTAGAGGATTCATTCACTAAAAAGTGAAAATTTAATGAATGAATCAGTTTCCTTCCTTATAGAGGCAAGTTGTTCGGCTGCCTAGATTTCAGTTCCATGTTTAGAATTGGTTGAAACAGCTCCTAGAAGGATGAGCTCGACCCCTAGAGGCATGGGAAGGGGTTAAGATGTTCTATATGATGTATTTTCTCAATCATTTTCAGAGGTTGGACAGGTTGGACTCTTGGGAATAGTTTGGCACCTAATTGTATATTCATTTCAGATTTTTGGCAAAGGAAAGACCAGGGTTTTGCAGCACTTGTTGGGATTGTTGTGGCTCTGAGTTTTGATGATGTTTTTCTCCATGTATCTGTAAGTTTCATTGATGTTTATGTATGCCATTTCCCTTCTCTTTGCTTCTGAATTAAACAAATGAGTAACTAAGGTAGAAATCATTATTTTGCTGGTGCTCTACCTTAAACTTTTGTTTAGTTTCTTATTTTTTCGTCAGTTTGAAGAGGATCCTTGCTCCCTCTTTCCCTATTCAACTTCTCAGCAGTCTTTTCTATCCATTCATTGGATCTAAGACATCAAAGCCATTGCCTTCCCTGCCCCAACTTGAACTCTGCAAGAATTGGCCTCATCCCCAAGCCCAAAAATTGTCTTTCCCCTTTTTCCAACAAAATCCCAAAAAATCAAAAATCAAACCCTCCTATTTGTTTATATAGCCTAATATCAATTGTTGTTTTAGTCATATCAAGCCCCTTTGAATATTTTCATTGAGATTGACCCGGAGAGAGCCCTCTCCTGTCCTCGTAGGGCTAGCTACGAGGCTGAGCGTGGTTTGGTGTTACCTTGACTCCCGCCTTCCTTCAGCCTAAGGTGGATTTAGGAAATAACATAAGGATCATGGGGAATCTAAAATATTCTCAAAGGACCATATTTTGACGGTGTCAGAATTGAACGATTTTGAAGTTGATTTTACACTACTCGACACCGGGAATTCAATGGTGCATTCAGATTCAATAGCTGAACATTCTATTTTTCGTCCATCTTCAAAAGTGGAGGTACATGAAGAAACCATGTTATATTTCGGTTTATTATCGCTGAGATGATGTATTATTCTTGAGATCTCTATTTAACATGATGTTGAGGGATGCTTGTTATCACATCATTATGACATTGTGATATTTTTTGCCACATTATTATGATATTTTATTAGCTTGGCATGCTAAAGGGAAGCTCCTTTTTTAGTGAGAGTTCCTCTAGGGAGAACGTTTCATGAAGAGACAAGCCACTATGTTTGAGGGTGTATGTCCTTGTTATTAAAAAGAATATTCCATGCACATAATCATCATTTCCAACATTATATGAAGTGGCCTCCACCATATTGACACATCACCATCATCCCATGGCAGTGCACATTGTAGAGGAAGAGCTGAGGAAATCTCTCATCGCCATAATTGCACCAGAGGCAGCCAGACATTATTGAAACCATCAAGGAAAGAGAATGATGGGAATACATCACCATCATCACATGTCAGTGCACATTGCATAGGAAGCACTGAGGCAAGCTCTCATTGCCATAATTGCACCAGAGACAACCATACATTGTTGAAACCGTCAAGGAAAGAGAATTATGAGGGCACTTCACCATCATCTCATGACAGTACAAATTGCAGAGGAAGAGCTGAGGCAAGCTCTCATCACCATAATTGCACGAGAGAGAGTCTGGAAAGGTATAACAAGTCTCAGTATTCTAGTTTTCAGTCTAATTAAAAGAATGTTTCTAATAATGAACATAAATCATGGCATCGAAAAACATGTATTTTTTGTTGTTTATATAACCATGTGTTTTTTGAGTGTTGGAAGAGAATGGAAACACGAAAGAGGATGAGGCGTGAACGACCTTCTCCATATCAGGAAAAGAAGCATGTTAAGTAGGTCTCGAGGAAGAATAATTTTTGCAATCATTGCAACATAGGTGGTCATCAAAGAGCCACATGTTGGAGGAATTAGGGAAATTTTGAGGTCTAAAATGGGCCTCCTAAGGAAATTATAAAATAATAGTGGAAATAATAAAATAATATTATATTACATCATCAAATTTTAAAGGTAAAAAATAAAAAATACTTTTTCAGCTCATATTTTGAACTTATCTCCTCGTGGGTTTACTCAAATTTCGAGTGGGAACACTCGTTGGATGAAAAAATTGATTCCTCATCCAAGGAGTACCCATGTTGCATACTTTCGATGGACCCTGCTACACGAAAAATGAAAAATATATGAAAAATCAGATTGCAATCACATTTTTCATGTATTTCTCATTTTTCGTGTAATAGGGTCCATCAAAAGTATGCAACATGGGTGCTCCTTGGATGTGGAATTAAAATTTTCATCCAACAAGTACTCCCGCTCGAAATTTGAGTAAAATATTATGAAGATAAGTACAAAATAGAAGTTTAAAAAGTATTTTTATTATTTTATTATTTTTTACCCCAAAAATGGTGAATCATCCCCCATGGTTGAAATCATCATCTTGAATCCTATTAGTTCTTATAAAGTTTATTTTGGTTGTACATTTTTCTTAAGAGTCCCATTTTAGACATCAAAAGTTCTCTAACGCTCCATCGAGAGCAGTGTCTTAAGGACAAGGCATCTGTACATGAACTAGTTTAAACAGTTGTTCAACAAGTGAATCTATCACAGGAAAATAACCCATTCACTTTGATAGGTGAGAGATGGTTTTTCTGTATGTGTTTTCTTTTCATAGAATTATTTTTGTAAATCATGCATTGAAACATAACTTTAAAAGTGATGATGTGTTTTCCATCACTTGTTCAGCAATGATGATATTTTGGCCTTGTATTTGATAGTTGGGGTATTGGCCCATTTTGATGTAAACTTGACCACAAATTATGTGTTACAAACTTGTGGCAAGTATGGGATGCTTGGGTTATGGTTGGTCATGTGATTGAGCATGTAATTTGCAAAATATTGTACTACAGGTTTGTAGAGGATGCAGGTGTGACCTCATCACTTATAGCTCCGAAGAAAAAAGGTGAAGGAGAAGGAAGGGTGACCTGTTAGGATACTTGTGGTGCAAACAATGTGCAAAACACTTGAAGATTATGTTCATGCTTTTGGAGGACCAAAAGCTCCTCAGTGAGGAGGAATGATCTAGGTGGCTCCACACACACTCAGAGGTCCAAAAGGGCTTACAAAACTCAAAACTAAAAGTGGTCAGATTGCTCTTGAACTAGGACCAGATCGAAGCGTTCGACACCTTGATTCCAATGGTGTGAATGACACTTTAATCCAATCTAGTATGCAGGTGATATACTTTGTCAAATTTTTGGTAAAAGTGGGCAGTGGGCAAGGTTTAATGGTTCTACAAATTGGTCGACACCAGGGCATGAAACCTAGCTCCCAAGAACGGGTGAATTTGTGAGAAGATTTAATTTGTATAATGACCCCTAGTTTCAACCAAACGAAAAAAAATGCTATATTATGAAAAAATAAAATAAAAATATAAAATGGTTTGGTTGGTGGGCCTCCACCCCCACCAACCCCCAAACCACATACCATATATATAAATGGGGGTCGGTGGTCAAACCCTGCCACCGCTGGAACCCTAACGATCATAAACACCATATAATATATATATAGGGGTCAGGGTCCAATTGACCGTGAACCCCGCCCCGTGACCCATTGCCCACACCACAATAGTGCGACAAGAATGGCGAGAGATCGGCGGGGATCAAACCCACACGGCCATGTGGCCGACCCATACCATAGGTGGTCCCATCATGAACCAAATAACCCTTAGCCATAAAATATAATTCACCAACGCTGTCAACACTTAACAACAAACGTGCCATTTAAAAATACATAACTACATGCCACTCTATAACCGCACTCCAAAATTTATTTAACTGCCAATTAAAAACAACCATGCGCCATGCTATTTTGGGGTCGGTGGGGTTGGAACCCTGACCACCCAAGATTAAACTTTACACTCTTACTAACTAAGCCAAACTACCACACGTTGTTTACTCCACTTCAAATTTTTATACAAATTCACATTGTGCCAGTCGATGGGGGAAGGCAGAGTGGAGCTAAACATGGAGCAGAAAAAGTACAGAACCATGAGTGGTGGAACCATTCCCAGGAACAAAGGGTGTAGAACCATCAACTTGGAGATTTTTCCTCGAGAGGTAAAATTTCACTTTCTCATAATGATATTAATTTTATAGTCAAATTTTAAAGAATCTTGCAAGGAGCACTATGGTGAAGTTAGATTCACCATCTGAGTGGCAGAATTATGGGAGACCTGCAACAAGGAATATTTGAAGTATCATTGGGAATCCAAAAGATTCCCGAAAGCCCACATTTTGATGGTGTTAGAATTAGACAAGTTAGCAGTCGATTTTACACTACTCGACAATGAGAATTTAGTGATGCAGATAGATTCAACAACTGAGCATTCCACTTTTTGGCCATCTTTAGAAGTGGAGGTACATGAAGCAGTCATGTTAAGTTTCTATTTGTTATCATTGAGATGATGTATTATGCTTGAGATCATTGTTTGACATGATGTTGAGGGATGATTGTTATCACATTATTGTGAGATTGTGATATTTGCTGCCAAATTATTGTGATATTGTATTAGCTTGTCATGCTAAAAGGACGCCCATTTTTTACTGAGAGTTCCTAGGGATAACATCTCATGGAGAGACAAGACACTCTGTTTGAGGGTGTATGTCCTTGTTATGACAAAGAATATTCCATGTACATCATCATCATTTCCAACATTATATGAAGCGACCTCCACCATCTTGATACTAGGCAGAGAGACGTAGTCCACACTGGGTGAACTCTATTATCAAATGCGTTGTGTCTTGATTTGTTAATTGCCATGCATGCACATGTATTCTTTTATGCTCTTTTAAATGTAAATATAACAACATCACTGAAGCAAAATATCTTGGATAATTTTGGAAGCTTACGGACTGAGATCAATAAGTGGAGGACAACATCGAATTTCAACTAGGAAATAATGGTTTGTGCCAGCCACATGATAGGTTGACTGTGGAAATAGCGAGAATAATGAAGTTTATGTTGAATAATCTTCAACACAAGTGGTATGAAAGGAAAAGGAGAATAAAGGATGGCATATTATAGATGGTAGAACAAGTCTTCATCAACAAAGAAGCATGAGTTGACTACAACATAATGAAATAGTAAAGTAGTAACATGGCAAGTAGAAGGAGAAGATACCACGTATTTTTTGGAATAAAGGAAGATTCAATTCATCAACACATGGTCATGAGACCATGAACATTTTTCCCCTTAGGAGTCTGATGCAGGTGCATAGGCCGAGCACAAAATTTAATGAAGTTGGACTAGAGCTTACCCATGTGATGGGATTGTCACATGGTGATACTGGGAGATTTTTTTTTTAATATTTTGGTAATAAATTGTAAATATTTACATTAGGAAGTGAGTTTTGATTTTTAGAATAAGTTTGAGAAGGTATTTTCTAATGTAAATTTTAGTTTTTAGTTTCCCTTATTTTGTGGAGACGGGGAAAAAATTCACCCTATGTGACTCTTAGTTGTCATGTTTAGTTTCTCTTAGGAAATAATAATAAAAGAGTGTTTGAGAAGAAGAGGTGAGAAGAGGATAAGCTCTTGAGTGAGGAGAAGAGAAAGGGAGAGAAGAGAGGAACTCGTGGTTTCTCTATGCAATTACAATCTTGAGTTTGCATATTTGTCTGTATCTTCCAATCTGTGTGAATTGAAAGTTATTTATCTATGTGAATGGCGTAAACGAACAAAAAAATTTGGACTGTAAGTTGTGTGCTTTCTAAATTGCTTGAGCTTGAATCAAAATCTTGAGATTAACCAATTCAATTTATGCTTGTGAACTCATGGTTTTTATTCCCGTGCATTTGTTCATTTGAATACTTGTCATTTTGAGAACCCATAGCTTGCTGGACTGATTTACATAAAAAAAAAAAAATTAAACCATGTGGTTTGAATCGTTGTGATAATCTATTTATCTTTTGGAATTCCTATTGTATCAGCCTGAAGGACTGTAGAAGGGATGTGTTGTTGTGTTCTGGAATAGCAATTCCTTGGTATTTACAACGATTTGAGTGTTGTTATAGAGAAAATATACCCTTTTAGAGTTATGAAAAAAACCCTCTTAGACTGATTTTGGATTGGTAAATTTGTTATGGTGTTGCAAATTCATGTGAAGAAAAGCACGTGAAATAGTTCATTTTGTCCAGGAGTGGGTTAGGGACATCGAGAGATGATTTGGAAGAGTGAGTCGATTCATTTTCCCAAAACCGCAATACAAAATTTTAATGAGTGTTGTGAAATTATTTCGTAGCGAATGACACTATGAAATTATTCTATAGTGTCTAGACAGTGAATTAGAAACAAACGCTATGAAATTATTTCATAGCAACTAATAAAAAAATTTGTAGGACAACGTTTCGATGGAAGTCCCATTTTGGCTTGCTTTGTATTGCCTCGTTGTTTGGGTATTTTTATTGTTGGACATTGAAATGCGACAAAGAATCAAATCCATTTTTATATGGGTTT
The DNA here is from genome assembly GCA_034641835.2 of Pinus albicaulis. Classification (NCBI taxonomy): domain Eukaryota; kingdom Viridiplantae; phylum Streptophyta; class Pinopsida; order Pinales; family Pinaceae; genus Pinus; species Pinus albicaulis. Next base: position 13,972,608 of record MU968501.1, on the reverse strand, counting down.
AGACATAAAGAATTCAATCATTAGGATAAGGGCTTAAATGAGTGTGTCAAAGCATTATATTGCATACATTATTTGTTAAGTTGAAATGTATGTAATTGAATTTCTAAAATGAGGTCATGAGAGAAAGTGAGAAAAATCTCTCATGAAATTTATCATAATAAATTAATATTCTTACCTAAAATATTGTTGAATTGGATATAAATACTAAGCTATATAGTAGATGGGGCATGGAGTTGACTTAGCTGCCATCAATATTTATCTAAACCATTTGAAATATTTACTTCAAAAAAAACTTATTCTAATAATTCTATTATTTAAATCATTATTTAAATAACTACATTTCAAAAATAATAATAATAATAATATATATATTTTAAATAAGTAAAAGTTTTTATTTTTTAAAAATAACGAAAAGGTTATAACTTTGTAAACATACTACAAAATTCAGTTATAAATATACAACTAAGAATGATGTTGTGTGAAATCGGGTAGCCATTTTCTTAGCAGCCAAACGCAAGAGAAGTTAAACCGTAAAGCTAATTTGTTGATTTGTAATGTTTAATCCTTTGTTACAATTATTTTATAATATGTGGGATTATCTACAACGTTTACGTCCATATAATACTAACCCGAATACGATAGAACTTTAAGCTGCCTTTAGTATATATATTTATATGCAACTTCATATATATATATTTATATATAGGGTTTTTCTATTGAAAGTCACAATTTTGTTTAGGAAATTATTTTTCAATAGATTGAATACTATTAAAAAATATATGAGATATTCAAAATATCAAAATTTGGTATTTATTTTTCAAAAATAATAAATTAAAAGAATATTTTAATATTTTCTATAATGAAAATAGATTCAACAATTATAAAATATAGTTATAAAATTTATAAAACTAACTTAAAATTTCTACCAAATTTACACTGTTTTCTATTGAAAATGTGGCATGAAATAATTTTATTATATGTATTTATTTGTGCTGGATAACTGCAATAACTTCTGCACATGGTATATGATCATTTTCTCTAAGTTTAAGGAAAACGTACAACACAACGATTAATCTTTGACCAAATGCTTATTAATGAACCATGGATATAACATTGAGAACACAGGGAAAGAGAAGCTCTCTGAGATCATCCCCCTTTCTCGAATTGATTGCGAGTGAGAAATCCCTGAAAGTTCGACTGAAAGTGATGCACTCAGTTACATTAATTACATCGAATAAGAACGGTGAATTAATATATAAAATGAATCTCGAGAAGCGAAAATCCAGATCGTAGTTCTGTGTTTTATCCATTTTTTATTTTTATATGTTCAGCAATACAAATTACTAACTTTTTCAGAACATTGTTGAGGGCATCCATTATTGGAATTATTAGAAGTGACATATTGAAAAAGCATTGCTTTTCACACACAGTCTCAAATAATTGATATTATAATGAGTTCAAGAGCCTCGTCGGGAGAGATTCGTGGCAATTTCACATTCTCTGGTTCTCTGCTGCCGAAGCTCGGATTTCATGGTGAACCTCGTTTACAGCTTTAAGCAACCTCCATACGCCGTGCACTGGAATCAGAACCCTTCGCTGTACGCACAAATAATTTTTACATTTCACGTTATGTCACCCAAAAGGTTATCTCATCTTCACTGACACCAAGTACTCAAGATTGGTTGTCACCAAAAATATCATCACATCTTCACCGACATTGAGTAATTAAATCTCTTATATCTATTGCATTTGACTATAAATCAACGTGACACTGCAGGGTTTTTCAGGGCCACTCGACTGCTTGTATTTGTGTGAAGTTTTCTGTGAAAGTCAGGAATAGATATGGGGATGGCCATGGCAGTGGGAATCCTTGTGATGGTTATTGCATTGTTTGTTCAGTGCAATGCCAGGGATCCGTACGCTACTCCAAGTCCCCCGGGTCCTTTAGGACCGGCCCCTCCACCGCCGTTTAGAGTGGCCGGGCTGACCAGACCCGGAGAGAAAGAGAAATGTTACCAAAACTCCAGATGTTTAGGGACGACCCTTCAATGCCCTAAGGAGTGTCCCGAACGGAACCCAGCAGATCCCACCGCTAAGGGATGTTTTGTGGATTGTGGCCCCAAGTGTGAAGCAACCTGCAGACGTAAGTTCATGCTTGTTATGTTATTGTCTTAGCATCCCTAGGACACTTGTCTGAAGATTAGCATACATCCATCAAATTGAATAGTTTATATTAAATTTTGTGTATGATGTGTTACAGATCGTAAACCTAACTGTGAAGGAGTTGGAGCGCTGTGCTACGATCCCCGCTTCGTCGGAGGAGATGGTGTAATGTTCTACTTCCATGGCAAGAGTGACAAGGACTTCAGCCTGGTGTCTGATGATAAATTGCAAATCAATGCTCATTTCATTGGCAGGAGGCCAGAAGGGAGAACCAGGGATTACACCTGGGTTCAATCCCTTGGAATCATGTTCGGCGCACATAGTTTCACAGTTGGTGCCAACAAAGTGGCCGAATGGGACGAAAATGTCGATCAATTTTTCTTCACCTTTGACAAGCAGGCATTCACCTTCTCACCAGGGCATCGCAATGTCTGGAATGCGCCGGAGAATGAACTGACGGTGGAACGCAACGGCGAATTTAACAGCATCCATGTTGTGATACCAGATCTGATGCAATTAGCGATCAGTGTAATGCCCATTACCGAGGAGGACAATCGTGTTCATAAATACGGAATACCGTCTAACGATTGCTTCGCTCATCTGGCAATAGAGTTCAAGTATTTGAATCTCTCTCCGGCTGTGGAAGGCGTTCTCGGGCAGACTTACAGACCGGATTTCAAGAATCCTGTGAAGGTTGGTGTGCCGATGCCTATCATGGGGGGCGCAGACAAGTACGGTACCTCCTCTCTTCTTTCTGCAGACTGCAAGCTCTGCGTTTTCAAGGCCGACGCCGCTTCTACCCGTTTTGAGAGCCTGCTCGTCGAATCTAGTACCGGTCTTGACTGTACCAACAAGCTCGGAAACGGCTATGGTCTTGTCTGCCGCAGATAGATAAACAGAGGATCTGCCCGAAAAAGATTGATCCTCCTTAAGGTAGTAGTTAGATGTCCCGAATAAGTGTTCTCTCGCTGTTGTGAGATTGTGAAAGCTCTAGTCTTTATTTGTCAATTATTCTACATGGCAGATTGTTTATTTCCGTGATTACAAGGATTTAGTCGCTCTTTATGCCAAATTGTTTCCGAGAAGTATTGACGCTTAGCTACGCCCGCTGATAACAGATACTAAATTCCTATGATATCTAATTTTGAAGTATTGAATTGTGTGTTGTATGTATTTTGAAATTAGTGCAATGTGTGTTATTTGCATTTGTGGTCAATATTCAAGTATGAAATGTTTCTATTAATTTGATGTTTAATTTAGTCATATATTAGGTGAATTAATGAATTTCAATTTCATGATACATACCAAAGTTAAATTAAAAATTCAATTACATGAAAAATTTTAAATTAAAAACTCAACATTCAATTAAATGATAATTTAAAATTAATATAAAAAATAAAAAATAGATTAATAATCAATTAAATTTTAAGATACATTGGATTAAAAAAATAATTTTATGGGATAACTTGTTGAGCTGATTCAAAAGAAGAATTAATAACAAATAAGAATATAGCATAATAACCAAACACAAAAATTGACATAGTGTTTTGAGTGGTAAAACCTTCTTGTGAGGGAAATATCTATGGGGTTGTATTACTATTATTCAAGGGAGATTTACAACATCTAACTCATAGGCATACATTATCCAACTATTCAAAACACTTTCTATTAGTTTATGTATTCTTATGTGTTCTTTTTTTTTGCCTCTAGAGGCTTATATAGATAAAATAACAACCTGATATATTTTTTCTAAATCTGTCCACAACTTTTAAAGTCCTTACATAAGAAACTTTTTACATAGAACAAAATTGTTCCTTTTTTATTCTTTTCCCTAAATTCAAATTAGTAAAAACAACCTAAACAGTATAGGAACCAATTTTATCTAATATCCCAAGAATATAGGGAAATGGTTGACAAATTCGAACAATCTCCACCTTGACAATTATTTACCTAATATATCATGCTCAAAATATTCATCACCTTTGTTGCAAGCCAAGAGAAACCAGACACCATTTCAACTTCTCTAACAAAATTGATTTTGCGAATATGTTCTTACTGTGATAAGATGGATTCTTAGCCAAATAAATAGCTCCACCTTCAATAATAGCGTGTCTTACAAAATGACATTTAATAGGTATATTTTATTTTCTTACTGTGATAAGATGGATTCTTAGCCAAATAAATAACACTTTGACTATCAAAAAATACTTTGACCTTATCCTACATCCTTTCAAGCATACCCAACAAGCCTTTTAATCAAATTTCCTCTTTGCAAGCATGTGAGACAGCTTTCTATTGTGCCTCAGTAGTGGATAAAGCAACAATGTTCTAAAGCATTGACATCCAACTAACAACTCCATCTGCAAGAGTAAATACATATCTAGAAGTGGATATCCTCTTGTCCAAGTCACCTGCAAAATATAAATCAACATAACCACAAAGTGAATCACTAATACCATTATAGGTGATACAATAATTACTTGTGCCTCTAAGATACTTAAGCACCTATTCCATTGTTGCCCAATATTCTTTACCTAAATTTGCCATGTATCTACTAAGAACACCAGTTGCATGTGAAATATCTATCCTTCTACTAACTATCGCATACATTAAGCACCCTACTACATTAACAATATGGCACACGAGCATAAAATCCTTTTCTTAATCATTACTAGCACAAAAACTTGAAGAAAGCTTGAGATGGAAAATTAAATGGATTTTAACAGGTTTCACATTGTTCATACCGAAACTCATAAGTATTTTCTCCACATACTTATGTTGTGATAACCACAACTTATTGTTTTTCATGTCTCTGTGCATCTTCGTGCCCAAGATTTGTTTTGTTGCTCCAATATCCTTCATTTTGAAAGTCCTAGAAAAATGAGCCTTTAACCAGTTAATCTCAACCATGATTTTTCTTACTACATGCATATCATCAACATATAACACCAAAATAATGAATATGCCATTTTCAAACTTTTGAAAGTAAGAGAAATGATCATACTCACTTTTAGCAAAATTGTGGCTCATCATGAAGGAATCAAACTTCTTGTACCATGGCGATTTTCAACAAACCCCTCTAGTTGTTCCATATATATATCCTTATCCAAATATCCATATAAGAATTTTTTTTATAACATCTAGTTGATCTAACTCTAGATCAAGTAATGCAACTTGTTGGAACAGGGTTCCCTAAGCTGCGTTTTTAATATAATTTTGTAATAGTCAGTCTTGCGTAGGGGTTTTGGGGCAGGTCAAAGCCCCCAATGTCTTCTAATGGGTTAAAGGGTAGCTCTAGGGTCTGAAAACCACAATTTGTGGACCATAGGATAGCAAAGGCTACGATGATATAAATAGATAGATAGTTGGGTCTAGTAGGAGGAAGAAGCAAGATTGATGCTATATACGAATTGTTGAGATCTGTCTTAGGTTGTTTTGGGTAAGGAATCTTGCTGGTTGTGTGCGCAGAGATCCTCAATGCTGTTGTGTGCGTACCCCACTCACTGTGTGCATGGGCTGTATTTTGGGTGATAATTGGGCTTTTGGATACTAATGAATGCGAAATATATTTTAAGATCTTTATGATATCTGGATTTATTATTTTTATTACTGAAGTGCATCTGTGTTATTGATTTATGCTGTGAATGTATCTGTGATCTATGAATTAGCTGTGATTATAATGTTCTATGATGGTAATTGCTGATGCGCATGTGGATGCGAATGTATTGATCAGATTTGTTAATGATAGTAGCTTTGTTATGATTACTTGTTGATTATACTATTAAAAGCCTACAAATAGACTCGATCTATGTGAACCTGATAGTTACAACACCGATCTTCCTTAATTACTCACTCTCTCCCAAGGTGCAGAAACTAGTTCCAACACCCTTCCATACTACTTCGGGTGAGACCTTGGCCTGCGAAAGTAGGTCATTGCCGAAATGGTCAGTAATATAGGGGTTTGTTCGCAAACCTTCACCTCCAAACCTGGGTCAAGACCCCTTAAGCCAAAAAATGGTTCCGTTGCCAGGACTAGGAGCATTTTGAGAGAGAGATTGGGTAATGCCACGAGGCCATTGGAGACCTAAGAAATTGGAGCTTGAAGACTGGCTCGAAAAATAGATTCAGGAGTTTTTTGTAAAGAAGAATCGCAGCACGAAGCTAACAGCTGAGAATTGGAAGAGAAAATATATTTTCACAGAGGTATATGAAATTTTCTTTGTAACTTTTGCGCATGAGCTCCAGGAGTAGTTAGCAAGGCTCGTAGAATTCCAGACGTGTTGGAAGGATGATCAGGTTAAGTAGTGGACTCTAGAATCGATTCAACAGTTGGAGAAGACTGAAAACACGATCACTTGTATGGTATATCATTGGGTGGATAGAGTGCTGGGAGGGTTTGTAACGGAATTTGCAGTCGATCAGTTCATATCCTATTATGAGGCAGAGCAAAGGTTCTTCAAAGGTTTCCGAGGTAAGTTCCTGCGAACATTGCCATTGCTAATTAAAATATTACTGTGAAAAAAAGGCGTTATGTGTAGCCACACCGAATGAATGACCTCTAATAAGAGCGAGAGTATAACACGAAGTGGTAAGTACTACCAAACCAACCGAGAAGGGGATAGATCTATCTATAGTCCATTAAGAGGGTCGGGTGCGCACGCAGGGAATAGTCCTCCAGCTACACCACCTTCGAGTCAGCATAAGGGGAAGAACTCCCCCACACCTGCGCCACCACCATAAGAAAATATGGCTACATACATGAAGCTACCCACCTTTAAGGGTGTAGGAGATGAAGATATGGACTGATTTTGGTTTGTAGTAGAATCAGTATGGACTGCGTAGAATGTGGCTAGCGATGTTGTAAAGAGAGCGCAACTATCCCTCGCCTTTGAAGGAAGGGCCCTGGACTGGTATATGGGGTACTTAGGCCAGCATGTGGACCTTTCTATTCAAGTGATTAAGAATGCTTTAAAACAATAGTTTCGGAAGCCTAAGTCCTACTCTAAGCTAGTAATTGACTTGAAAGATTTTAAAAAAGGACCCACTGAGTCTGTATGGGAGGATAATCAGCGGTTAAATAAGGTTATTAGAGATGGAGAATTTCAGTATGATGATATACAACATAAGGAATGCTTCATCGCCATGCTATTACCTCACCTACGCGGACCCATGGGTCAGCAGGCGATTTTGACACAAGAAAAAGCCTTAGAGATTGCTATGAAGTTAGAAGCCACGCTAAGAGATGATGCCCAGTTTGGGGTGCAGTAGATCCAGGAACAACTGGAGGCAATGCACCTTGAAATCTAGAATCTGCGGAAAGAACCAGGAAAAGAAGCTAGCCCAGACGTATGGTGCATAATATGCATGGTGTCTGGCCACACCAAGGATCAGTGCCCTCTGCTTGCGAACTACATGCAGGCTGGGAGACCTAGCCCATTGCGTCCTAAAGAAGATGTGAGGTCAGGTGGTCTGACGTTATGGTGCATTGACTATCGCATTGTTGGACAACATGATACCAACCACTGCCCCCATCTTGATGCACATGTTTCAGAATTGAAGAAATAATGGTGCCACTTCTCCTCATCTGTGGGACATGACAAACATAACTTTTGGACATATGACTTAATGATAGAGCGAGGAAACCAATACAGGGTATAGGATGATCCTTCTTCACCACTATATCCCTCAAGCATGGGAGGCTCCCTAGCCAAAGACAGGGGAGGCTCCCTAGCCAGAGGCAAGGGAGCGGGAACGGGTGGAGGCGTAGGTCGAGGGAGAGGACAATTGATCTGTTACAACTGTGGAGAAATAGGGCACTTCGCAAGGGACTGTCTAAACCCTGCATGACAATCTTGTTGATATTGTCAACAATTGGACCATGTGACCAAAGATTGTCCAGTCCTAATAGCAAAAATGCAAGAAAAATAGTAGACACCAACGAAGAATGTGCAGAGGGTTAAGGTGGAACCGCATGATGAAGGACCAAGTATTAATGTCATAATGCGTAGTGACATGGCTACTGGAGGAGCTGAGGAGAAAGCTGTTTCTTAACCCCTTATCCGAAAAGCTGCTATCAAACAAGAAAGCTTGGACCTAGAAAAGGAGAAAGAAACCTTCATTGAAGCTCGCAAAGACTTTACCAAGGATGAGGCATCTACTTCCAAGGCTCCAAAAAACCTAAGAGCAGACAATGAAGTTAAACCATTCCTACAAGCATGTATGAAGCTACTACGCAACCAGAAGGCGGTAGAAAATCTTCAAACAATGATAGACAGCTGCGCGGAAAGAATTGACCCTCCTACAGAGGTTAGAGATGTTCACAAATTGTACAAGCACAAGAAGCGCACTGGGCAGGAAATGTTGCTAACAACGCAGATTGGCGACTATGAAATGGATCAGGTCATCCTGGATCTGGGATCGAATGTGAACGTCCTACCCAAGCAAACATGGCAACGGATGGGAGAACCTACGCTGGAATGGTCTACTATATAGATGCACATGGCTAACCAATAGAAAATCATACCATTGGGGAGGATGTCAAATATTATGGTAGATATCGCAGGAGTTAAGGTACGAGCAGATTTTGAAGTAATTCAGATTGTGGAAGATGCAGACCCTTATCTTGCACTCCTGGGACTGGATTGGGAAATATAGATGGGAGGCATTATCAACTTAAAGAAAATGAGCATGGTTTTTGAGAATGAGGGTACGAGAGTGATAGTCCCTCTAGACCCTACGGAAGGAGAGCAATATACAAAACCAGTACACGAAGAAGACGACGTGGATAAAATTTTAAAACTAACCACATGGGACGAGGATTGGATTAATCCTATAGCTAATGGTGTGATTTTCTGGGAGAAATACAGTGAATTCCTCTCTGACTCTGATGGGGAGATAGAAAATTGCTAGAATCGGTTACATGACGTGTCTACGCTGTGATGTCTTAGGATCACAAAGAGCTTCTGATGTATCTCCTCAGAGGTAAGAGAAATACCCTAATTTGATGGTTCTAGTACTATTAAGTATTTTTTGTGAACATTTTAAGTTGAAGTCCCGAGGGAGCAAAGAATATGGGTGCTTAACCTAGCCATGCGCACAACCCCTGCACGATGGTGGGAAACTCATAAGGGGACATTCCACGATTGGGAGGAATGCTGCAAAATGATGATTCTATGGTTCGGACCTCCGGTTCACCTGCGTGTGGAGGTTAAAATCCTTGGACAAGGAGATCCGCGCAGGCACGTGACCACATGGAGGGAGGCATGGTGTGAATAGACCATGGATGAATGGGTCCACCTATTTATCCATGCCTTGGGGCCAATTCCCACTGCATGGTATCTGGATGTAGAGCTACACCAGCGCACCCGCCAATGGGAGACCATGCAGGATGATTTTTTGGGGACGTTCGGGTTGATAGGCAGAACTGAAGCATTAGATGAAGCTTTACAAGACATTGATGCCTTGGTATTTGATGAATCACGCCCTCGTATGGAGTATGGGGCACCAGCTTGGGATACGCAGATGCAAGATATTTTCAACTACCGCAATCTATCAATGGAGGAATGCGATGAAGACTCGCGAAATGTCACTATCCCAGAATCAGAGGGAGAGCGTGCAGTTGCTGGACCCCCATTGTAGACTGTTGATGTGACCAAGGCTCTTAAGCTAAGGGAAGTTAATATTGGAACATACTGCCAACCTAAGCTAGCTAAAATTGGGGACTATTGGGATGATGATACTATTGGAAAAATCGCGGAATTCCTCATGGAGTACCAGGACCTATTTCCTACAAAATTCTCAGAACTCAACAGGATTACAGGGGACCTAGGGGTCACACACATCACCTTAAAATTAGATGCACACCGTTTTAAGCATCGACCTTACCGACTGAAACCCAAGTATAAGCAAAAATTCAGGGAAGAAATTGACAAGATAATAGTCATAGGTATCATCGAACCGGTAGAACAGTCAGATTAGGTAAGCCCTATGGTAGTCCAGGAGAAAAATACTAAAGGAGAAATAAGAATCTATGTTGACCTACGCAAACTAAACGCTGCCTGCATTCATGATCCCTTCCCTACGCCATTCTTTGACGAAATTCTCGATAGTATGGGAGGGCAGGAGGCATACTCGTTCACTGACGGGTTCTCGGGCTACCATTAGATCAGGATCGCACCTGAAGATTGCAGCAAAACTACGTTCACCACTAAATGGGGTTCCTTTTAGTACACTGTCATGTCGTTTGGGCTTAAGAATGCCCCTGCCATCTTTTCGTGGGTGGTGGTCGTAGTATTCATGAAATTCATCAACAAGTTCTTAGAGGTATATTTTGATGATTGGACAGTATTTGGTTTGGTAAATAATCATGTCTCAAACCTATGCAGGATGTTAGACACCTGTAGAAAGCACTAGAATTCCCAAAATATTAAGAAGTGCATATTTTGCGTACCTTTAGGGATCTTTCTAGGCCACATATTCTGTCGGTAGGGACTAATGGTTGACCCCACCAAGGTAGCCGTTATCATCAACCTGGCAGTCCCTACAACTGAGAAATAGATGCGCTCTATCCTCATACATATAGACTACTACAGGAAGTTCACTCAAGGGTACGCACTGATCACAACACCCATGGAGAAGTTGCTAAAGAAGGATGTTTCATTTTTCTGGGATGCAAAGTGTTAGAAGAGCTTTGATTTACTCAAGGAGAAGATGGTCTTTGCACCTATTCTCATATTTCCTGACTGGATGAAGGTTTTTCATGTCCATGTAGATGCTTCAAGGATAGCCCTGGGAGCTGTCCTGACACAGCCTAGGGAAGGGGACATCGACCATCCAGTTTCATTTGCTAGTAGAAAAATCTCTAGTGTGGAGTGCAACTACTCCACTACTGAGCACGAGGGGTTGGCCATGGTATACACTCTGTAGAGATACCAGTATTATCTGTTAAGAGGGCACTTCAAGATGTTTATGGATCACTCAGCTTTGATGTACCTAGTGAATAAGCCTGTGTTGGGGGGGAAGATTTACCGATGGCTACTGTTGTTTCAAGAATATGACTTTGAGATCATCGTGAAGCTAGGGAAACTAAATGCTGGGCCAGACCACTTATCCTGAATCGAGAGTGGTGAAGAATCAACCAAACTAGAAGAAGGATTGCCCGATGCGCAACTGTTTGCTATTAAGGTGGTTGATGCGCACTTCGGCGACATCATCCACTTCTTAACTACGGGGATGGCGCCTGTGGAATATTCGGTACAACAGAAAAATAGCTAGTAACCCACACATCATACTTTACCATCATAGCAGGCCAATTGTATAAGCTGGGAGCTGATGAGGTACTGCAAAGATATGTTTTGGAACATGAAAGGCAAGCCATCTTGGTAGAAGCACACAACGGCATAGTAGGAGGTCACTATGCAGGGAAAGCAACGTCACAGAAGATATTGAGAGCTGGGCTATGGTGGCCCACATGCATAGTGACTCTCATGACTATTGTAAAGCCTGCGACACATGCCAAAGGACAAGAAGACCATAACGTAGAGACGAAATGCCCTTGCAGCCGCAGATGGCTCTGCAAGCCTTTGAAAAATTGGCCATAGACTTCATTGGGCCCATTAACCCACCAGGAAGGAAGACAGGTGCCCAATACATCATTTCTGCAACTGATTATGTAACCAGATGGGCCAAAGCGCAAGCTGTAAAGGATTGTACCGCAGACACTACTGCACAGTTTATTTTTGAACATATCCTAAGTAGGTTTGGTTGTCCGAAGGTCTTAATGAGTGATAGAGGTACACATTTTGTTAATGAGACAATATAGGTTTTGGCTGAAGAATTTCTGATCCACCACGCCAAATGTACCCCATATCACCCATAGGTGAATGGAACTGTGGAATATTTTAATAAAATTCCAGAATAGGTGTTGACAAAGATCTACAATGTCTAGCGAAGTGATTCGGACGTGTGTATCCTGTCAGTCCTTTGGGCCTATCGAACCACCTACAAGAAATTTACTGGGAAAACACCGTTTCGGATGGTTTATGGAAAGGAGGCTATTATGCCCATGGAATATATTGTTCCTAGCCTATGCATCGCAGCCTTTACCATCATGGTAGAGCCTAATATCACGGAGGAGTGCTTGACACAACTTGTTGCCTTGGAGGAAGATCGGTTCATTGCTAACTTTCATCAGCAACTTCAGAAGCCCCGGAAAAATCATGGCATGACTGAAATATTTAGCAAAAGACCTTTTCAGAGGGTGAATTGGTCCTGCTATACGATAGCTAGTTTGCAAAGAACTTAGGGAAGTTCCGTTAGCACTGGCTAGGTCCTTATATGGTACAAGAAATCACTAACAGAGGAGTTGTCCAGTTAGCTACACTGCACGGTGATGTTGTACCAGGGTATGTTAATGGTAGTCAGCTCAAACTGTACCGGATCAAATGACTATATGGCCAACGTAGTTGTATTAGACAATGTATGCGCAGGCAGGAGGAACAATGTAGGCAAGCCTGTTATATGCGCAGGGGTCAATTGCAGGTCTAGAAGCTTGGGGAGGTGCACTGGGAGTGCAGGGATTGATCGCAGGTCTGGAAGCCCGAGGAGGTGCACTAGGCGCACAGGGGTAATACACAGCTGCAAAAACTAGCCATTGGAACAGTAAAATTGGGTAAAAAGAAAATTTTATCGTCGAAAGGAGCGGACAGTCGGCAATTAATGAGGCGATTTCTGAAGATTTTTTATTTTTTTCTTGATGGTAAGTTTCTGATAAGCCTCATCCAACCATTGGTCAATAACTAAGGCTATAAAAGTAGAAGGGTAGATCGTAAATGGGTTCCATGCATCTTGAAAATTTTTGCTTTGCAAAATTTTGTGACTATTGTGCTCTGTTAATGTCTAGGCGATCTACCCCTTCTAATAGTATCAATCCCGAATTTATCTTCCGAGCGAGAATCACTGCAACTAATTCAACTGAATCATCTCAAACCGTGGTCTCCACTAATAAAGTATTGGAGGTCACCCCGAAAGTTGAAAAGGTTGTGTCTACACCAACCAAGGGGAAGCAGGTTGAGAAAAATAAGGGTAAAGGGAAAGACCAGGCGCAAGGGCAGGAGAGGGCTACAAAATGGGATGGAGAGAAGACACATACCTCCCCTCAAAATGTGAAGTCCCCCCGAACAGTGCCCCGGGCATGTTTGCCTAACCCATCAAAGAGACCTCTGTCTGCTCAAGAAGAGGCCTGGATTACTGAACCAATCACTTGGTTGCTGACCCATGTCCAGCCTTGTAGGCCCTTGATGCACACACCTAAGAACCTTGAAGGAATGCACGTATCTGTTAATGCCATTGATTCTGGGCGAGGCCCCCATAATTGAAAAATCCTTTGGAAAACTCCATTCAATAAAATTCGACGATCATGACCTGGCCAATCTGGACACCTTCCCAGAATTGGCACCTGAAGTGTACCTTGAAAGAATACTGGAAGACGACATGTTGTAGGTCGTCCCAATGCCGTGGGCACATGGGATAGCAAAATCAGGTTTACCAAACTTGCTGCAAATGCCCCATTTTGGACGATACAGTATAATTGACCAGGTTGTGTGCCAGTTGCTAGCCTTGATCCATGACGACAAATTATATATCTGGGATCACATTCCCATTGATTCTGCCCTCATTCACTGTATTACTAGTCTACCCATAGAAGGGTTGAATCCCATGGAGCGTGTTGGTAAGAAGTATGAGCAATAGATCACCGATAAGGTGCACGACGACTACAATTTTGAGCAGAATACTAGGGGGTTCCTCATTAACACTATCAGTGACCCCGGAGCACACATGGGTACCTTGTTGCTGGCAATTAAAATGATGTGAAAGTGCCAGGTTATGACCGTCCCTGCTTATGTCATTCAGTTGGCTGGCTGCTATGAAAAAGGGGTTTGCTTCAACTGGTCCCAGTTCCTGCGTAACAAATTCTTGGAGAACGTGCGCGAGGCCCAGGATCATGGAAGGGAATTCTACTACTCCTGGCTACTGATCCTCATCACGTTGTTCGCATGGGAATCCCCCAAAGATTCGGTCCTCCATGAGCTCGAGCCAGACATGTGAAAGGGGGCGCGATACACGAATTTGTGGGACTCAAAGGATGAGCATTGGATTGAGGATAATAATGTTTTCTAGGTCATATTTTAGAGTAGCCTCATAGCCGCAATCCACTCCTAGCCGTGCTTGTCACCAGCCATCTACGACAAGTGCAAGAGCATCGCAAAGTTCTAGGTCATGATGCACAATGTGTAGATCCGGGGCTATAAGGATATGACGTGGGTATCACTGCCATATATGGTCGCCGACAAGGAAATCAACCGACTCATTGCCTCTTGGGCGCCACACTGGAGACTGGGCTTCAAATCAGGAATAACTAACACTGTAGGAACAAGCACCAAGAAGACCACCCCGCCTGATACCACTAAAGAGACGGAAGGACATGGTAAGGAAGTCGAGAAGGGTGTGAAGCCAGAGTCACAGTAGGACTCATAGCAGGGTCTAGACATAGAGTGTTTGGATGCACAGGGTGCTGACTCCCCACATGGTACAAAATGAATCGCCGACCCTCTCAATGGCCAATGAAAGAAACGACGAGCTACAAAGCCTGAAAGGGAGACATAAGTTACTTTGACAGAGGAAGATCTGGAGCAGATCACAAACGTATTTATCCGTGCCTCCAAAGATAAATGTCTGGCCTTGGAAGATCAGAAGAAAGCCATGGTCACTGCACTCCAGTCTGAGCTCCGAGCTCTGCCGCTCAAAACTGCCACCATATAGACAAGAATGATTTAGGCAAGGATGCCCCCAGCAACCAGCAGTGAACTCATCGTCACAACTGAAAGCCGCCCCTGTTCCCTGTTCGATGCGACATTCACCTTGGGCCTGCCTGCCTTAGGTGCACAAGTCTAGGCCTGCGCAGAGGTGAAATTGGATTTGGCACGACTTTCACATGAACCACTGCAAGTCCTTCACACTACCCTCTTCGAAGAGATCCAACATAGATACCACTGGGTGCATCAATAGCTCAGCACAGCTGAGCAGACGATCGTGGAAAAAATCGTCGAGGTGTCCCAGGCACAGGTTACATGCACCCTTGCCACCACGCAGCAGACCGAGTTGGAACCTCTGATCAACAAGGTATGCACAGATGTGGCTGAAGATATCCCAGCTTCTGCTACCCCTCAGGCCAAGATTGAGGGGTTGTTTGTGGCCCTAAAGGCTTCTAGGACTGAGATTCAGGCTATCAAGATAGAAATGGAGCATTAGATTGCTACCTTGTAGGCCAAATTGCACCTGAGGTACGAGCCCAGTGCACTGCGCTGGTCACGAAAGCCACAACTTCCATCACAACTCATATTATTGAGGGTGTAAGGTTGTTGGAGACTGCTATGTTGTTGTGGTATAAGGTGTAGCGCGATCCTCTCCTACATGAATTTACTCAAGAACTACGCTAGAAGGAGGAAGAGTTTGAACAACTAGAAGCTACAATGTCCACTTTGATCCCAGTTCAATGCCTAGCACGACTGCGTACCAGAAAAATACTTAGAGATGATATCGAAGAGCTTCGCCACAAAAATAAGGTGCTTAGTGACCACCTCAAGCCATGGGCCAATGAAGCCCTAAAGCTATCGCAAGAAGTGGATGTTGCAGTTAAACAACTGAACCAGACCCTCGAAAGTGTCACTGCTGCTACTAAAGGTCCAATTTCGCAGAAGTTGGTGGATATTGCACAAAAAACTGCTGCATATAGTGAAGGAGTGTTGCCCCTTCTGGTTGATGTGATCAAGCAACTTTAGGTGAAGATGCAAACTCCACGGCCGCTGTGACTTGGGACGAGTCCCAAGATTGTGTTGGGGGCCTTTTGGAACAGGGTTCCCTAAGCTGCGTTTTTTATATAATTTTGTAATAGTCGGTCTTGCGTAGGGGTTTTGGGGAGGGTCAAAGCCCTCAATGTTTTGTAATGGGTTAAAGGGTAGCTCTAGGGTCCACAAACCATGGGTTGTGGACCATAAGATAGCAAAGGCTACGATGATATAAACCGATAGATAGTTGGGTCTAGTAGGAGGAAGAAGCAAGATTGATGCTAGATATGAACTGTTGAGATCTGTCTTGGGTTGTTTTAGGTAAGGACTCATGTTCGCTGTGTGTGTAGAGATCCTTAGTCCTGCTATGTGCGGACCTCGCTGGCTGTGTGCGCGGGTTGTATTTTGGGTGGTAATTGGGCTTTTGGATAATAATGAATGGAGAACATATTTGAAGATATTTATGATATCTGGATTGATTTTGTTTATTACTAAACTACATCTGTGTTATTGATTTATGCCGCAAATGTATCTATGATCTATGAATTAGCTACGATTATAATTTTCTGTGATGTTAATTGTTGATGCGCACGTGCATGCGAATGTATTGAACATATATGTTAATAATAGTAGCTTTTTTATGATTACTTACTGATTATACTATTAAAATCCTACGAATAGACTTGATATGTGCAAACCTGATAGTTAGAACGTCGATCTGCGTTAATTACCTACTCTCTCCTAGGGTGCGGAAACCTAGTTCCATCACCCTCCCATACTACTTCGGGTGAGACCTTGGCCTGCGAAAGTAGGTCATTGCCGAAAGGGCCAGTAGTATAGGGGTTTGTTGGCAAACCTTAACCTCCGAACTTGGGTTAGGACCCCTTAAGCCAACACAACTAATTTTAACACAACTCAAATTAAAACAAGCTTAAAAATTGGTGAAAAAATATCATGGAAATCAATACCTTCATTCTGAGAACATCCTTTTGCAACCAGTATTCCTTTGTACTTTTGGATAGTATCATCAATATGTTTCCTCAATTTGTAAACCCACTTGTAACTGAAAACCTTCATGTTCTTTGGAAGTTCCACCATATCCTATTTCTTATTTATTTGTAAGGCCTCAATTTCCTCTTTCATTGCTACTTTCCATTTATAACTATCTGATACTTCCATTGCTTCTTAATAAAAACTAGCTTCTCCCTCATTAGCAGTTCAAGAAACGGATGTAGAAAAATCATCATAGCTTGTAGAAAAAATTTTGATCCATGTAGATATTTGCAGAAGTTCTTATGTTATTTACTTAGTTTCCTCTAAAAATTTTGTATCCCTATCGGCTTCCGCAAGTGTTTCTTCATGAACATCTTCATGATCCTCCTCCTTTGAAGATGATTGTGTTTCCAATTCAACTCGTTGATTCTGTTGTACATGTTCCTGTTTCATGTCGCCATATACATATGATTTTATGAGTGATGATTCATCAAATATGAAATCTATTTTAGTGATGATTTTGTATGTAGTAGGATATCACAATCGATATCCCTTAACTTTGTAACCATATCGAGCAAATATTAGTCTTTTGTGATTTTGGATCTAACTTAGAATGCTAATTATTTGGAATAAGTGCATATATTAGTCTTTCTTTGTACTTCTCGATAGTATCATCAACACCTATCTTCAATTTGTAAACTCGCTTGTAACTGAAAACCTTCATGTACTTAGGAAGTTCCACTAGATCCCATGTCTTATTTATTTGTAATGCATTTAAGATTTTAATATCACAAGGTCGACGTGTCCATACCTCTTCCATAATCTTACAACTAATTGTAGTTAATGGTGATCTATTTACGAGATACCAGGTTGTAAGAACTATTTATGCCCACAACTGGACTTGCTGCAACTTGGAATTATTGACAATACTCCTTGTTCTCTCTTGAAGATTCATATTCATGTATTCAATAAAACCATTTTTCCTAGGAGTAAAAATCGTAGTTTTATGTCTTTTGATCCTAGCTTCCTTGCAATAGTTTTCGAATTCCTTAGAAGTAAACTTGGTTCCATTGTTAGTTTTCAAACATTTAATTGACCTGTTGATGCTCTTTTCAACCAAAGCCCTATATTTCTTAAAAGCATCAAAAATATTATCTTTTCTTTTCAGTAAATAGATCCACACCTTTCTAGAGTAATCATCTATAAATGTTACAAAATATGAAGATCATCCAAAAGATACTTTAAGACATGGTCCCCAAATATCTAAATCGATGTAATCAAGGATACTTGTTGGGTCATAGATTTGTCATATTTTCCCTACTTATTTTCCTATTTATTTACTCTTTTTTATCAACAAGACCATATCTTGTCACTCTAATAACCCTTATTCACTTAATTATTTCTTTTTTCAATTGTCACTTTCTTAGTTGAATTCTACTTATAATTTGACATTAGAACTACTCTCTTAGGCTACTTTTTGTCATAAAACTGATCTATGGGTTGTTTCAAGTTTGGATGGTCTATGGAATATTGTTGTTACAGGATCACATTTTACCTCTAACTATTTAGATTAAAGGCTATATGAATTTTTGTTGTTGTTATTGTTATGCAACCAACTCACAAAATAGAAGAAAATATAGATCAACGAATTAAAAATTATCCTCTTCGAGGGGGAAACCTCATTTTCATTAAATAAATGAACAATTATTGGATGATAAAAATGACAATACCTCCTTTGTATATATAGGAGTCTAAGAGATCATAATATAATCAAAGTCTGCATAAAAATAGTAATGTAAGGGCACAAAAATAACATGAGTGGGCTTCTATGTGGGACAAAATTAACAATAATGGGGCTACACTAACAATAACAATAATGGGGTTACACTACAATTATAGGGACCTAACATGCCCCTTTCCTTCAAAAAATTGTTTTCCTCAACTCTTGAGTAGTTTTGGATGCTTCTGTATAAAATTCTCATCCTCTCATGTGGAATCTTTAGCAGGTAAGTTCTTCACCTTAATGAGATAATCTGAAATTGATCGATTCCATAGATGTTGGGTTCTTGTTTCCATCACTTCTTCAGGCTTAAATATGATTTTTCCTTCTTCATCAAGTTTTGGGAACACTGTTTGAATGGGAAGCTTGTCACTGATAACCTTCTTTAAGCAAGAAACATCAAAAATTGGGTGTACCTGGGAAGATGTAGGAAGCTCCAATTTCTATGCCATAGTACCAATATTTTACAACACCTTTTAAGGACCATAGTACTTGGGTGATAATTTATTATCCTTCTTATTTGCTTGAGGGACATTTGTTTGTATGCTTGTATCCATAGAAATACCCAATCGCCTACCTCAAAATTTCTTTCACTGCGATGTTGATTTTCCTTTTGTTTCATTCAATTATGCATCAGAGAGAAGATATCATTTAAAAGTTAGAAAACTTGTTTATTTTCGATGTGATTTTCCACTACTTTAACCTTGGAATTTTCTCTTAAACATGATGTGATGTATGGTGGATGATATCCATAAAGTGCCATTAATTGGGTCCTTTTTGTTGCAGTATGGAAGGAAGTGTTATACCCCCAATCTGCTAGAGGTAACCACTTGAACCATTGTGTTTGTTTATCAAATACAAAGCAACGAAGATATCCTTCCAAAATTTTGTTCACTATCTCATTTTTACCATCATATTGAGGATGCTAAGATGAGCTATGAGCTAATTGAATACCAAGACAAGAAAATAATTCCATCCAAAAATTTCTAGTGAAAATGGGATCCTTGTCACTTACAATAATCTTTGGGTTTCCATGAAGCTTTTGAATTGTTTCCAAAAATGTAGTAGCAACTATACTGAATTTAAAATGATGAGATAATTCACAAAATTATGCATACTTGGTAAGTCTATCAACTACCACCATGATGACACTCTTTCCTTTAGAATTAGGTAAAGCTATGATAAAATCCATTGTGACCTCCTCCCAATGCTGACTTAGAATGGATAAAGGTTGTAATAAACACGAGGTATTAATTGTCTCAACTTTATTTTGTTGGAAAACTAATAATTATGCCACAAAATTCTGAATATCAGATTTAAGGCCATCCCAAAAAGATTCCTTCTTGACCCTGTGGTAAGTTTTTAAAAATCGTGAGTGCCCTCCTAAGAGGGAGGTGTGCAATTCCAAAATAATATTTTGTTTTAGTTGGTAATTCATACAAAGATATAAGTGATGTTTGTACCATAATGAATCATTTTTCTAGCTAAATGTATCAGATGTACTAGGATCTTGCTGCAACTTTTGAACGAGTGTCCACACATTTTCATCATTCTTTCATCCATCCCTTGCTTTTGTTATCCACTCAGGTTGGATAATAGAAATGACTTAAAGAAATTCTTCCACATCCTCAACCTTTCTTGAGAGTTCACCTGCAAAAACATTTTGCTTCTGTTTTTTGTAGATGATTTCAAAGTCATGACCCAACATCTTTGTGACCCATTTTTGCTTCTCTTCTAAATATAATATTTGCTTCAAAATGTATTTAATACTATCAAGATATATTTTTTACCTTGAAATGTCTTCCCATTAGGTAAGGTCTCCATTGCTTTAGTGCATGTAGTATTGCCAACATATCCTTCTCATAAATTGGTTTGTGTAAATACTTTCCTTTGATTAGACGACTATAAAAAGAAATGGGCATTTCTTCTCGCATTAAAAAATCACTAATTCCACTTCCTAAGGCATCACATTCCATAATAAAAGTTTTTGTGAATTATGGCGTAGCTAAGACCAGTGCCTGACACATTTCCTCTTTAAGATGTTCATAGGCCTTAGTTTCTTCTAGAGTCTAAGAAAATTCATCTTTCTTTAGTAATGATGTTAGAGGTGCCACTATTCTTGCATAATTCTTAACAAACTTGAAATAATACCATGTCAACCCAAGAAATCCTCGAATATGCTTTATGGTTATGTACCATTCCTTAATGGCTTTAATTTTGTTAAGGTCTACCTTAACACTGTCATGAGATACAATATGACCCAAATATTCCACCTCTTGTACTCCAAAGAAACATTTGGAAGTTTTTTTCATATAATTGTTTCTCATCCAATAGTTTCATCACCCTCTCAACATGCTAAAAATGATCCTTCCAAGACTTGTTGTAAATTGGTATATCATCAAAAAATACAAACAAAATTTTTCTAAGGAAGGGCTTGAAAATGGAATTCATCAAACCTTGAAATGTTGAAGGTGCATTAGTAAGGCCAAAAGGCATGACCCAAAATTCATAATGACCCTCATGAGTTTTGACTGTTTTTTTTTGGAATTTCTTCATTATTCATTCTAATTTGATGATATCCTAAATGAATATCCAACTTGGTGAAGTAATTTGCTCCATGTAATTCATCCAAAAATTCATAAATGATAGGAATGCGAAATTTATCTTTAATAGTAAGCTTTTTCAACTCCATATGATCCAGACACATGCACCATGACCCATCCTTCTTGTGCCCCAATACTATTGGAGCATAGAAATAAAATTGACTAGGTTGAATTATACCGACCTCTACCATTTCTGCAACCATATGTTTGATATAAATCTTTTGGGCATAGGGATATATATATAAGGCATGATGTTTGGAGGAACACTTCCTGGAATCAAATGAATAGCATGATCATGATCAAGAATAGGTGGGAGGCCTTTGGGAGTCTCAAATACCTTGGAATGATTGTCCAAGAATTTTTGGAGATATGGAGAAATTGATGATTTTGATGTTTGAATATCTAATGAGCATAATTATGCAATACAACTCGTTTTTATTTCTTTAGAAGATTTATCATGCCATTAGAGTTGATTATATTTCCTGCTTTCCCCACAATACCACTTAATCAACTTCCTTTCCTTCCCAAAAAATTTCAAGAAAAGTTCTTGAAAATTAAAACGTATTGTCCCCAAAGATTGTAATCATTGGACTCCTAGTACAACATCAACACCACCCATTCGAATGGAAAGAATTTTACTATCAAATTCATATTCCACCATGGATAGCTTGATATTATGGCACTCTTGAAAGAAATTTATAGTTACCTCATTTGCAACCATCACTTGACACTCTGGTGCTGGATAAAGGAAGAAATTCAATTCCTCAGTTATCTTACAATTAATAAAATTATGGGTACTACCCAAATCAATCAGCACTATTACATTTTTCTTCTTGATATGCCTTATCTTGAGAGTTTGAGGAGTTGTAATTCCTGTGAATGCATTACAAGATATGGTTTGATTCATTTATTCTTTCTCTGGTGTTGGTTCATGGTGTATATTCTGTTCTTTTGATGTTTCTTGTTCCTTTTGTTCCTCCTCTTCACATTCTATGTAAAATAATTTCTTCTCAGCACAATTATGACTTTTAGTATATTTTCCATCACAAGTGTAACAAAACCCCTTTTCTCTTTTTTTCCTCCAATTTTTTTGGTGTCAACCTTGTAGGTTGTGTAAGGCTAGGAGTAGCAACACTTCCATTGTTAGGTCCCTATATTACTAGTGTAGTCCCTCATTGTTGTCATGTAGCCCCCTTATTGTTATTGTTGTACCCCTGTAATCCCCATATTGTTATTATTGTGCCCCATAAAACCCCACTATTGCTATTGATGACCCTTAGATTATTATTGTTAGGCTGGCTAGGATTATATTGTGACCCCAGGGACTCCTATATATAGAAAGGAGGTTGTCATTTGAATCATCGAAAAATTATTCGTTTATGTAATGTAAAGGAGGTTTCCCCCTCAAAGTGGCTGATTTATAAGGTGTTTATCTCTCTTTTTTTCTATTTTTGGAGTTGATTTCATAACATTTGGTATCAGAGCTTTGATTTCTAGGGTTTCGCTGCTTCAAATAGGTCATCATGGAATTTTCGCTATAACATTTTTCTATGAAGTTTCAGATGCTAAAAAAAAAAACCATTTGTGAAGAAATCTTGAGGAAGTTCGTGTAAAAATTTCAGATCTTGGTTCACAATATTTTTTTGGAGATATGATCTATGGAAGTTAGGATTTTTGCAGGCTTCTGACTTTCATCTCAAATGGGTGACCTTGGGAAAATCGTCATAACTCTCTTTCTGATCATCAAATTGGAATTCCATAAAAAGTGGTTGAAAGTACACAGACTGTATATTCCTGTGTATCAATGTTAGAGCCGAAGGAGGTAATAGTGACACATGACATGCCATACAATTTCTCTCTACTGAATGAGTCCATAATTAGGTCATTGTTTGAGATTGGGAATAACTTTGCCTTGAAGAATCCAAATCATGTCAGACATGTGCCATTGGAAATAAGACTCATAGGGATATTACAAGACTAAATTGTAAATCTCAAGGATTAAAAATTATATAGATACATTAGTTTCAATAATGAGCTCCTCAAAACCAAGAAAAATGCGTGTATTGTTTTTTCAAATTGCATAAGTATTTTTTGAAAAGTTAGTTTGAAGTTATTCCAAGGGCATATTGAAGCATAGATATCAGTATTGGTAACTAAAATTCCCCCTAGAAATAATTAAACACCCATTAATCCCTCAGAAGGATATACTATTACTCATGAAGAGGAAGAAGTGGAACATGAGATATCAAAATTACAAGAGCAAATGCACCAAATTTCGCTCTTGCAAAGAGCAACAAAAAATGAAATGTAAGTTTTGAAGAAAGGTGTCGAAGCCAAGATGGATGGTTTAAAGAAAGTAATGGAAGCTAATATGGATGTTTTGAAGAAAGGTGTGGAAGCTAATATGGATGGCATGGACGCTAAGATTGATTTCATGGAAGCTAACATGGAAGACATGAAGAATGATATAAAAGCAGACATGGAAGGTTTGAAGGAAGTTTTGACAAAGTTGATACAAGAAATGATTCCTAATGGCAAAAAATTAGCACAGGAAACTCATGATGAGAACAAAATAAATGTTAATCGTGATTTCATACTCTAATGTTGGATTGAATACCCACCATATTCCAAAGATGAATATGAGGAAGTTTGATGGCAAGGATCCCGTAACATGGATACTACAGATGGAGCAATATTTTGATCTCCATAATGTGCAAAACACACAAAAGGTACGCATTGCAACTTTACATTTAGAACAAAATACATTTGTATGGTATCGATGGCTTTTCTCTCGTAAAACAAATTTCACTTCATCAATTTTTACGAAGGAAATGATAGCACATTATGAGGATACAAAGAGCAACATCTTCTTTAGCCAATTGATAAATGTCAAGAAAAAGGGTTCAAATGTGGAGTACATTGAAGACTTCCAAAAATTGAATATAAGGGTAACTAATATTCCAGAGGAACACATGATTAATTTCTTCATAGGGACTTTAAAGGATAACATCCAACATGAGTTTCACCTTTGGGAACCGGATTCATTGGAGAAGGCATTCAAATTGGAAAGAAAAATTGAAAGTAAATTTATGGCGACAAGGAATCCTATCACTAACATCTATAAATATGGAAGTGTTGCTACTCCTAGAATTCCACAACCTACAAGGTTGACACCACAAAAATTGGAAGAAAAAAGAGCAAAAAGGATTTGCTATAGTTTTGATAGAAAATACACTAGAGGTCATAAGTGTGGTGAGAATAAATTATTTTACATAGGTTGTGAAGAGGAGGAAGAAAATGAACAAGAAACTTCAAAAGAAGAGGACATACATCAGGAACCAACCCTAGAGAAAGAAGAAATGAGTCTAACCATATCCTATAATGCATTGGTAGGAATTATCACTCCTGAATCTCTCAAGAGAGAAGGACATATCAAGAAGAAAAAGGTAATAGTGTTGATTGATTCAGGTAGTACCCATAACTTTATTCATTGTAAGGTAGACAAGGAATTGAATTGCTTCCTATACCCAGCACCAGAGCATCAAGTGATGGTTGCAAATGGAGGGACTATAAATTGTTCTGGAAAATGCTATAATATCAAGCTAACCATGGGGGAATATGTATTGAATAGTCCAATGATTTCCATTCCAATGGGAGGTTTTGATGTTGTTCTAGGAGTACAATGGTTACAATATTTGGGGACAGTAGCTTTTAATTTTCAAGAACTTTTCTTGAATTTTTTTTCGGAAGGAAATGAATTTTCATTGCAGGGTATCGTAGGGAAGCGGGGAAATATAATAAGCTCTAATGTCATGAAAAAGCTTCTAAATAAAGAACAAAAAGGCATAATTTCACAATTATGCTCACTAGAAGTTCCAACACCAAAATCATCCATTTCACCAGATCTCCAAAAAGTCTTGGACAACCATTCCAAGGTGTTGAAACTCCCAAAGGAATCCCACATATTCGTGATCTTGATCATGCTATTCATCTGATTCCAGGAAATGTTCCTCCGAATATTAGGCCTTACAGATATCGTTATGTCCAAAAGAGCGAAATTTAACGTATGATTGCAGAAATGTTACAGGCTGGTATAATTCAACCTTATCAAATTTCTTTCTCTGCTCTAGTAGTATTGGTGCACAAGAAGGATGGATCATGGTGCATGTGTCTGAATTATAGGGAGCTCAATAAGCTCACTATTAAAGATAAATTTCCCATTCCCGTGATTGATGAATTATTGGATGAATTACATGGAGAAATGTATTTTATCATGTTGTATCTTCATTCAGGACATCATAAAATTAGAATGAAGACTAGATATATTACAAAAAAAACATTTATAACTCATGAGGTTCATTATGAATTTTTGGTCATGCATTTTGGCCTTAGCAATGCACCTTCTACATCTCAAGGGTTAATGAATTCCATTGTAAAACCTTTAGAAAATTTTTGTTAGTATTTTTTGATGATATACTAATCTACAATAGGTCTTGGAAGGATCACGTTCAACATGTTGATAGGGTGCTCAAACTATTGGAGGAGAAAAAACTATATGCACAAACCTCCAAGTGTTTCTTTGGAGTACAAGAAGTGGAATATATGGGTCATATCATATCTCAGGAGGGTGTTAAGGTAGACCCTAACAAAATTAAATCCATTAAGGAATGGAAAGTCCTTACAACCATAAAGTAGTTGCAAGGATTTCTTGGGTTAACAGGGTATTATTGCAAGTTTGTTAAGAATTATGGGAGAATAACAATACCTCTAACAAAATTATTGAAGAAATATGTATTTTCATGGACTCCTGAAGAAATTAAGGCCTTTGAACATCTTAAAGAGACAATGTGCTTAGCACTGGTCTTAGCTACGCCAAACTTCACAAAAACCTTTATTGTGGAATGTGATGCCTCAACAAATGTAATTGGTGTTCTTTTAATGCAAGAAGGAAGACCCATTTTTTTTTAGAGTCATCCAATCAAAGGAAAATATTTCATGAAAGCTATTTATGAGAAGGAAACATTGGAAATACTACATGCACTAAAGAAATGGTGACCTTACATAATGGGAAGACACTTCAAGGTAAAAAATGATCATGATAATCTTAAATACTTTTTGGAACAAAGACTATCTTCAGAAGAGAAGAAAAAATGGGTCACAAAAATGTTAGGTTATGACGTTGAAATAATCTACAAAAAATGGAAGCTAAATGTTGTTGCAGATGCACTCTCAAGAAAGGATGAGGAAGTGGAAGCATTGCTTTGTGCCATTTCTATTATCCAACCAGATTGGATAACTGAAGCAAGGGAGGAACTGAAGAATGACGAAGAAGTGTGGAAACTCATTCAAAGCTTGCAACAAGATCCCAGTAAATCTGACACATTTGGTTGGAGAAATTATTCCTTGTGGTACAAATATCGCTTATATCTTTGTAAAAATTCCCAACTAAAGAAAAAGGTTCTTTTGGAATTGCATACCTCTCCCGTTGGAGGACACTCAAGATTTTTAAAAACTTACCATGGGGCGAAGAAAGTTTTTTTTTGGGATGGCCTTAAATCTGATATTCAAAATTTTGTGGCAGAATTTTTGGTTTGCCAGCAAAATAAAGTTGATACAATTAATACCTCGGGTCTTCTACAACCTTTGCCCATTCCAAGTCAATGTTGGGAGGAGGTTTCAATGGATTTTATCATAGGTTTACCTAAAGCCAAAGGAAAGAGTGTCATTATGGTGGTAGTTGATAGAATTACCAAGTATGCACACTTTTGAGCATTATATCATCCATTCAAAGAAAGTACAATTTCTATTGCATTTATGGAAATAATTCAAAAGATACATGGAAACCCAAATATTATTGTAAGCGACAAAGATCCCATTTTCATTGGATTTTTTTTTTACGGAATTGTTTTCTTGTTTGGGTACTCAACTAGTCCATAGATCATCTTATCATCCTCAATCTGATGGGAAAATTAAGAAGTGAACAAATGTTTGGAAGGATATATTTGTTGTTTTGTATCTGATAAACAAGCACAATGGGTCAAGTGGTTACCTCTAGCTACATGGTGGTATAATACTTCCTTCCATACTTCAGCGAAAATGACCCCATTTATGGCACTTATGGATATCATCCACTGTCCATCACATCATGTTTAAGAGAAAATTCTAAGGTTCAAGCAGTGGAAGATCACATCGAACATCAACAACAAATTCTCCAAATATTAAAGGATAACCTAAATTTGGCACAAAATCAAATGAAACAATAGGCAGATCAACATCGCAATGAGATAACTTTTTATGTAGGATACTAGGTATTTTTATGGCTACAACCATACAAACAAATGTCACTCAAGAAAAATAAGAAGGATAATAAATTATCTCCAAAGTACTATGGTCCTTACAAGGTGTTTCAAAATATTGGTACTATGAAATACAAAATATTGGTCTTCTCGAGTGCACCTAGTTTTCCATGTTTCATGCTTAAAGAAGGTTATAGGTGACAAACTTCCAGTTCAAACAATATTGCCAGAACTTGATGAGGAAGGAAAAATTATATTGGAACTTGAAGCAGACACGAAAAAAAGAACTCGACAGCTACAAAATATCATCAAGTGGAAGAACTTACCCACTAAAGATTCCACATGGGAGGATGAGAATTTTATACAAAAGCATGGAAAGCTACTCAAGCATTGAGGACAACACTTTTTTGAAGGAGAGGGTAATGTTAGGTCCCTATATTACTAGTTTAGTTCCTTATTGTTGTAGTGTAGCCCCCTTATTGTTATTTTTGTACCCCCATAGTCCCCATATTGTTATCATTGTGCCCCATAAAACCCCACTATTGCTATTAGGGGCCCTTAGATTATTATGGTTAGGTCAGCTAGGATTATATTGAGATTATTTTATACTAGTCATGATTTGCCTTAGCATTGACTTTGCATGATAGTCTTGTAGAAATTAAGACTGTTTGGATTGATAATCAACTATAAGAGTGGATTTGTTGCTCTAATTTAAAGCAACAATTATTTCGCCCAAAATTTTTTGCATCTTTGTTAGGGAAGGATGTTAGAGGTGCATGTGTGAATCATTCATTAATGTGTATTACTTGAAGGTATGATAGATGTGTTCCTGATCTTGAGGTTTTCAAGCAGTAATATGAGAGGTAAGAACCTGTGCATCACTTCAACTTACCGAAGCAGGCTCGGCCTTGGTCAGGGCACATAGGATTTCATTTCATGACTAGTGAAGAAGATCAATATGGTGCCTCCAACCATAATAAGCATGGAAGAGGTAGAGGACATGGAAGGAAAAATAAGAATCATGATTTAGGAAGGAAAACTTATATACAATAAATCATTTTAAAGGCTGAAGCAGAATCTTCCACTCAAGGGAAGGTAATAAATAAAAAGAGACCAAATAATATTACTCCACATAAGCCAAAAAGTATTGAAACATATATTATACCTTAGGAGGAGGAATTTGGGGATTCTTAGAAAGATAAACCTACGATTTATATCCCTTATGTAGAAACTGGAGGTGAGTGTTATCACTGGAAAATCAAACAAGCAAAAGAAATCATGAAATTTCAATAATAAGGATTTAAAGCATTGAAAAATATTAGAGAATCTGGAAAATTTAACTTTCTCTAAGATCAAGAGGAAAAATTATCAAATTGCACACAAAAGACACTAGAAAAGTGTGCTTTGTACGTACTTTTCTTTGATAGTAGCATAAGTCTCCATGGATTTCCCTCAATAAGCCGCACAGTCCTGAGTATGATCGAAGGTCACCATCTGGGACCAATTTTCACACTTTAGAAAGAAGACTATCCACTTGAGGCCGCCTAAGGACAACTGCCTAGAGCCACCTTGAGACTCAAGTGAGCACACAATGGAATCAAGCACCACTCTTGGGTCACTATCCACAATTGTACCAAGAGAGGGAAGAAGATTTGAATTTCTCCTCCATGAAAAGAGAAATTTAGAACACATTGTTATGCTGACCAAATTGCCCATGAGTAAACCAGCAGTGTGTTGTCCAAGCAACAAGAGAGTGAAGGGCTTCATTTTTTGGCCATCGAAGATCTCAATCCTAAAGGAGAAGTGCATCAATTGTCTGATATTTGATCACTCATTTGAGGAGAAGAGAGAGGCCTGTATCCAGCTAAAGAGGAGAGCCCTCCTTGCTTTGAGTATTAGAGCTCTATAGCTCTAAGGACTTACTATGAGTGTTTGAGTGTTCTACCTATTTTTTACCACCAACTACTAATAAAATGGGATTCATTCTCTGTTGGTATTATTAGTTAGTTTAATCGATATTGAGCTTGTGTTATATTTGTATTTTTAGTTTCTTATTTCTTCCTCTTTTTGTTGTATGATATGTTCCATAACTAGTTTTTCTACATGTTCTCATGCTTCACTAACCATCTAACAACTCATTTTTTCCCTGTGACATTTCTTATAGGCTAGCAATCACTCCTATCAATCCCCTAGTGTTTTTCATACGTTTGTGTACTAAACACACCAACATAGGATTGGCGAATCCAATTATTTTTCCTCTTAAGCTAAGTGGTTGTGGTTTTGCAGAACCTCTTCTCTGCTCAGGATTGCTGAAGGACTAGCTCTCCTCCTCAAATTCTCTCGTTCACCCTCTGTGGAGATATTCAGTTCAGGAGAAGCAGAATTTCTCTGTGTAGGAAAACCAGGTGCATTCAGCACAGAAAAATGCGTTCGTCCACGCACATTCATCTCAGACATATGTTTAAAGTTGTGCGCCTGTGTAGAAATAATCCGTGTGGAAACCAGTGAACCATTTTTTCACTAATTTTCTGCATTTTTTGCAAGTTTAGAGTGACTTGCAGCCTAGAATAAATCTTCCAGCATTGTGTTATGGTGTCCCTTTATTGTTAGGACATGTTTTTAGCTGAACTTTAGCTTAGTTATTGTGTAGTTCTAATTTTTAGTTTATTATCTCAAATTCACATAGTTTAATTACGAGGCAAGTAAGTGGCTAAAATCCACCCATGCTATCTGAATGAACTTATTAGTGATAATACACACCAAACACATAGGTAATTAGCAACACGTAAGTGGCCCATATCCATGCATTCTTAGCTAGTTTCCATCTTTTCCAAATTTTCCATTAATTGTAGTTTAAATTTTGCATTAGGATCTGGGACTAGGATCGAATGATCTAAGATGGAAAGTAATATCTGCTGCCCTTGCACCTCTAGGTTACGTTGGGCATGCATATGAACGCTCTCTTTTGAAATTTTTCCATCTCCCTATAGTCCAACATTTAGTCTAAATAGGAAAATTTTTAAGCAACCCATTATCCGTGTATCATTTATTTTTTGACAGGAACAATCAAAACATAGTTTAATTAGGAGGGAGTGTAAAGGATCATCACATATCCACATCCTATAAAAATTGTGATTGTACACTCTATCACACACATTGGCACACCATAAGAAAAGTAAGACTCCTTAAAACTAACCATTAATTGAACTCATTACCCAGTGCGTGCGGTACTATTCGGGGTTATCTAACCCATCTAGTGCTTGGTACTGGTAGTTGAATACCAATAAGATAAAGACTCAAATGCTCATGTGGGACGATGGTACTTAGTGGCCAAATATAAGGCATCCTTCCCTATAGGTGATGGTGCAGGCAACACTAAATCCTGATTTCATTACCTTCTTCAATTCTTTGGATACTAGAAAGCGACGCCAGTTCTTTTGGGACGTTGGCCCCAGTACCCACCAGAAGATATCTTCGCAAGGCCCATTTACAATTCAGAGTGTGAGAACGATTAGGTCTTCTATGATTTTCTTAGTATCATATGCAAAACAACCAAAACCATTTTTTGATTGACTGATCACATAGGATTAATCTAAATGGAAATTAGCCCTTTATTTTTCGCTTTTTTTAATGTATGTGATCGCATTTTTATTTTAAAAATAATCTCCCTCCTCTTATAAAAATAAAAAATATTTCCAAAATCAAACCAATTCGACACCATAACAGACCCAATGGGACCTCGTTGATCTAGACGGTTTTTGGACCTCCCCCTATTAGAAGGACGAGTGCAAGTTCCTTCGTCATCCAAGCATCAAATGTGGCACAAAACCACCCTTATTGATTCATCCTTTATCGAGGCATATTTAGTTGGGAACCCCCAAGGGTCACCCAACACCACACATGTGGAAACCCCCTCAGGGTCACCACACACCACTCCTCCCACAACCCCTAGAGGGTAGAGGAGCACTGCCCATTAGGGGATCCAACAGAACACACAGACGGGTACGTCATAGAAAAACCCCATACACAACCAGAATCTTGTGATTTCATAGTCTACAATGGCGCTCAACACTCAGTTACCTTTCCTAGCATCTTTAAACTTACTTGATATATCAAAGTTAACAAATGAGCCCATTACACACAATCCCATTTGGTCCCCCATGCCCACGAATTCCCTTCGGACATTCCAAAGTTCGAAGGCAACCAAGCGGAAGAAACTAGAAACCATGTAATGACTTTCCACCTATGGTGTTCTTTGAACATTATTACTGATGATACTATTCGATTAAGACTATTTTAGTGCACCTTAACCAGACCAACCACGAAATGGTATGTGGAACAGCTTTCTGCTTCACATGGAACCTTTATTTTCATCGCTACTGCGTTCCTCACATATTTTCAGTAACCCATCCACCACAATTCAGGAATTGAGTTACTGACGCATTTTAGACAAATGCTAGTCGTCCATGTCTCAGACTATCTCCATGAATGGAGACGACTTCGAAGTTTGTGTAAATACAAACTTGATGATCGAGTTTTAATGGACCTATTCTTAAAAAAACTCACAATAGATATTTAAAAGGATGTGGCAACTCAAGTACCTACTTCTTAAGAGGATGCCATTAGCAAAGCCCAGCAGCTCGAGCTAATATACACTCAGTGAAGATACATCTATAACATCCTGCCTAATTCCCCACACCCGCAAACTTATAAAGAATTTCTAGGTGCTTTGAACATTGCAGACGGATTGATAGGGTCACTGACCCAAAGTCACCTAGGCAAGAATATCCCATACCCCAGTTACGCATATGATCCTAACCACAACATCTTGCAACTAGGCTATCATCAAAGTCATCAGGCACCTCTATAGAACATGACTAATAGTGTGTCTTCATACCATCATCAGCAAGGAGGTTCATAGCCTCCGACACACGGGACCTAGTACGCAACTAGGAACACTGACGAAAGAACTCCCCCCTAGAATCCATATACATACCAGGGACAAGGACCTCAATATTCCCACTCCTCAGCACAAAACCCACTGATGCAAAACAACGTACCGGTGAACTTTGTGCAACCTTCCTAGTCCCAACCATACCATCCATACGACCAGGAGAATCATAGTCATCATCCTAACATGGAAAGGGAAAATGATAAAAAATAAACAAAAGGGAGATCTTGGACAGAGGGGAAATAACCAACAATGCCCTCCGCAATCTCAAGCTGGGGGCAACCCCAACCGAAATCAAAACTAGGAGAAAAATAACTCCCACGGGTAGAAAAAGAGGGTTAATCTTTGGACTAACCACTCTTGCGCAATTTGTGGTGAGTATGGCCATTACACTCATCACTGTCCGGAACTCCCTGAGCTAAAGAAGCTTCAAGGTAACTAAGGACAAGGGGGACCTACACAACAAACAATTGTAATGCAAGAGCCCTCCCCCCACCAAGGGGTGGTTAGTTCCCAACAGAAACAACCACCCCTCGATGGTTCCAAAAGGAACAACCATGAAATCTATATGACTATCGAGGAAATGTTCTTTCAGACAGAGAATCGAAGTTATGATACCTTGCTAGACACCAGTTGGTCAGGGGCTAGCACGAATGCACCTACAACATCGTTAACTATATCAAAAATGCCTATTGAACCTTTGTAAAAAATGGCTAAGGGTCCAACAAAGTGTGCAAGATAGCACTCCAAAGCAACCCATAATTATAGCATCGTGGATGACTTAGCACAATCTCTGACTGCCATTTAGGTTTATAAGTCCTGCAATATTCCCAAAGTAAAGGAAAGCCTTACTTTCCATGTTAGGCACAATTGACCTTGCCATTTCATGCCTAATGGCTTTTGACTTAGATAAAGCCACCCACAGGCTTCCCTCATTCATCGCCTTCCAAATACCGGTATCAATACAGAACATCAATATCCATTGATGTATCATTGAGGAATTGCCATCCACATGCATCATGTAAAAAATCATTGGGCAGAAGCTGGGATCCCTCGAACTAAAGCCATCATACATCACACTTAGAGCGTATGACAGGCACCCTTCTGCTCCCGTTGGTCTCTATCAAAATGACTCGGTCTGCCTGGACAACAAGATGGTCCTTATAGACATTGAGGTATTGGACGCTAATATGGACTACAATATACTCCTTGGCTATAGTTATATGTACACCATGTTTTTCATAGCATCCTCCATCTTCCGGATCATGATGTTCCCCCATGAGGATCACATCATCACCATCAACTAGTTAACATACCATGATAAGCGACCCATGACAAACGCCGATGTTGTTCTACCCTATGTAGACACATCTTTAGAATCGCTCACACAATACCAAGAATATGGCCCTGTCCAATTCAAACTGTCGTCTATCCTCAGATAATTCCTAGGATATCCCCTTGTCATATCAGAATCATTTGCTGATATCACAGGGACCCCGGTGTGCATGATGTCATCATCAAGCACTAAGACCAGCCAAGAGATAGAGACTAGTAGTAATGAAACTGAGGCCACTGGAATGATGGCTTCTCTATCCTACGCCATCTCCCAAAATCCTTTTCTATACCCTCCAGCTGGGTTTGTGTCACAACAAGTCTTGGAAATGGTAGTGTTTCCAAACATATCTTTCACAATACTAGTTTGGTATTTGGTCCCACCTAACATGTCAGGAGGCATGGGCATCACTACTATGGGATTAACCCCTATCACTCCTGAGGAGGAAAACCCCATACCATACCAGAATCTCGTCGCAAATCCAGTTAACAAGACAAGGGAAACCCCTAAAAAAGGGAAAAATATAGAAAATCCATCATGCGAAGGGAATTACAACCTTGTGCATTATGCGATATTGTAGGCCACCCTACCAATATCTTCCCAGATTTGGATGATTTGAAACTGCTCCTAAGCTCTAAAAGGAATACTGCGGTCATGAGTTCCTATAAAAATGAACCAACCACAAAAAAACAAGGCAAAGCATTGGGTACCAACCATGCATGCGCTATCTGTAACAACTATGGGAATAAAAATCATCATTGTCCATAAATACCACAATATAGGGATGCATTACATGCCCTACAACAATCATATCATGAGAATCTCCCCATGCAGTCAAATGGGGAAGAACCTCGGGTCATATTATACCTTCAGGAGGCACAACAGTCACCAGAAAGATCCCTGTTTATCCCTCCTCATCTTGTTCAACGTTGTGCACCCTATGACAAACGCGATCATTTCATCGCCGACTGTGCAGCCCTAGAGTTTCTCTAGAGATGGTATCTAGTTAACCTAGTATACCATGTCGACCTTCTAGTGGCCCATATTCATGTCAGATATGTGGTGGCTATCCCCCATTACACCATTGATATTATATCCCTCGATTTAGTTTAGCATTAACTAGTTTATGCACGGCCATAATGTGCCTCTCCCTCGAAGACATCTATAATACAAAATCTATGGAAAGCTAGAAAATGCAAGAGGATGTGACAAGTAGGTCCATTCTCTTTTTGTCAGCAAAAAAGTGGCCAGTTGGGGAGCCCATAGTCACCCCCAACCTCCCTCCATGAAGAATACCAACCCAGTGTCCGTTATGCAACGTACGCAACCATTTGATCGCAAAATTCCGAGACCTAGAATCGCTACGCAGATGGTGCCCAATCACCTCACCAAATCTGAGGGAAGGGAATACCCAAGAAAGACATTCTTGTCTAGTATGTCAGGGAAACCATCATGCTCAACACTGTGCTTACATCCCTTGAGTGCACCCACTAATTGACATCATATGTTCATTAGAAACGCAATGTCGGGATATGGTTAGTCTAGAACTTAGAGAATCTAATGTAAGGCAGATTGCCCCCAGGTAGCCTACCCCATCTCAATACCAAAAAATTGGGCAATTTAGAAAGATGCACCGGCCTAACAGGACCCATGTACAGCCTAGGGCAGCATGCAAGCTATTCACAAAAATCAACCACCAGGTCAATCAGTGTAAGGAACTGAAGCACCTCACGAACATTTTTCGCATGGTCTCCCCTTTCCCTCATAAGAATCTCTCTAACCAAGAGAATATCACACACTAATATTTCAAGATATGCTCACATTTCCACCATACAATGAATTGTGAGCACCTCCCAAGGCTACGACCAGTAAGAGAAACATTAAGTCTACACTCCCCAAGAGAGCTAGATCTCCCAAAACCAACATTAGGGAAATTTTGAGATCTAAAATGGGCCTCCTAAGAAAAATTTACAACCAAAATAAACTTTATAAGAACCAATAGGATTCAAGATGATGATTTAAACCATGGGGGATGATTCACCATTTTTTAAGTAAAAAGGTAAAAAGATTAAAAAATAATAAAATAATAAAACTACCTTTTCAACTCATATTTTCAACTTATCTCCCAATGTTTCCACTCAAATTCCAAGTGGGAGTACTCGTTGGATGCAAAATTTAATTCCTCATCCAAGGAGTACCCATGTTGCATACTTTAGATGGACCTTTCTACACAAAAAATGAGAAATTCATGAAAAAACGTGATTGCAATCATGTTTTTCATGTATTTCTCATTTTTCGTGTAGTCGAGTCCATCAAAAGTATGCAACATGGGTACTCCTTGGATGAGGAATTAAATTTTTCATCCAACGAGTACTCCCACTTGAAATTTGAGTTCAAATTTTGGGACATAAGTTGAAAATACGAGTTGAAAAAGTAGTTTTTTTATTTTTTCCCTCTAAAATTTGCTGATGTAATCAAATATTATTTTATTATTTCCACTATTATTTTATAATTTCCTTAGGAGGCCCATTTTAGACCTCAAAATTCCCCTAATGAAACTCAGAGATGGCAGGAGCGGAATATTTCCCCTACACCTTATTCCTCCGAGTGTCCACTTCAGGGACAAAGAGTAGTGTTGGTTCTCACATTCTCTACTCCATAGGCACTGTGCTACCATGCATTATTTGCACTAGCCAGAACCATGAAACATAGGCATGCCCATTAATGGAAACATTCATGCACCTCTGCACCAAGCACAATTTCCAAAACCCAGAAAGTGCAAGTACTCTTGGTACGCCTCGTGAGCAACCTAGACTTGCTCTCATGCAAGTCACCATGATGGAAATTCCTCTCCCAAAAAATGTTGAAGACAAGATCAATCATATATGATTCATATTATCCTATATCAAAACCATGACTCATGTTGTTTGCTCATCGTTCATAGGTGTTGAGTCATCTACAACTACGAGAGTAGCTGTGCCAACAACGATGCAAACCCAATCTATCTGCACCCTGTCGACCGCGTTTGGTTCCACCGCATCGATGATGGAATCTTATTCATGTGTGTTGACCACCTCCGTTAGGACCGAACCACCTCATCATGGCCTTGCGCAGACTCAATCCCCCTTAGGATCCTTATTCCATTCAGATGAGGATATTCTTGACGCCATGATAGAACCAAATTATCCGTGAGATGTAAT